>JADLZK010008025.1:0-399875 GCA_015847255.1 Hyparrhenia diplandra | reverse complement strand
GGTTCTATAAATATTGTCATGAGTTATATAGTAACACATGTGTTGTAAATATATATATTCTCACAATATTGTAATTATTATTAGTATAATCCTGGTGGTATAATAAATCCTGGAAGCCACACAATAGGTTATTCTACGGCCAACCACGCACAGTGTAGGCTATTTCAAATGCTAATATTGTTCACAAGTTAATCGATATCGGCATTTCAAATAAAAGTGAATTAACTTAACAAGAAAAGTTATTTGGAATGCAGATATTGTTCACAATTTAATCAATATCAACCTTTCAAATAAAAGTAGCTTCACATAACAAGAAACTAATGTTTTCATACATTTGTTTTTTCATAATCTATTGATTGATGAATATGGATCGGAGGAGCTTTTCTTAAAAAGAAGAATGTTAATGAGTTGCTAAAAGTAACTTTATCTTACAGTATTGAAGAAACAACTATCTTCATGTTTTAAGTTATAGTTCACTTGGGTAATCAAATTTGCTTAATTTTGACTATGTTTTTATAAAATATATTAACATATACAAGTTCAATAAATAAACTATCAAAATGTATACATAGAAAGTTTAACAAAGTATGGTATTGCAGATGCTAATGCAAATTTCTTCAAACTTGCTTAAAGTTAAAGAAATATATGAGTTAGGACAAAGACAAAGTAAACTATGTTTAGATCAGGGGGAGTATTTAGTTTATCATTGAGTTGAACCAATCTAATTCACTGTAATACTTTTTCATATGAAATTCATTGGTGGTGGACAATATAGAGAAATAACCATTCTATCTATTTATGCCAAAGCATACGGTGCCTCTAGACATGTCTTAATTAATTTGACAAAAAATCAAAGAGGGAAAGTTGGAATTTGGAATAATACCACAAATTCGGTCCTTCAAGTGGTTTACCAAGATCTCCATATTTGCCAGGTACAATTGGAACGAAGTGCTGCCATTTTTTATCTCCTTATTACTTCATTAGATCAAAACATGTATATAGCACGACAAGAAAAATGCAGACAACGTTTGATAACTCACATTAAGTGCTTCATGCATATCACAGTTATTTGTGGTAACATGTTGACCTACCATTTGATATCCTCTTCAAAACATGAAGCGTTAGAAAGTCCCAATAATAAAATACAAACTTATATAATATAGTAGACCTGTTTTAAGCAATCACACACCTATATCCACTTTTATGTGTCATCTTAATTTTAATTTTTTTTCCTCATAAGGAAGATGAAAGAGTTGCTTTGCCACATCCCTGACTTCCCTCATTAACAACTCGGAGATCCCATGGCCTTTCTGTTAACAAAGTTGTAGACATAATTTAGTCACCTTTCTTAGATTTTTGATAAACTCATGGTTAGCAATAAGTAGCAAAACTAGTCTTTTTTTGTCCATTCATAACAAAGAAAGACAATCGACTATATTTGTAGAATTAGCCATTACTATTGAATGTGATATAAGCATCAGTGCAGTACATTGGGTCACAACAAATTATTTTAGCATGTTCCTTTGTATATATGTTCTTATTTTTATGTCAAACTGCATGAGTCAAAAAATATATCATGAGTAATTTATTTGAAATTTTCTGGCTAAAAGCTTAGTGCTTGACATCACATAGTTTCCATGACTATTTGTCCATTTGAACATCATATCATGGAGTTTTGCAAGTTGTTTCTATCTCATCCATCCGGATATGGAAGTTTTGCAAGTTAAATTAAACATGTGCATCCAAGTTAGTTCACTTGAAATGTCTCGGCAAGCAAGTTGTGTTGCTTCAGTCACCAAAGTTCATTAGTGCTTACCACATAAAATAACCCAATGTTCTTGCAAGCAATGTCCAACATTTGAACAACTTGTAGTACATCCTTGTCGTTGGCCATATTTGGATCATCAATCCTCTCGATAAGTGGGGCAATATATAACAACATGAAAAAATAGCACTTTGTAAATATATATTTTAGTATACAAAAGACATTTGTCTTATGTGTATCCAATCCCATTAAACTGAAAATCAGGTGCATCTCCTCTCAAGAAACAAAGAAGTACTTGGAGAAATATGTCCCTTGAGGCCCCTTTTTTAAAGCTAGAAGGAATTCTTATTGGAACTCACTAATCTCACACAAGATTGTATCACTTAGTTCCCTAATTGAATGTCAATTTTCCCTTGTTCAACGGACTTACTAGAGTTCACCCATTTGGCCCCATTTGGATGCAATGTATTTTTTTTGAAGTATTAGAGAAATATTATGGTTTTACAAAAATACTTCAATTTTTAAAGTTGCTAGGTGTTTGAATGCAACAAATTTTATAGTCTCTAAATTGATGGTTTTGTCAAAACTGTAGTCTTTTTAGAATTTTAGAAACTCCACTCATGACCTCTTTTTTCTATACCACAGTTTTGTGGTAGTACAGTTTTCAAAACCACATCATCCAAACAGACCCTTACTCATGCCATCTCCTTCCCTTAGCAGCGAAACAATAAATGATGATTTGGACTTCTTTCTGATTCAACGAGCTCATCCATCATGCATCTTTTGTGTGGTTATAAAAGGAAGTTATCTGATGGGTTTCTTGAGGCGGATGCAAGCTAAGCTATCAATGACAGGCGCTGTGGAGGTGGTGATAGAATTCTTAGCCTAGATTAGTTTGTTGTTTTGTGTACGTTTTGGGGGCGGGGTGGAGGTTTGTTAGAGGAATAAGGAAAAGGCTCACATTCTCAATCATGTACAAAATATGACACAAGAGTCACTTTGTACTTAATACTTTATCCTTGAGCTTTTAGAGCAACTTCGAAAGCTTTTCAAACACTGCTCGCTAAATAAATGATTATACCTTTAGGACAAAATGAATAGAGAGCACTATTTTTGTCTTTCTCCAATAAAAGATTTTACCATGCTTTTAGATTAATTTTTCATACCTACAAGTGGCAGGCATCCCCTATGATTTGCTTTAGCTTCGCCTAGGCAGCCAGTACTGCATGCATGCAATTGGGCGACACCCGATGCCGCTAGCGGCGAGCCAGCCACACCCCGACACCCGCCCACGTCCCACGTGTCCATCTGTGGGAACCTGCTGCCCCGGGCCGGGCTCTTCGCCTTCCGAGAGGAGGCCCAAGTACTCCGGCACCGGTAGGAGCAGTGGCGCGGCGGAGGTGCAGCGGCCTTGGCCTTGGTTGTCCAACACGACCGCTGTAGCACGGTGCTTATGTGCGCACCCTCTCAGAACACGGGGTTACAGAAGACTTGGGCCTTGGTTATTTGATTGGCGGCACTGGGCAGGATCTGCCACTCGCCCCATGAGCATATGTGGCCGTCAAGCTTAGCTTGCTGCACCTGCGGCGTGCGCAGAGTCCTCAGCCGTCCTTTCAGGGCTGGGCATCACCACCGGATTGGACTCAGCAACCACGTCGTCATAGCTAGCTGGGCATCCTGCTTGGCGTCGCCGGCGCAAAAATGGCTCCGGTCACCCCGACAAAACGTACGTGCGCGTCCTGCAATAAGGCGGCAAGAAAACCGTGTACGTACCGGCCGGCGTTCCTAACCTCACGCGACCAGAAGGACAATCAATCAATCCCCAAATCCAAATAGCAACACTCCCTTGTCCCTATACTTCTCTAGTACTACTAAAAATCTCATCAGGAAAGAAGGTCCATGCCTACTACGTAGAGACTAGAGACCATTATGACCATATGCATGCAATAGTGTGTAGTGTCAGTTGGTGCATGCAGGCCATGTGTAATTCTTACTACCATATAAAAAAAAAATGGAAATTTAATGCACAAAGAGAAATATGAAAAACGTACGTAATACGGGGAAGCTTAACAGCTTACCGATCAAAGGAATCGCGTCGTCGGAATCCATTATTGTCTTGTTCTGCGCTGGCGTCGTGTACGTGTGACGACGAGAGGCAAATGTTCTGCAAGCAATGCGAATTAGCACTTGCTACCAAGTAAGCCCAGATGAGTTATGAGGATTACTTCGTCTGCTGAGACGACGCCCTCGTCGCATTGTCCCAGGCGGAGGAGACGAGTGCGCCTCCGTTGTAGGGCGCCGTCGTCGAGAGCCGACGTGGTGCTCGGATCCCGCGCGGGGCGCGTGCGCCGGAGATTTCCGCGCCAACTCCGCGGGCGTGGCAGAAGAGCAGGGGATTCGCCGAGGAGGAGATCGACATGGCCCTGCCCAACTCGTGCTAGCTGGTGCCTGCTGCTCCTGCCGATAGCCACCAGGGAGAGGGAGTGCTAGCTGCTGCCTGCTGCTTCGGCCGATGGCCATTATATAAGGAGAGGGAAAGGAGAAAGATGAGAGACGGGCGAAAGAGGCGAGAGCCATCGGCAAGATCTTCTTTTTACTGGTTCCCCCTTTGCCTTGCTCCGTCAGCCACCATAGCCGCCGCCCCAAGGGCTCTAGTGTTGACACAAAAAGCGTACTGTGCCTTATACACAGCAAGCCGGAAGCGAACGGACCTTGGTCCGGATGGTTAGCTCCCGAGGATGGGAAGCTCCCGGTCGGGGGTTCGACCCCCGAGCCGCGCGCCCCCCGTAACCAGGATTTGTGTACCTTAATTGGTGAATTTTGGTTGGCGGTGTGTGGAAAAAAATTCCCTCGTCTGTCCCACGTCCAAAGCACAGGTTTGTGGCTCGCTCATCTCACAGAGCTGTGATGCCGCTGTGTATGGGGTGGGGCAGGGGTTCGGGAATTTTCTCGACCTGCGTGAGAAGATCTTCTTCTTAAGGCAAAATGCTCCGGGACTAGTCTTAGTCCCCGTGGGTCGAGTTTTCACAGCAAGCCGGAAAGCGTGGCTTCAAACGGATGTCCAGGCGGTTGGAATCCGAATACGTGCCAGTCAGTTTGACCTGAAACTAACAAGGAATAAAACGATGAGAGCAGGAACATACCATACTAGGTGTAACAAGGGATAAAACGATGAGAGGAACATACCAAGTGTGCCCATGACAGTTCCAAATATATGACCCTAAAGCCACTTATGATGACATAAAACTATAGAAGTTGTCTGCCAATAGGTTTATAAAGCATTTGACTAATATGAAAGTAAAAGCGTATGAAACATGATTGCCGAATGAACATGAAAGACATGTTTAAACAAGTGAAATCATAGATATCAAGTATTATCGAAAGCATATAACCTTAGACCAATAAAACCATTAAACATGATAGATAATAAGCGGTAACTCGTAAATATGAATCTAATCTAAATAATACATGCATAGGCCTAATCCAACTAGTCTGCTACACGTCTAGCCTTCTTAAACCCGTCCAACATAAACCCAAGAAGCTAATCCACTGCATGATATAACTATCTCGAATATACACCACTTTCTACAACTAGCCAGCATACGTCGCACGCCACAACCCTAGAAGTAGAGAGCTAAAAGCATGCATATATTTAAACAGATCTATAAAAGCATAACCATACTCAACAAGTTTGCGAATTGGGGTCCATGACGAAGGAACAAGCAAGTAAACACAAATAAAACCTATCGATTAAAATGAATTCTAGTCCACCTGATGATTAGCTCAAGAGTAACCCAAAGACCATGCATCCATGTTGCGACGATACCTAGTCCTATCAAGGCCTACTTACATATAACTTGCATGAACCCGCAAACATGTGACAACCTAGATTGATCTAAAACTCGCTATTGTGAGCACATGATCTAATTATCACAAAGAAGATGAACATAAAACGTTAAAAGTTCAAGATAGATCTAAAACTTTTAGTGTTTTATATCCATCTATCGTGATGATCTAAAACAATAAGAATCCGAGCCTCATTGATCTAGATTGGGCAAAAAGAGTGTTGCAAATATATGAAATAAATATAAAATCATGTAAACACATGATAACTTAATGAATCTACTAGATCTTGCCAAATATAATAGAGTCGATAACTATCTTGCCCCGCTAAGCTATCAAACAAGCACTGTCCGCACGGCCATCCAAATCGAGATAACAAAGCAAAAGCGAAGACTTCCCCATCATCAAGCATCACGCCCGCCGCATGACCATCCAGTCGAGATAAACGAGACTATTTGCCACTAAGCAAACGCTTGCCGCACGGCCATTCAGTCAAAGTAATAAGCAAGATTGCCGGTACTTACGGAGGTCGACAGATCGATGATTCCTCTCGAAGAACTTGAAGACACGACAAACGACACGATGTTGGCATGGGGGCCTGTTGATTGTATTTGGTTGTGAACATCTTTACAACTAGAGGGATTGCCCGTGTGTTGTCACGAGTAGTAAGGTGGTATTGTTAAAGGATTGGATTGTAATCACTAAGAAATTTGATCACAATTAGCTATTGAGGAGAATTACTTTGTATAGGTTAGAAACAGAGCTAGTAACGAAGAACTTAAATGTATGAAACAAAGTATATACTCAATGGCATAAAGATTATTTAATCTTATGTTTAAACTCCAAGCTGAACCAATATCTAGGAATATTTAGATATGTTGGACGGGTGACAACTTCTGGTAATGTAATAAAACATATATAATAATTTATTTGAGGAAATCCTAGGTAGACGGTTTAATCTCTTTAACTTCATCCTTCACGCGTCATGTCCTTGGACGTTGACGCGGTTATGAAGGATAAACTATGAGCTAGAATATTACTATGACCCTCCTATTCTTTTTTCACCCTTTTTTTCATTCTTTTTTTTTTTTTACTTTACTCTATACCAACTACCATCATTGGGGCTCACATGTAATTTTATTAAAATATATCCATATAAGATCTTGTTTTGAAGGATTTATTAAAAGGAATTCAATGGTATAATCGGAATTTAATTTGGTATTTTGATTTGTGAGTTATAACATTTTCTAGTTAGTTGAAACAATGGGGCCGCCACTAGATGTCATGGTGTTAGCGAGCTGCTGAGGTGGCATGTTTGCATGTCGAGAGAACTTCCTAGCTAGTAGAGCTAGTAGGGTTTTCTAGTAGATAGCCGTAACCTCGTTTATATATGCACGAAGTCAACCTAGCTTCAGTTGTACACGCATGTGTAGCGCCAAGGACCGAATCAAAGTTTGCCTCAAACCGACTAAACTTTCCTAGAATATTACTTATTTATCTCTACAACATAAAAAAGAACAAAACGTGGACAATTTTGGTAGGTTGGTACTTCCAGCCTGCCCTCCGTATGCGATCCCACGCGTCTTGCTCGGTGGTGTGGTGGCCATGCGAAAAATCATGGACGTTGCTGATTTTCCTTGCATGCAAAAGGAGTATGTTGTGATTTAATTTCCTTGCATGTAAAAGGAAGCTATTGTCAATCAATCAAATTAAATAGGAAAATAAATTTCCTTGCATGCAAAAGGAAGTGCTCCTCGTGCGACCCTCACGGCTGTTGTGATTTTTTACATGAAAAAAAACTATTGTCAATCAATCAAATTAAATAGAAATATTTTTCTCAAGAGGTTATGATTTTTTGGTGCCACAATCGTTGGTTTATCTGTCGGTCTCCCTCCATGTAATCCCCGACCTGCACCCTGTCAACACTGCCTAGAAAAGAGGAAAGAAAAAATCTTGATAAATAAAAAGAAAGAAAAAAAAAAATCTTGTAATCCCAACCCCATGCAGGAGCTTAACGCGTCCCTCCACTCTCCACGCAAGAAAGAAAAGGAAACCATTGTAAAAATTGATTTTTGTTGCCTCATTAATTTGTTGCCTTATTTGTCAATTACAGCCCAAGTATTTATTGCCTTATTTGTTGATTTCTTACGATATTTAATTCGCATAGCCAAAAATATGGTACCCGAGGGGTGATTGATTTTTGTTGCCGCATTAATCTACATTGACATTATATATTCTATATGCATTCATTATGTCTTTTATTTTGCATGTTTCTGCAATAATCTCTTATTCATTTGATACAACACCAACACATGTCTTACAATATGTCGATTCCGACTAGATTGGGCGGAATTGACACGTAGATTGGGGAATTGGGGAGGAAGGGGAGGATGATGGTGGTGGACGGGTGGCGGCGGCGGCGGCGGCGGGCCGCGGCGGCGGAGGCGGCGGGGCGCGCGGCGAAGAATGGCGGCGGCGGCGGGGGCTGAAGGGCTGAGCGGCGCGCGAAGGGCGAAGCGAGAAGATGGCTTGGGCGGCGTGAAGATGGGGTCAAGGCTGAGATATATTTTTATTTTCTTGCTTTTCCCTAGAGATTACATGTCTCTTGCTTATATAGCCCGACTAGTGGGACTTGTAATCTAAGCAATCTCTATAAGGTTTCCTTATATGACCGGAATACCTTTTAGAAGCAATTTCCTATTTTATTATTTTCTAATAAGGGTCTCCCTTATAGATAAGATAGCCCCTTGCACACCAAAAATTACCAAAGATAATCCTAACTTGAAGACGGCAAACTCGGGATCGTGCGGGAGAGGGAAAGGCGGCGGCGGGGTCCCTCCCCCTCAAGACCGCGCCCGCCCCCCTCCCGGCCGGGCGGTCGTCAGCGTTTGGCCCAATTAGCCACTCTCGGGGGTGACCCAATTCGAATCATGACACAATATTATTACCTTATCATGTGATTTGTGTGTTTTTAGTATAAAAGTTTGGTTATCCCGTAGCAACGCCGGGCACGAACCTATATTTCATAAATATCTGAATTTTTTTTAATTAGGCTCGATCTTTGGTAGTGCATAAAATTATAATTTCTCCATTATCGTCCGATTCCGCTAGATTGGGCCGGAATTGACACGTGAATTGAGGGGAATTGGGGAAGGAGTGGCGGAGGGCGGCGTTGGTGGTGGTGGCGACGATCGGCGGCGGCAAGCCGCGCCGGCGGGGCCGGGCGGCGGCGGCTGGGCAAGGCGGCGGCGGGCGGGAGTGGGTGGCGGTGGGCGCAGGTGCCCAGGAGGAGGCCCAAAACTAAAAACGATAGATATGTTTTATTTCTAGCTTATCCCCTAGAGATTACATGTCTCTTGATTATATAGCCCGACTAGTGGGACTTGTAATCTAAGCAATCTCTATAAGGTTTTCTTATATGATTGGAATACCTTTTACAAGCAATTTCCTATTTTATTATTTCCTAATAAGGGTCTCCCCCTTATAGATGAGATAGCCTCTTGCACACCAAAATTACCTAAGATAATCCTAACTTGAAGACGGCAAACTCGAATCGCACGGAAGGAGGCAAGCGGCGGCGGCAGCCGGCCCCCTCCCGCGCGCCAAGCCCCTCCCCGGGCGGCGGTCGTCGCGTTTGGCCCAATTAGCCACTTTCGGGCTGGCCCACCGTTCATGACATTTCCCCACCGCTCGACGGGCGGCGCGGCCCATCGCCGCCCAACCCACCGTGGTGGCGAAAGGCACGCCGATTGGGAAGTGGTAATGCCGGGCCCGAAGTAGAGGATCGAGGGCCGCTCTTGTCGTTGTCGCCGTTGTTGATGCCGGAGTCCTTGTCGGAGAAGGAGAAGTCGAGGTGGAAATTGCCGAAGAAGGCGCCGAACTTGAAGCTCATCGGTGGTCGCCCACGAAGGACGCTCAGCACACACACGATGCATGACGGAGGCGCCAGAGGGTGCCCATCATCTCGAAAGTATCCGGGCGACCGGAGGCGAGCCGGTAGGTGTAAGTTGCCGGGTACTGGCCACCGTGCATGGAGATGCCTGCAATGAGACGGTCGGTGTCAGGCGGTGACGAGGTGAAGTCGAGGAGGCAGCCGTAGAGGAGGTCACCGGGCGTCTTGACCGGAAGGGCCCACCGGCTTCTCTTTTGACCACGGTGCGCCGACCGTGATGTTGTCGACGCTGAAGAAGACTTCGCCGTTGTTGTCAAAGAGGGAGGACAATGCACCCTCGATCCGCTCGCCGGGGCATGCCCGAGAAGAAGGACACCGCCGGAACGCCTCGATCCTCGCGAGGGCGATTGGGAAGGTGGAAGCCCACCGCTATGCCGCGGCGGTGGAACGCGCAGCATGACATCCTCGAGGAGCTCAAGCGGCGAATATAGTAACGGTGAAAGTACCTCACGCGATGCCGTAGCGTGACTCCATTCGCGCTAGCTTGAGCCCAAAATTTCGATTGCGCTTTGAGATGATTCCGAGCTCTTTGTTTGAAGTTGTGCCCACTTGCAGCTCCGTGATCATGTTGTGTGTTGTCGGTCCCTCGATGTCCTCCATGGCGAAGATCAAGACGTTGCTTGTCCCGGCAAGCTGATGCACAGGGCGGCCGCTATGTCGCCATCGAGGCCTTCCGGTGCCCGTGGCGAGCTGGTTCCTTGGTGCCGGGTGATAGCATCCTCGGTGGCGTCGTCGGGCTCGCTGCCGTTGCGCGTCGGGCAAGGTCGATGGCCTCCTCCAACGAACGAGGCTCGAACCATTCGGCGTGTTGCGGCGTCTCGCCGGAGGTCTTCCACGAAGAGTCGACACGGTGGCGCTGTCCCTCGAGTTCCATGCGTGAGTGCATAGTTCTCGGTCGTTGATGTAGTCGATCGGCTTGCCTCCCCGGAAGGTGGGCGCCTCGCCCCGGGTGTCGAGGTAGCCGGGCGGGCGAAAGTGGTTGCGAGGCGGTGCGTGAACTCATCCCACTTGGTTGGGGAGTTCGCCTTGGACAGATTCATGAACCAGGATCTGGGGCAATACCAACGAGGTGGAAAGCGGCGTGAACTCACGTAGTCGGCAGGGGTGATCTCCTCATTAAGCCGAAGAAGAGTTCCGACTGGCGGCCATAGGTCCGGATCATCGGGTGCCGCCGCTCCTTGATTTGCGGACGCGTGACGAAGCGAGGGGGACGTGATGCCGCTGGTGGCACCATCGGGGCGCCGCGGTGGCGCCGAGGAGGGGGCGGGGTGCCGCGACCGGCACCATCTCGCCCGGCGCCCCGCACGGTTGCAAGTGTCGGTGGAGAGGAGGTGGCAGCCGGTGCTGCTGGGTCGCCGAGGGTGATGTTGAAGATCGCTGAGCATCACTAGCAACGCCTTCATCTTCCTCGAGCCGGAGGATAGCGAGGTCGGAGCCGCCGACGGAGTCCGCGGCAGGAGGGGAGGGGTGGCCAAGGCCGAGGCGCCCGCCCCGCGTGCCGGCGGCGGCGGCGACGCCGCCGAGCTGTCCTCCGGCGTCATCGTCGCGTGCGGGGGTTCCCGACGTGAGGAAGACTTACTCCATCCGGCGTAGGGCGAAGTCTCGATGTCGTCGGGCGCCTCGCGATCCCGGCGCAATGGACGCCGAGGAGCTCCTTTAACGCCGCGTTGAACTCCTTGATCTCGGAAGCCATGGGTGGTGGGTGGATCGTAGTGGTCTCCGGATACTGGCCGCCGATTCGCTAGATTGGGCCGGAATTGACACGTGAATTGAGGGGAATTGGGGAAGGAGTGGCGGAGGGCGGCGTTGGTGGTGGTGGTGGTGGCGACGCCGCGGCGGCGCGCGGCTCACGGGCCCGCCCGGGCGGCGGGGGCGGCGGGCGCGGGGGTGGCGTGATGGCGCCAAAGCGGAGGAGGAGGCCCAAAATCGAAAACAATAGATATGTTTTTATTTCTTGCTTATCCCCTAGAGATTACATGCCTCTTGCTTATATAGCCCCACTAGTGAGACTTGTAATCTAAGCAATCTCTATAAGGTTTCCTTATATGATTGGAATACCTTTTACAAGCAATTTCCTATTTTATTATTTCCTAATAAGGGTCTCCCTTATAGATGAGATAGCCCCTTGCACACCAAAATTACCTAAGATAATCCTAACTTGAAGACGAAGCAAACTCGGAATCGTACGGAAGGAGGCAAGCGCCGGCGGCAGGGGCCGGCCTGTCCCCCGTCGGCGCTACGCTCCCCCCCGGGCGGGCGGTCGCGCTTGGCCCAATTAGCCACTTTCGGCTGACCCACCCGGTTCATGACAATTACACTTTGGGTTTAGTGTCAATGAAGCTTATTGTTTGTTCATGTTGCAATGCACGGAAAGGTCTATACATTAAAGTTGGTGAACTTGCGACGCCACACTCTCTCGTGTTTGTTAATTTCATGACCTGTGTCCTTTAGATTAAATTATACTTTAATGTTGGTATTTAATTTCACAGTATTGCTACGTACCTTATCATGCGATTCATGTGTTTTTAGTACAAGAGTTTATTATCCTGTAGCATGTACGGGCATGCTACCTAGTTTCTAATAGAATTCCGAATATGCTTGCTTGCGCCGTTGCTGGATCCCGTGGTCTTCACGGAAGCCTTCTCCTGACGCACGAGCTCCGGTTCGTTTTCATGTCTTCGCGTGAGGCTTGGCCTGACCGACGACGTGATGATATCTAGTCGTCTTATACATGTACGTCTCCTTTGCTCTTTCATGGTGATGTGCATCTGGACGATATGCTTTATTTCCTTGAACAATACTTCCTTCTTCCCTCTAATTCTTGACGCTGAAGTTTCCTTGACCGTCATCTTTGTCTTGGCTCGAACGAAAAAGGCTCGTGTGTAGATATGTGTCGTGCATGGACACGACATATCTTTATTTGTGCCACCGTGTGATGTGCAGCCGGTCCTTTAAAAATAGCATGTGATGCTCATGTATATACTCCCTTGGTCCTCAAATAAGTAACGTTTTTGCTTTCCGAAAAAACAACTACGGCAATTATATATTAAAATATATAAATATTTATTTTATATAATTAGTATTATTGGAAAGATCTTGAAGTGTAGTTTTTTAATAAATTTATTTAAAGATATAAATGTTGCACATATTTTTAATAAATCGAGTCAAAACTTATGGCATAAACATTTAAAACGTAATTTATTTTGGGACGGAGGAAGTAAGTATATCTCCTTTGCCTAGCTTGTTTAGCAGCCAACCACGAGACACATGCACATACACCATTGAATTTGCACCAAGATTCATGCACCGTACGTGCGCCAAATAATCAGTATAAATAATTCATGGAGTCCGCATTGTTTCCATTCTGACGTGGCGAATTAACCAATTATCTCTGCCGATCAGCCAGCTCTGGATTTGACCCACTGCCCATTTTTGGACCAATGTCAGCTTTGCCGAATGCTCTTTTCTTTCTTTCAAGTGGGCATTCTCTGTTCACCATTCTGGGCAAAAATCCTCGTCGACCACTGGTGTCACACCTAGCCGGACCCTGACAGCTAAAGCCACGTCTTTTCACTGGTTCCCCCTCTTCCTGTATGACTATGTACAGTGTAGTTCAGTGATTTCTTCGTTCCGTCAGCCACCATAGCCGCCGCCCAAGGGTCCTAGCCCGGACCCTGACAGCTAGAACCACGTTTTTTCACTGGTTCCCCCTCTTCCCGTATGACTATGTACAGCGTAGTTCAATGAATACTTCGTTCCGTCGGCCACCATAGCCGCCGCCCCAAAGGCGCCCTAGCCCAGCAAGACCCTGACAGCCAGTCATCGACTGCAGCGCAGTACGCGGTTGGTCTGCAGGTTAGCTTGGTTAATCAAACTCGATGATCTCGTTTTGTTGTAGTTTTATTGTTTTAGCATTGACATAGTACCTGTATCACCTAATGCCATCTGCGCTGATGCAGAGAAGATGCCCCCTCGCTCCTTGGTATAAATGCTACAGCTACCTTGAGTCACAAGGGCATACTTTTTCTTGGCAATGGATGGCAGGTATATATTTAGTGATAATACGAATCACTACAGGAAACTCAGGCTTTGCCGAGAGCACTGTGTTTTGCCGAGGCCCAATGTCGGGCACTCAGCAAAGCCGCCCTTCGCCGAGAGAGGCTCTCGGCAAAGAAAAGCACACAACATTCGCCGGTTTTCCTAGAGCAAGGCCGCCAGCAAAACCATGCTTTGCTTCTCGGCAAAGCCCGAGCTCGGGAGAAGAGCCGCGCCTGTGTAATGTCGTGCCCAACTGTTGACTTTGCCGAGCGGTAGGCGACGTTTGACGCTCGGCAGATCCATAAATATCTTTGCCGAGAGCGACGCCGTTGGCCCTCAACAAAGGATTTTTTTTAAAAAAAAACGCAAGTGAGGGCGCCACATGTCATCCCTTTGCCGAGGGCCTGCCTAGCTGCGCTAGGCAAATAATCTTAAAAAATAAAAGAAAACCCAGTCGACGGAAGTGCCACGTGGCATCACCTTTGCCGAGGGCCTCCCGGCAATGTTCGGCAAAGCCTCCATCCTTTGCCGAGGGTGTTAACACTAGAATTTGGTAAAACTGATGAAGAGAATGAATTGTCTATTGTTTTCGCTGGCAAGCAAATATTCTGGAGGAGCATGGCATTCGGGAACTTCTTACACCAAGAGATGGCTGGTGATGTCATAGAGAAGAGAGTCTCCTAATTAATGGATGCATTGAAGTCGGCCAAGAAATATTATTTAATGGATATTTTGAAGCAATATGACCACTTTCAAGTATTCGGCTAAGCAAGCCAGCAAGCAATATGCAAGCGAATAGAGAAGTTGATATGTAGCAGATCTCACGTATGAAGCAAGGAAGATCAAGAGAGGAATATTTTAATATTGTTTGGCCGAGCCATATATACACATGATGTCATGATCCAGAATTGAGCCAGCCCAAGAGTGGCTAATTGGGCCAAACGCGACGACCGCCGCCCGGGAGGGGCCGGGGGGCGCCGCGCAGGGAAGGCCGGCCCCCGCCGCCGCTTTCCCTCTCCCGTCGATCCCCGAGTTTGCTTCGCCTTCAAGTTAGGGATTATCTTAGGCAATTTTTGGTGTGCAAGGGGCTATCTCATCTATAAGGGAGACCCTTATTAGGAAAGAATAAAATAGGATATGCTTGTAAAAGGTATTCCAATCGTATAAGGAAACCTTATAGAGATTGCTTAGATTACAAGTCCCGCTATCCGGGCTATATAAGCAAGAGGCATGTAATCTCTAGGGGATAAGCAAGAAAATAAAACATATCTATCGCTTTCGGTTTTGGGCCTCTTCCTCTTCCTCCACCCTGCACCGCGCCGCCACCGCCGCCGCCCCATCCCGCTCGCGCGCCAAGCGGGCGCGCCACGCCCCCCGCCGCCCCCGCGCCCCTCGTCGCCGTCGCCTCCATCACCATCCCTCTCCTCCCCAATCCTCCCCAATCCACGTGTCAATTCCGGCCCAATCTAGCCGGAATCGGCGGCAAACCGTATCCGGAGACCACTACGATCCACCCACCATCAATGGCTTCCGAGATCATGGAGTTCAACGCGGCGAGAGCTCCTCGGCGTCCACTCCGCGCCGGATCGCCAAGCGCCGGCGACATCGAGACTTCGCCTACGCCGGATGGAGCACGTCTTCATCACGCCGAGGATTCCCGCACGCACGACGACGGCGCCGGAGGACGGCGGCAGCGGCCGCCGCCGCCGGCACAGGTGGCCGCCCGCCTTGGTCACCCCCTCCGCCGCGGATTCGTCGACGGCCCCGATCCCGCTATCCTCCAGGTGGAGGAAGATGATGGCGTTGCCGGTGACGCTCGGCCGTCATCAACATCACCCTCGACGACCCAAAGAAGACCTGGCTGCCCCTTCTCTCCACCGACACCTGCAAACCCGCGCGGGACATCCCCGCAGAGACGGTGCCAACCGCGGCACCCTGTCCCCCCCGGCGCCACCCGCGGCCCCGTCGTCTTGTGCCACCCGCGGCACCACGTTCCTCCCGCTACGTCACACGCCTACGGATCAAGGAGTACGACAAAGACCGACGATCCGGACCTGCGGATTCGCGAGGCTAGAACTCTTCTTCCGGCTTAATGAAGAGATCGCCCCCCGACTCGTGAGTTATGCTGCCTTTCACCTCATTGGAATTGCTGCAGATGGGTTCATGGATCTGTCCAAGAAGAACTCCCCTATCAAGTGGGATGAGTTCACGTACCGCCTACGCCATCACCGGACCTCCCATCTACCTCGACACTTGGGCGTCACGCGCCTCCCCGGGAGGCAAGGCGATCGACTACATCAACGACCGAGAACTATGCACTACGCATGGAACTTCGAGGGACGGCGCCATCGTGTCGGACTCTTAGTGGAAGGCCTCCGCGAATCGCCGCAACACACTTTCGAATGGTTCGAGCCTCGTTCACCGGGAGGAGGCCATCGACCTTGCCGCCGCTACAACGACGGCGAGCCCGACGATGTCACCAAGGATGCTATCACCAGCACCAAAGCGCCGCCCGCTATGGTCACCCCGGTGGCCTCGACGACGCGACATAGCGGCCGCTCTAATGACCGCATGCCCGACGGAGAACGCCTAGCTATTGCCATGGAAGACATCGAGGGCCGACAAAGACACAACATGATCAGCGAGGCGCAAGTGGGCACAACCTCGAACAAAGAGCTCGGGAATCATCTCCAACGCCATTGAACTAGGCTCAACTTCGCCAGAGTGGAGCCTACGCTATGGCATCGTGAGGTTACTTTCATCGTTACTATATTCCCCCGCTTTAGAGCTTCTCGAAGACTTCATCTTTGGAGGAGAACGCTCCACTACACGGCGTAGCGATGGGCTTTCACCTTCCCAATCGCCCCTCGTGAGGATCAGGCGTTCCGCCCGCCGTCCTCCTTCTCGAGCGCGCCCGACGAGCGGATCGAGGGTGCCACTTGTCCTCTTCTTCGACAACAACGGCGAAATCTTCTTCAGCGTCGACAACATCACGGTTGGGCGCCGTGGTCACAGAGAGAAGCAATTGGGTCCCTCCGTCGGACGCCCGATGATCTACTCTTTTGGCCTCCTCGACTTCACCTGCGTCGCCACCTCGTCACCCGA
The DNA here is from genome assembly GCA_015847255.1 of Hyparrhenia diplandra. Classification (NCBI taxonomy): domain Eukaryota; kingdom Viridiplantae; phylum Streptophyta; class Magnoliopsida; order Poales; family Poaceae; genus Hyparrhenia; species Hyparrhenia diplandra. The sequence goes on along the minus strand of JADLZK010008025.1, from coordinate 383,172 downwards.
CATGTCTCGCAGGGCAACTCCATGCAAAGGTGGCGGTGCGGCGACTTACACCTACACGACTCCACCTCAATCCGCCGGATGCCAACGAGCTGTCGGGCATCCTCGGCGCCTCCGTCATGTCATGCATGCGGCGGCCCTTCGTGCGACCACCGGCCGAGCTTCGGGTTCGGCGCCTTCTTGGCGATTTCCACCTCGACTTCTCCTTCTCCGACAAGGACTCCGGATTTGCAACGATGACAATGACAAGAGTGGCCCTCTCATCCTCTGCCGGGCTGGCATTATCACTTCTCCAATCGACGTGCCTTCGCCACCACAGTGGGTTGGGCGGCACGTGGACGCCGCCGCCGCCTCGTCGAACGGTGGGGAAATGTCATGATCCGTAATTGAGCCAGCCCAAGAGTGGCTAATTGGGCCAAACGCGACGAGCCGCCGCCTCAGAGGGGCTGGGCGCGCAGGAAGGGAAGGCCCCCCCCGCCGCCGCTCCCTCTCCGTCGATCCCGAGTTTGCTTCGTCTTCAAGTTAGGATTATCTTAGGCAATTTTTGGTGTGCAAGGGGCTATCTCATCTATAAGGGAGACCCTTATTAGGAAAGAATAAAATAGGATATGCTTGTAAAAGGTATTCCAATCGTATAAGGAAACCTTATAGAGATTGCTTAGATTACAAGTCCCGCTATCCGGGCTATATAAGCAAGAGGCATGTAATCTCTAGGGGATAAGCAAGAAAAATAAAACATATCTATCGCTTTCGCTTTGGGCCTCTTCCTCTTCCTCCACCCCCGCACCCGCCACCACCACCGCCGCCCCATCCCCGCCGCCGCCGCCCAAGGGCGCGCCACGCAGCCGCCGCCCCGCCGCCCCCCGTCGCGCGTCGCCTCCATCACCATCCCTCTCCTCCCCAATCCTCCCCAATCTACGTGTCAATTCCGCCCAATCTAGCCGAATCGGACACATGAGGAAATAAATCAACGTGTTTTTTACGGAAGGAAACGTGAGGCTTCTTGATTCAAGCCGAGTCCATGTTGACGGTTCGCTAAAGCAAACAAAGGAGCCAACGTCGATGAAACCTTATCAATTTTTTTTTTTCACGTGTTACGCTTTACGATATCACGACAACTCAACAAGTTTTAAGATTTTTCAACTTCCTTTACATTTTATATAATTTAAAAACTAATCACCAAGTAAGTGAATGGTCATGTTCCGTGAACGACATGTTCAAAGTTTTGGGTCTATCTCCGGATGAGGCCTCACATTGCACTCACGAATATGAATCTCATTTTTCGCCTTATGTCTCCCCTCAGATTCAAATGGCTTCAGTTCAAATTTGACTTATAGAAGAAAATTCAATTAAAAGAAATAAAATCAAAATATGTACTAATAGTTTTGAAAAAATCTTAAATTTGAACATGAGCTATGAGACATTGTACAAATCACACACAAAAAATTTAGATCCAAAATTCAAAAAAAAAAAAAAAGGTAATTTCACCGAGGGCCATAATTATGGTGCCCAAGAATATATTTTTACCGAGGGCCCCGCATCCCTGCCCTCGGTAATTGCCCAAACTCTACCGAGTTTGGCCCACCCTCAGAAACTCCCCACCACTGGGTGCCCCCTTCCCCTTTCAATTCAAATTTAAGAATCTAAAATTAACTTTGGATTCCAAAATAAAAATATGTTACCGAGGGTTGTGCCTTAGGTTCTCGATAAAGGCTCTCTACCGAGTGCCCCGACAAATCGGCCCTCGGTAAAGGCCCTAACCTGATGAGGGAGACTTATCCACTCCCCCCCCCCCACTCTTCGACACACACCGCAAACCGCCCGTCGCCGTGCCGCGCCCGCCCACGCCCCCACCGCCGTCCTCACCGTCCGTGTGCCCGCGCCACCTCCTCCCTCCCTCGGCGTCCATCCGGCCGGTCGCGCCTCCTCGCCTCCCATCCTTGCCGTGCTCTGCCCCGCCTACGCCCGCGCCACCGTCCTCACCGCCCTGGCGCCGCGCCACCTCCCTCCCTCCCTCCCGTCCATCCGGCCGGGCCGCGCCTCCGCCACCCATCCGGCCGGAGCAAGAGAAGGAGGGGAAGAGGAAGGAGGAGGGTGGAAGAGGAAGGGGAGGGAGAAGGAAGGGAAGGAGGAGGAGAAGAGGGCCTTGCCCTCCCGGCCGCGCCCTCCCGCGACCACCCTCGCCTTGGCCGTGCTCTCCCCGCGTCTTCCCCCGACCACCCTCGCCGTCGGTCAAGGCAAAGGTAACGCCGTGAAAACAACTAGTAGTGGTATGTGGTAGTAGTAGACATGGCATTGATATGTGGGTATGAATGTATATGCATATGTGGTTGTCGGCCTTCGTGCCGTCGCTTTTATTACAGTTTAAAAACCTCACCGTGCGGGGAGGTTCTCACCAAATTTGAACTTAACCCTATGTTTTTTTGCGCAGAGTTGCGCGTAGGAGTCGAGCCGAGTACCGAAAGCGTCCCCATCTTCTTCCTCCGTGTTCGGGGCTGCCCGACCGCTTTTGCCGCGCCACCGCCACCGTAGGTATGAATATCTCTCAATCCAAATCACATGGTCTTAAATTGCGGAACCTAGTTAGGCGTCTCCCATCCGAAAGAGATACAACCGGAGGTATGTATTTCTTTGCATATCAACGACCGTATCTATTTTAGATTTCCACATTTTTTGGACAACTCGCGAATATGTAGATGGGTCGGGTTTCCATGTCCCACTCCGGTCGGCGGTAGAGTTTCAGTATCACCTCCCTATTGTTCTCCGGATACACACTCTCCCTTCCAGGACGTGTATCAGGAGAACAACGGGGAGGTGCTGCCGAAATTCTATCTCGGTCGGATCGGAGCATGGGAATTGACCCATCTACACATCCACGAGTGGGATTAGGACCTATCCTCACCTATTAGATAGTTGGAACGACATAGGTTATCTTACTCACTCATATATATGCTAAAGGATGGACGACCATCAGTGGATGATCAATGGCCATAGAAGTAGGTGAGATTTTGATAATGATTGGATGGACACGACAAATGAATTCTTAAACCTTGCATTTGGCAACCAACCAGCACATGTTCTAGTTTTATGTCCTTGCTCCATGTGTGGCAATATGAGAAGAAAAAATAGGGAGACTATGGGTAGACATCTTCTGTTTGGGTTTGGAGCAGGATATACCGTGTGGAGATACAATGGTGAAAATCAATGTACGAGAGAGGAGGTGGTGAGACCCGTCTCGACGCTTTTGATGTTGATGCCGGGGTAGCAGGCATGATTGATGCTGCCTACGACGCATGTTTCGTTGACTCTCATGAAAGGAAGGGGATGACTGTTGGTATTTATTAAGTTCTAAAAGAATATGAAGGTTCCACAAGCGCACAGAATACTATTGTAGCTTTTCCCTAGGAGAGTATTCTAGAGTATTGTATCCACAGGGAAGCTTTGGCATAAGAATCTAATAATTCACAATCATGCATCTTCTAACTTAGCAAACCACTAGACTAAAGTGAGGGGGTAAATCATATAAGATAGGAGTTAAGCATAATCACACACAAGAGAATTCCTAAGATAAATGTGTAGCTAGCAAGTTGAGAGGACAGTGGGAGAGATCAAGGTTCCTATGTACTTCTCTATTACTTAGGTTCTATGATAGCAATCATACTAATGCACTTTGGAGCAACAGATCCTTTCTAACTCTCGAGAAAGACTGGGAAGAAGGTAGTTGGGAGAAGGCCGTCAAAAGCTCTACGAAACACCAATCCGAACGTGGTGGACTACATCGGCCTATCGTGGTTGTCACTCTTGGGGCTACCACAACTATCCGTGGGATTTGGCGCAACCTCGTAACCTATAGCCTAGACACCAAGACTACACTATCGACACTACTCTAGCTACCTAGCATAACTAGAGCCCTCAATACGAGCGGAGATCCCATGCAATAGCATAACAACTATACTTAACCAAATCTATGAAAGTCATGGAAGTAAATAGAGAAGATAAATATATGAATCATAAGTCTTACAAAGAAAGGATACAAAACATACCAAACTCAGAGACATCTCCGTAACCGGAGCATAGCTCCACTCTCCCTAACTCTCTAATTGCTAATATACTACATTGGAGAGTCTAGCCCTAATACTCTATTATGGGGAGAGGTTGTCCTCACATTGGGACATCTCCATGACCAATAGGTCAAGAGATAAAGAATAGAATGAATTAGGGTTTTACCCTAGGGTCGTGGGGTTCGCTTATATAGCCCTTTGGCGATGACCGATGGCCCTTGGATCAAACCGACCTTGAGCTACGGCGTAGATACAACCTTTCAATGTCGGTAAGAAACCGACCTAAAAAGTGGATGCCGATTGGTGAAAAATATCATGGCGATTGCCAGATCGTGAGGCGGCGATCGCCAGTCCCGTGCCACAAACGAGATCTCCTTCCTCCTTGTGTCTTCTCGGTGTCTTCTAGAATGTTTTAGTCCACTTTTTGGATTGAGTTGCCTCACGGTCAAGTCTTCTCATCGTATGGGATGCAAACTCTTCGGGCTTTTCAACGCTTTTTATCCGTTAAGTCCCCTCAGAAAGATATAAATCATCAAAGCTCGTGGAACTATGTTAGTCAAGCCCCTAGTCTATGTGATTATTCATTGTATGCCCTTATTTCATGTTTAGTTGACTAATAATATTATACTATAACAGTGTCAACAATGACGGAAGATGCACGGGAGTTCTACAACATGATGGAGTTGGCAACTAAACACCTCCACGAGCACTCGAGGTTTCTCGGCTAGATGGTGTTGGACGCTTAATAGGGTTGAAGGCCGACCTAAACATGAGTCAAGAAGGGTTCGATAAGATGTTGACTGGATTGCCGTCCGCCTCCAAAGGTCCACAATCCGCCACTCAACTAGTACGCGTCGAGAAAGTCCTCAAAGCACTTAAGATGCCATACGAGCGAGATACAAGTTTGCCCGGCGGGTGCGCCCCTATTTAGGAATGAACACACGATGCAAAGTACTGCCCAAAGTGTAAATCCTCCGTGTTCATGGAGGTAGACTGCGTAATGGTGAGAAGAAGCGACAAACATCGCCAAGAAAATCCTACGGTACCTTCCGCTCATACCGAGGATCTAATGGCTATTCATGACCGAGGAATCGGTGTGAAGCGAGATGACATGGCACAAACAGGGCAAACGATACCATCCTGACAAGATGGTACATCCATCCGATGGTGAAGCTTGGCGCTACTTCGATGAGAAACATCGTGACAAACCTAGTGAGTCTCGTAAGGTACGTTTTGCGATATCAATAGATGGGTTCGAAACCTAGTGAGTCTCGTAAAGGTACGTGTTGCGATATCAATAGATGGGTTCAGTCCTTACGGGATGATGGCTGCCCCATACACATGTTGGTCCGTGTTCGTTATCCCCCTCAATCTCCCCGGTATCGCCTTTCAACGACAAAAAAATATATTCTCGTTTGTTGATCATTCCAGTCATCCGGGAGTAATATGGGCGTGTACATGGATCCTATTTGGGATGAATTGGTCAGTGCTTGAATGATGCGTATGGACATATGACCGGGTTACAAAGAATAGCTTCAAAATGTATACGTGTGTATTCAAGGGACCATTCTTCATGTATCTTATTAGTTAACATTCTAACCAATATTTATATATTCTTCCTTCATACCCGCGGCAATGCGTGGGGAATTGTTAAGCTGAAACAAAAACAAGAGAACATGGCTCATGAAGCACGCAAGGAATACCCGCGTAAATGCGCGAGGAATCGTTAAGCTGAAACAAAAACAAGAGAACATGGCTCATGAAGCACGCAAGGGACGCCAAGCAGTAAGAGCAGCTCCAGTGTCGTATTCGATTTTGAAGCTGTGATGGATGCTGCAGTGTAAAATCCGTTTGGTGGATGCCAGTGCAACCTATGTTACACGGATACTCCAAGTGGGGTGACGTATCCGATTCGATACTCGCCGGATACTCGGATACGGGTACTCGGCGGATACATTATTTTAGTGGGTTTTTTTTTGAGAAAGTGTGTACCCACGTATCCGATACGTATTGTATCGGATACCCGCATTCCCACTCGTGTAACGTAGAGTGCAACAACCAAAAATAAACAAAGAGAAAAGCAAATGGCCTTTTCATGGTTTTCTCTGTACTATGCTACATTGTTACTGCTGTAAAGGATCGAGGCAGGATCTTGGTCGGTTCGCTCTCGTCACGGTTCGATTACAGACACACTAGAGCTACTCTAAGAAACTGGATATAAGGTTATTCTTAAACATTGTATTTAAACGGGATTAATAATCTAGCATAATAAGTTTCATGATATATTGATATGATGTCGTGAAGGTTGTAGTTTGGGCCAAGAATTCTGTCTAATATTAATTTCTTTCTATTTAATTTAGGAATCATCACATTTAATACCTTTAAAATTTACTTCAACCATTCTCGTCTTGTTTCATCTACCTACACTTTTAGTGACAAATGGCATCCATGCAAAATTATATATGGATATGTTTTTTCTTCATTAAATAGATACATATATGGCCAAGAGCCCAAGACAAGTGGACACACATGCAAAAATCAGAGATGGTTGTCATGTACAATCATGACAAATGGCACACATGCAAAAATAAGAGATGACTGTCAGTGTCATGTACAATAATCATGACAAGTGGCACACAAAGCAAAAACCATTCATGACACATGTAAATTCTTTCTTCTTTATAAAATATTGTAATATACAATTTGTGACAAGTGTCACACATGCAAAAAATACTAATGAATCTCATGTACAATCACTGACAAGTGGCACACATGCAAAAAAATCACATATGACACATGTAAATTTCCTTTTTTCAATTAGATTACTATAAATACATGGACTTTGTTCAACTAGAATAACAAACACAAGATTACAAGAGTCATGAGCAACGTTCAAGGAAATGATCACCATGACGAACTTGAAGGTGAGTTTTACTAATATTTCTTAGGAGGACTAGGGATACTGTCACTAGCGGTTCGAGATTTTGTATGTAAACAATTCGTTGTCGGTAGCTAGGTCGGGCTACATAAAGCGCTACTGACAAAGGAAGTTAGACCGAGATGTCTTTTCCTTCTAGAAAGGATTTAAGAAGTCCATAAGGGGTACAACAAAATAGCGATGTGTAACACATTAGGATGATAGCCATTTTCTTAACATCTAAGTACTCAGACTAGAAACCTTTAGGTTGTTGATATTACATATGTCTCAATAAATATTTATCTGTTTGGCTTGCTCTCCTCCAGTTTCCTAAAAAAAATGTTTAGTGGAGCTCTTCATATGCTTGATCAATATAATATGAGGTACCTAATAATTTTTTATTATCTGTAGGATCAAAACCCCGTGAAGAGTACAACATCCCAAAAGCCACCTTAACGCGTATCATGCGTCAAGCCCTGCCACATGACTCAAGGATATCCAATGGCGCCAAGGAGGCCATTGATGAATACACATTGTGCAATTCTCTACGGCCCTCACACAAGCAGCCCTGCAGGAGAGCCATCGAAACCGGCGCCTAACTATCAACGCCGACGACTTGATAGTTGGCCTTGCTAGCCTGGGACTGGCTGATTATGTGCAGCCCATGTCCGAGTACTTACGTCTATACCGTGAGAATGCTATAAACCAGCAGACTACAGCACCACCAGCACCACCGGCACAGCTGGAACATGTGGCTCCGATAGTGCAGGAAGAGACGGTTGTTCCACTGCAGCCACCGTCGCCGGATCTCACGCTGCAGTTAGGCCTGCCATCCATGCCCGACGTCACGGAGCTTGCACCTCGTACTAATGTGTATGCGTTGTGGCCCAGAGGAGCACCCGCGGCAGTGGGCACATCGCTGGCGCTGATGCCGCCACCGGCTGCTGCTGATGATGAAGACGAGTGATGTGGGAACTGTGAAGTGTGAACCCATGGACAGTTGGACCGTGGTGACGAGAATAAGTATTTGCTTTGATTAATTCGATGGACAGTTCAGTGAACGAGGCATTTCAATGCCCTTTTCTATGTTCTACCGTTTTCTAAATATGGTGTTTCAGAATACTGTTCAGCCAGGCTTTGTAGAACAGTAGGAGAGTACTATTGTTGTTGAATGAAAATTCCTTTTAATTTGTACTGGAATGTGCCACTAGCAAGTAGCAAGATATATCTTGTTATTATTACAGTATTTTTTTTTTAGACCCGCGCCGTTGCGGCGTTTTTTCGTTAAGCAGGATAAAGGTCAAATAACAAATGATGCGTTACCGGATCCCAGCCTATTTCTACTAGATACAATAATATTACAGTATCAAGTTTTAATACTTATGCAAAGTCATGTCACATCACCATGGGTATTGGTCTCTTGACCTTTGCAGTCGCCGGGTCATCCCTTCTTGACTTGTTGTTTTCCATGAAACTCAATTTCCATTCCTCACTGATGGCTTTCAGGCCACGCCGACAATAGGGAGACAGTCTACAGTAACTGAATCGCATGTCATCATTCAGACACCCTGCTGCCCGATTCCGATTCAGCCCTCTGGCTCGAGGCGGGCGCTATAAATGACTTTTTTCATCGATAATATCCATATTCTGGGTTCAACCTGGTTTAAAACAAACTATATACTACCCCATTAATACGCATCTAAACTTACTTATTTATAGCTGATGCCTGTCTAATCGCCTTTTTCTTTCTTTAATATTTTCTAGTGATGGTATAATACACGTACAAACTATATTTGTCATGGTCCTTATTTTCTTTCTCCGTTGCAAACTTATGAGTTCACAAAAATACACTATTATATAAGCACAAGTAAATGAGGCTCTGTGCACTCTCAGTACTAATTGTAGCTACAGCTTAGCACATTTTTTATGGTTCGTCCTGGAGCTATATATATTGTACGTCCATCATCAATTTGCGTCGCCTTCATAGTAGAACGTGATCGATGCAGCCATCAGGGACGTGAAGGTGAAGCCTTAGGCGGACCGCCAACGTGAACCCCACCTCCACCGATAACTACTCCTGAGAGAACGAGAATATGGACGTGCAAGCAGACAATTAGCGGCGATCGATGGTGGTTTGTTGGCAGTTTAATTACAGTACATGTTACAGACAGTACAACATACTGATAGTCTGAGTGATCCCATCATTATTGCTAGATATATAGATGCAAACACAAGATGAAGAAACGAGACGAGCAGTTTAATTGCAGCAATAACGTACCTTCAGTACCATCGCGGATTCCATGGCAAAGGGAGGTGCTCAGGATCACCGTGGATACGACCAACAGTAGAGTGAGCCGCAATATCGCGAGCAGACGGGAGGTCGATGATGCCATTGCGCTGTGCTTCTGGCAGCTGTTGCTTGCCGTCCCGGCCTGTGAGCTCGAGACGATGCAACTGCTTTGGTGAAACTGCCATCACGCAGGACGTATTTATAGGCGTCACTCGCATGCATCTCGGTCGTCGGTCCGTCTGGTCAACTAGTCGTTTTGTTGGAAGTGCAATGGAGCAAGTAACTTAGGTGGAAATTGGTAGCCAGACAGAGGGAATGAGTTGGAGATTTTTCTCTCCGGGAAAAAACACAAGATGACTATGACTCGTTTCATGCGTACCCTAGGTTTCGAATCTGATAAGGTTTGGTCCTGGCTGTTTCTTTAACCGGGTGAGACCGGCAAAGGAAACCAACAAACCAACCCAACCGAGCGAGAGCGACGACGGTGGCTTCTTCTCTGTTGTTGTATAGAAAAATCACCAACAACACACCATTGTACGTCCAACGACCTTGATCCAACTGAGTATGCGCCTATCAAAATGTGTATCACTTATATAGAGCGAGGTGACTGTGAATATCTGTGTTCTTAAGTGTATACTTTTTCTTAGACGAGTTCTTATGTCCACATTTATTTCTTGAGAAGGGTGTTAGGGATATTGCTATCAGAAGTGGTTAGGAACAATTTGTAACTACCTTCAACTTTATATAGAGGTGCTATGCAGAGGTTAGCCATACATATAGGTGTATACCGGTTGTGTAAGAGAGACCTATATATATGCGAGTATATCTATGTATGTCACTACGCCAGAATGCTTCTTTAGGGGTGGCTGGCAAGGCTCTTTAGGGGCAGTTTTGCCAGCCGCCCTAAGTTACTGTTCCTACAGTGGTTTCTCTATAGGGGCGGCTGGTGATTGAGCCGCCCTATTGTGAGAGATATGAATATATGCACGTGATGTAGACATATATTCGAGAATTAATCTATGCATATATACATACACGTGAGTATTTATATTTAGGGTCTATATTACGGTCGTTTGAAATTTTTGATTGGCGATGGTGTCGGGCCGTTGGATTGGCAAATGGATTGTCCAGCACCCTATTCAGCATATTCCTCCAGCAGCTCTTGCTCTCGCTCCCACCGCACACGGTTTCGATTTGACTGAGATGCAGGACATATGTTATATATTTAAGTATTTATTCTACATGTTAGCTAGCGTTAATTAAAGGAAACATAAAAACAAACATAACTAGAATTTCAATAGGCATAAAAAAATAGGAAAAGGGACTTGAATATGTAGGGTTTTATTTTTAAAAGATTTCTAGTGAAAGAATCATGAAACTCGGAATCAAGACAAGGAAGATATAAAATTTAAAAGTTTATCGGCTAAGCGTGAATGAAAAGAAACGTGGAAATTATTCTACAATTTATTTATAGCAACTGGAAAATGAGTGAAAAACATCTAGGTCCTAGGGTGGCTTCGTAGGAATTTTTTGGGACGGTCTTTGGCATCGTCTTATTCTCTTCCTCCACGCAGGTCCTACGGGTCGTGCGGTTGATGTTGATGGCGACGGCGCCATGTCTTGATTCTGTTTCCTAGTGCGGCCGACAAACCTAGGCGGCGCCCCATCCCGTTATAGGGGACGGGACGGCCAAAATGGTGATGAGATGTGGGGCCGTACGCGGATTAGGCGTAACATTGCTATCTTGTACCACATTGTGGGCGCCCTGTTCTGACTGTCACTGCTTTGGGCCACCTCGGTCGTGTAGGTCATGTCCGGAGTGGTTAGAGGCGACATGAGCCATCTCACGCACACACCCATTCAGGGTAGTTGGAAAGGATGCAGATATCAGGGAATCATCTGCATCGCCTGAGGGTCTATTCGTGTAAGTCCATTGGGTGAGGCGGAAATCCCCATTAGGGAGTTGGCCCAAGGCAGGCCCCGCCCGATGGGAGTTGGCTGAGGCAGGACCTGTGCGCCCTAGGAATCGGGTGAGGCGAAAATTCCCTTTGGGGGAGTCGGCCGAGGCGGGACTTGCCCCGGGAGTCAGGCATGACGGGAGTCCCCTTTGTGGAGTCAACCATGGCGAGGGCCGCTCCCTGGGAGTCGAGCGAGGTGGATTAGGCCTTAGAAAGGCCAGAAGGCTCTGTTTCGACTTCCTTTACTGTCGGTTGGTTCAGCATCCTCGTCCACTGACCCTCTCTGTATTAGGTACTGTGATACAAGTACAAAGTATATACAAACTATATTTGTCATGGTCTTATTTTGTTTCTCCGTTGCAAACTTATATGAGTACAAAAATATACTGTTAAGCACAAGTACATGAGGCTCTCTGTGCACTCAATACTTATTGTAGCTACAACTTAGCACATATTGTCCGTTTGAGTCGTCTTCAAAGTAGAATGTGATCGATGCAGCCATCAGGGACGTGAGACCTTAATGAGGCGGACCAGCCGGACGAACGTAAATCCCACCACCACCAGTCCCAGTACTCCCACTTATTCCACCGAATCCTTCTGCTGATAAGTAAGAACGCGCGAGAATATGGACGTGCATGCAGAGAAAATTAATTAGCGATTGTTCGTTGGCATTAGTATATGCTACAGACAGTACAACATATATACTCTGATAATCTGACAGTAAACGAGACGATCGGTTTCATTACAGTAATAACTAACCATAAGTAGCATCGCGGATACCATGGCAAAGGGAGGTGCTCAGGATCACCGTGGATACGACCAGCAGTAGAGTGAGCCGCAAGATCGCGAGCAGACGGGAGGTTGATGATGTTGCCATTGCGCTGTACGTGCTTCTGTGGGAGCTGTTGCTTGTCCTATGTCCTGTGAGCTCGAGACGATATATGCAACTACTGCTTTGCTGAAACTGCCATCACGCAGGAAGTATTTATAGGCTAATAGGCCTCACGCGCATCTCGGGTCGTCGGTCCGTGTGGTCAACTGGAGGTTTTATTGGAAATGCAATGGAGCTGGAGGTTTTATTGGAAATGCAATGGAGCAAGTAAATTCGGTGGAAATTGGGTAGCCAGACAGATGCATTGAGTTGGGGATTTTTCTCTCCGAGAAAAAGATGACTATGACTCGTCGTTTCATGCGTACCTTGGTTTCGAATCTGATAAGCATGGCCCTGGCCGTTTCTTTAACCGGGCGAGACCGGCAAAGGAAATGAACAAACCAACCCAACCAAGCGACGGTGGCTTCTTCTGTATTATTGTTGTATCTATACCTACTAATATATTTATCTATATCTATAGCTAATATTAAAGAGCCAAAATTTCTGCCCGTCTGCCACCAAAATTTCCGTCCGCCACTTCCGATGTTAAAACGGAGAGCGGTGCTACGTATAGAAAAAAGCCACATAGGCTGCCGTATTATCGAGTAATTTTTCAGGAGGCCCAAGAGACGTGGCCCACTCGAGTCCAGAAGGTCCGATGGGAAGCGCGCGACGGCACTCCACTAGCTCAGGCCAAAAGATATGGCATGCACAGGATGCCATCTCTGCATGCACCATGCCATCTGACTCTCGAACGTTGCCTCAAAAAAAAATGACTCTCGAACAGTGGATGAGAAAAGTCGAAAAGGTGTGGGAGGGCTCCTTAATCGAATTTGAGAAACTTAAGGATTCCTGGTGTAAAAGTGCAGATCACATGGTCCTTCTTTTTTAGGTTCGAATTTAGCATATGTTTTTTCTGTATTTTTTTTCTAATTAAATGTCATGTCGTTCGGTGAAAATTGATACATGCATGTCTGTTAGCGTGTCCATGCTTAATACGCAGCTGTGCGGTGAGCACAAAGCGAACTATTTTTTTCACCTTTTTAAAAAAACTAATTAATAATTAAACAAATCGTGATGAATATTTTATTGTCTAATTCAATCTAAATAAATAATTTTTCACAAAAAAATCTAAGTAAATAAATAGTAATATCATTACAAGCTCATAGTCTAATTAAAATATGTTTGTACTCTCACTGTGGTTTGGAAAATTGAGAGAAATCTCCCGTCACACTTATTAACTTATTAACGGCGAACAGACTAATTATTCTCTTATTGATATGATTGAAAATAAATTCTTATACACTCTAATCATATATTAGAATAACATGTCTTTTGGCACTAAAAAACTCATACAATTAAATATTTAAATGAAGCAACACATGTATATAACTAAAATGAAAGTCATGACATATTTAAATCTAAATAATTTTCTTTTGCAACAAGAGAAAAAAAAAAAACGTTAGATACTGTATTTAGATTTGATTAGTATTAAGTATAGATAAGAATACGAGATTAATAGAACATTATATTGATGTCAACATTAATACAAGACTATGGATGTTATGGTCATCATAAAATAAACTATTTTCTTGCTTTATCTAAATGTAGGGATTCTGTTACGTATCTAAATATACATAACTTTAAAAATAATTGAAAATATGATTTCTATCGTCATTTGCTCCCGTGGCAACGCACGGGCATATTTGCTAGTACCTACTAATAAAGAGAGAAAATTTCTGCCTCCAACTTTTTTCTGCCTGCCGTCTACCTCTGTGTGTATCAAATACAAATCCAAATCCAAATCAAGGTAATATAAACTACTGCGTTTCCTAATCCAAATCCAGCAGCGCCACGCCGCGGCAGTACCCGGACTTCACCTGGGCCGACCTCATGCGCTTCACGCAGCGCACTACCGTGCCGACACCGCCGTTGGCTCTCACACGGCCCAGTACCAGCCCAGCAGGACGCGGCAGCTCCCTGCACACAAATAAAACGGCTCTCCCACGTGTGCGCTGCCCAAGGGCAGGTGGCAGACACGTAGCCTGAGGGCCTGCGCCACCTTCCCATTTTTGGACGCTGCCATGTATATATAAGCAAGGCGGCCCGGTGGCCTATATTAGATTTAAAAAGAGCTCTAAATCCAGGCAAAAAAAAAAACTCTCCACATATACATACATATATACGATTTCTTGTCCAAATCCAAATAGGTCCGACGGAGGCAAAATAAAACTCTCCACATACATATATACGATTCATCAATCCTCGGCCGCCGCCGGCCAATCAGTCTGTACGGCGAGGGCAAGGGCGCATGCGTGCCGAGGCTCAACCACGGCGCCGAGACCTTCAACAGAAGTCGAACGCCACCGCCAAGGCGCTCAGCGGCCGCACGCCGCACCTCGCCTTCGCCATCTTCGACATCTACACGCCGCTCCGCAAACTTCGCCCAAGACCCGGCAGCTTATGGTACATGCGCATGCGTACGTGTTCAATAATGCCGTGATCGAACATGCCATAGTGATATGAGCGAGCTAGCATATATATGCATATGATCATCGATATCGTCGCCGTTGCCGTTTATGTAGGCTTCGCGAACGCGAGGGAGACGTCTTTGCCGATCGGGACGGCCAAGACGATGGTGTACCTCCGCAGCCCGACGACGGCGGGAGCGTGTGCATGCGCCAAGAAGCTCACGTCGCGCCCACCGTTCTGGTCTGCGTGACGTTGCCAAGCGGCTAAGCCCCATGATTGTGTTTGTATACGTGGTATGTCAAGTATATATATTCTTTAGATTTGGAATTTAGGATTCCCTTGAGGTGCAAAGACACGCATGTTTAGTATGGCATTGAATTCTCTAAAATTCTGAAATTGAATTGAGTATTGATAATTTTCTTAAATTGTCGGAGCGCGGCTCGCAGCGGCGAGGTGGAGCTCGAGCACGCCGACGACACGGATCTCGGTGCCGGCTGCGGGCCCGCGAGCGTTGCCGGGATGGCGGCGGTGGAGCTCGGCCATGAGAGCTAGCTAACGGCGGCGCCACCGAGACGTGAATCTCGGAGAAGAGGGCGGCGCAGCGCTGGCTGCAACGACGACGCGGAGTTCGAGCACGACGGAGCTTGATATATACAATTTCTTTTTCGCGTGGGCAACGCGACGGGCATTTTTGCTAGTACTAATAAAGAGAGAAAATTTCTGCCTCCACTTTTTCTGCCTGCCTGTCCATGTCTTGTTCGGTGTTCCTTCGGGAAAAAATTGCGTGGACTCCCGGCTTTACAAGTAGCGAATAAATTTCCGGCATGGACTCTGTAAATCTATACCGGAAAAGGACAGGATGCCGCCGCCCGGCTGGCCTGTTCGTGCACAGCATAGACTTTGTCGCTAGGTGCCCGTGAGCGAGGCGGACTCTGTTTTCAGCGCCGTGTCCAATTTGGATTGAAGATTTGCGCAGAGATGTATTCATACACATGATGCATGATGCTGCATGTCTCATCATCAGATCAGATCTCAAAGGTGCCCACCCGCTAGCTGCTTCCACTTCATCGTCTCCGACATACAGGTAGGGATTCTTCTCCACGGGCCGAGTAGACAAAATATTTTCAAGAAAATACGTACTACTTCACCACCATTACCTGGACACTTAACTCAATGTTAACATCCACAAACAAAGCACACGAAGCCAAGGGGTGGATCTAGAAAGTTGTTTTAAAAAAAATGTTAGGGAGGACCAACAGCGATGAATTTTTTGCATTTCCAAAAATTTAAGTGAAAAATAATAAAAAAAGAATATCAAGGACTCCATTACCAACTCTTCTGGCCTTTCAAAAGACCACGTATTTAGCTCGGACAATAAAAAAGTAAAATATTAATAAACATGGAATGTGTCCTCGTTTCTCTCATTGACGTTAGATTTTTTTTCTCCCCGTTGCAACGCACGAAGACACGCGTTCTTTGTAAATAGAAAAAAATCGCCAACTACACATCATTGTCCGACGACCTTGACTTGACCCAACTAAGTACTCTCTCCGTCCCAATAAAAATCTCGTTCATAGTCAGGAGATGTTGTCCGGTAGAAAATGTCGTTCTAGCATGTTGGCCACACCTACTGCTAAAGCATCATTCACTCGTGGCCCATGCAGCTCTTGGGTTCGCACCAACCCCATGCCTATGCGGGCAGTGCTACTCGGCGCACGTGTAACAGGTAGGGCGCACATGTACTAGTAATACTGGTAGCGGCGACGCCAGATTAATTAACCCACCGACCGACACTTGTTTCTACCGTCAACCGTCCAATGGGTCAATTTTCTAGCTTCTCTTGTCAACCGTCAATGGGCCGAAAAATTTATTTTTCTACAGGCTAAAATTTTCTCTTTAGTGACATCGGATTTGCGGGTAAAGAAAAAGGGCGGGGGAATGGTTTCACATCATATGAAAGTTAAAGTAAAAAAAATGTTTTTAAAAAACAATAAACCTTATGTCCATCAAAAATACTTATACTACATTAAAAAATGAACATTCAAAACTTTGAACAAGTATTTTCAAAAACTTTGAACTATTATATTATAAACTTTGTACGGATAGTTCAAAAAAAAAAATTACACTCCCAACCTATAAAAAAACAACCAATTTTAAAAACACTTGCCCAAAACTCATAACCCGGTAGAGGGGGCTACTTTTGAAAAAGACAATTGCCCCAAAACCAATGCCCTGGTAGGGGCATACTTTTGAAAAGACACTTAGCCCAAAACTCATTGTCAAGTAGGGGGCATGCTTTTCAAAAGACACTTGCCCTCAAAACCCATTGCCTAGTAGGGGGCATACTTTTCAAAAGACACTTGCCCCAAAACCCATTGCCCGGTAGGGGGCGTGCATTTAAATGGACACTAAGCTTGCCCCAAAACCCTAAATTTAATAAGACTCGGCAAACGACATGAACCCTAATCTCAAAGAAACGTCATGAACCCTAATCTCAACAACGTCATGAACCCTAATCTCAAAGAAACGTCATGATCCTTAATCTCAAGAAGGTCAATGAACCCTAGTCTCAAAGAAAAGCCATGAACCCTAATCTTAGCGAAAGCCATGAACCCTAATCTCAGCAATGCCATGAACCCTAATCTCAGCAACGCCATGAACCCTAATCTCAGCAAAGCCATGAACCCTAATTCCAGCAAAGTCATTAACTCTAATCTCAACAACACCATAAACCCTAATCTCGTGAACGCTATCAACCCCGATCTCGCCAGACGGCCTAAACCCTAATCTCAAAGAACTCCATGAACCCTAATCTCATCAAACTCCATCAACCCTAATCTCCGCAAACGCCATGAACCATAATCTCAAAGAACATCATGAACCCTAATCACAATAAAATTACCAAATTCATAAATATTTAATCTTATATTATATGATATATGAAATTAATAATCAAACGATATGAATACCCTAATCTCATCAAATGCCATGAAATCTAATCTCAGCAAAAGCTATGAACCCTAATCTCACAAACGCCATAAACCCTAATCTCAAAGATACGACGTTAACCCTAATCTCAGCAAACACCATCAACTCTAATCTCAAGAAAAACTTTACACCCCAAATTTTGAAACTTTGTACTCCAACAATAAAAACTTTGTACTCTTAGATGTAAAACTTTGTACTTTAGATGTAAATTTTTGTTATCATGAAAATTATCTCAAAACATATCCAACATGGATCTAGTTTTGTAGATCTCGAGGGCGTCACTTATAGTGTTTTCTAGCATAGTGATAAGTAGGTTTTTATTTTAAAAGACTTGTATTGAAAGAATCACACAATTTATAATCAAGATGGGAAGATTAAAGTTTATGCATCACATCCTTCTGTAGACATGCTCCCTATCCCTTGAATCCATGTGGACTCCGTCCATGGAAAGAAGGGAAGAGGAATATGGTCTGTTGGTTGCCATGTGTGGGGCCTTGGACACCACTCAGCGCGGTCTCAGGGCACATGCGTCTATGGCTATGCCTACAGGTGTCGACGAGATATGGTCGATAGCCCAACTAGGGTATGCCCAGGCTGGTAGATCATTATTGGTGGAGGTGCGTGGAATGACTAACAAGGCGTTAAGCAAGACAAAGGATGATGAACACAAGGATTTACCTAGGTTCGCCACCGTGAGGGCGTAAAACCTACGTCCTACTTAGGGTTTGTATTGCTCTGTATGAGATGAATTGAGTTGAGAGGGGTTCTGAAATCTCATGTTTGGTTTTGGAAATTGATGACGACACTTGTGGACTAATCCTTGCTCTAAGTGATGACTATGAGATAGGATTAGATGGATGACAAGGAGCATGATGATCATGAGCGTGGACAATTTTGGTGGATCGTCAAGCTCGGTGATCGGCTTGAGAGGAACCCGGGAGATCAAGGCAAAGGTATTCTTGATAGGGTTTTTCCTTTCGGTGATCAAGACACGATAGAGCGTGTGATCACATTATAGGATAGATAGCCGACTATCAAGAGGGTATGTCGCGACAATCCTTGCATGAAGTGCTTCTAGGTCCAATTGACTTGCATATTGCATTTAGGACAATGAGAGCACTAACTTCGATCTTGCCTAACATCTCGACGTGCTAACATTGGTGATAATGTGGTCATCTTGGACGTGTTGGCAACCCATGGCAAAAGGCGAAGCAAGTTTGAAGCAAAGAGCAAAGAAGAAGATGTTGACGCTGCCGTCCAGGCGGCCGGACGCCTGAGGTGATGACCGGACGCACTCACCGGTGGCTCCGGTGGGTGCCTCTGGCAGAGAGCTCTGCAGCGCGTTTTTGGCCGGACGCATGGGTGGAGGCAGGACCGGAAGCTTCCGGTGGTCGACCGGATCCGCCGACGGACGCCCACGAGGAAGGGTGCCACCGTGGGCCCAACCCTTGTCGGTAGTGACCGGAAGGCGCGGACCGGACTCGCGACCGGACCGGGCCGGTGGTTCCGGTCGGTCGGTCCCGGCCACCCCGCAGAGAGCAAATTTTTTAGAGCAACGGCTCTATTTAGAGAAGGGTCCTATATATACTTGGGTGGCCGGTTCATGGGATCCTCTCTTGCACTTTTGAACACTCTAACTTGCTTGTGAGCATTTGAGACTCCTCTCCACTCATCTCCTCATCACTAATTCGGATTCTTGGTGAGATTGAGAGTGATAGAAGTGCATTGCATTGGTGATTGCATCTAGAGGCACTTCATCCTTGGAGAAGCCGCGGGATTCTTGTTATCTTGGGAATTTGCCCGGTTCCCTAGCGGCTTGGAGCAAGAGGTGGTGTTGAGCTCGATTGGAGCTTGTTCGAGGCCACACCGGTGGTGATTGTGCGGGTCGTTCCTTACCCCGCGGGAGATCGCGAAAGGAGCACTAGTGGATTGCTCGTGGCTTGTTGGACCCTCTCTTGTGATCGTTGCTTGAGCTCCCATAGGGGATTTGGCACCGGCCATTAAGCTTGGCAATGTCAAGTGAGTGTGTCGCCACAACAGGGACTAGCGTGCCGGCAAGCACGTGAACCTCAGTGAAAAATCATCGTGTCACTTGTTCTTGCTCGTTGGAGATTTCTCGGTGACCACGGTGATTGGCTTCCACCTCTACACTCCGCGGTGGTATTGTACTCTAGCCCCTTTGCATTACTTTCACTAGTATACTTGTGTAGGCTTGCTTAGCTTGAGTAGTGTATTAGGTTGTTTAGTCTTGGTAGCTCCTAGTTAGTAAACTAGTTAGACTTGCTTGTTCTCCTAGGAGTAAAGGTAGAGACTTAGCCTTGTGTGAATTAGAGACAATAGAATTGACTTGTGGCTTGCATAGCTAGTCGAAGCATTGCTTAATTGCTACGCCTCTTATTGTCTAACCCGGTGCTTAGTGTTGTTGCAAGAATTTTTAATAGGCTATTCACCCCCCTAGCCATTAGGACCTTTTCGGGTTCCCCGCCCGCCTTATATATCCTAGGAGCGGGTTACAGATTAGATCTAGTCGATAATATCTATCCCGGCCGGTTTACAATAGGAAAGTTTAAATCGATACGATTGACTACGTATAAGGTAACGTGGTGCTTCACGATCAAGTAGTCGACGTACTCTTATGGTGACCGCCGACTAGCTTAACACCTCTCGTGGTCTAGGCCGCCCGGATGGGTCAGCCCAAGATGGGTTGTAAGGGGATAAGGGTTTATCCCTCCACACATGGGTACGTGCTTCACGAGAATCCGAGATGACCGGACTCACTCGTGGAGGGGTGTTACTCGGGAGACAAGTCGTTTCGGGCATCATAGAGGCAATGCTATGTAATAGAAAAAAATAACACACTAAATTTTGACCACTAGTCAACAATTCTTTTTATTGATCATAGAACGTCGTGCACAAGGCAAAGCTGCCAGCAACTCGGAACCTCATATATTGAATGTTAATGAATGTCGAATGAAAGGAGTTCAGTTTTCATCAATTTCGTCGGTAAGGCAAGGATGTAGAATGGGAGACAACTGCCATTATCTGTTCATCACAAGAATGTATATATAATTACATGAGTGTGGTTGTCGCTACACACAAAGGGCGCCTGAACCGTCATTCACATTCAGGAGAGCATGTATCGTGGTCATTGCGCTCAGTGATCTGTCGAGCTTACTGCTAGTCCTCCACATCCCTGCAATTTGACATGTGATCACTACCATAAAATGAAATGGGGGTGAACAAGATAGACCTCTCAGGCTCTCAGTAGGTGTTAATATATTGCTAGGAACAACCGCATGGTGTGGCTTGTACAATGAGTAATATATCTACAACAATCTATCTACCTACTTGGATTACAAGCCAAGTAATGGCTTGTACAATGTTGCTCTTGATTGAAGTCCTCAAATGTTAGGGTATCATCGAACTACTAGGACCATGAGGGAAAAATGGATTGATGGCAAAGACAAAAGCGAAGGGAAAGTAGCGAAGCCGTTTATGATACCAATGGGGTTGTCCTTCATCATCATTTACAATGACCCCTAGAGGCATAATTTATAGTGTTTCATGGATATTACATTAAGCCAAATGACCCTCACACATGTTCCAAATGTGAAGCATATCCTCAAGGTGTGAGGACAATCTAGTCAAGCCATCACTCAAACCCAAAAAACACTCAACCACTTCGATCGAGTGTGAGGACCACTGGGTTTGATGTTGCTCTTTGGCATCACTGCAGATTCAACTTCACCAAGTGACTGGTTGTTTCTCTCATGGCCCTTCAGTCATGGGCCACCTTGTTGTCGCCTTGACTTGTCTGTGTCACCCTTCACTCCCCGTCTGGTCCAAAAGTCATCCAATGCTTACCTCCTGCTTGGCCGCTAACGAGAAGGCAGCCAAAACACGAAAGTTTTTTTTTTTGTGACTTCCGAAACGCAAAAGTTGAATACACATCGTGTGACAAATTAAGATATGAGCATTTCTAGTGATAACTACATGGATGATAGGAAGCAAATAGAGGGGAATGAAGAGGGCGAACCCTACCACCAACAAATGGCACACATGCAAAAATCAAATATTAGATCATTACTGTATCGGCAAGAGTGGCACACATGCAAAAATGATATATGACACTGTCTATTCATTAAATGGTTACCATATTCAAGCAACAACAAGCGGCAAGCATGCAAAAATCAAATATGACATGTGTAACTTTCTCCCTTCCCTAGATGATTATAAATACATGCACTTTGTTCCGTGAATAACAAACACAAGATTACAGGAGCCATGCACAATGCTCCAACAAACAATCATCACCATGATGACCCTTGAAGGTGAGTTTTGCTACCATGATGACCTTGAAGTTGAGTTTTGCTACCATCATGACCTTGCGGGATTTAAAATCGAAATAGCAAGTTCAAATTTATTTGGTTGTTGTTAATTAGAAAATTAGAAAACACATAGCCAAAGTTGCTTGATTTATATCCGGTTCAATAGTTTTTGTGCAATTTTAGTGGATCTCCTTCGTATAATTGGTCCATGATATGTGACAATGAAGGCATCTCATAACTTTTTAATATCTATAGGATCGAAACCACCCGAACATTACATCGTCTAGAGAGGAACCATAATGAGTATCATGAGCCAAGTCCAACCATGTGATTCTAGGTTCACCAATGATGCCAAGGATAGCATGGACTAGTGCAACGTGCAATTCTCTATGGCCCCTCACATGGGCAACCATGCAGAGTGTCGGCGAGACCACACCCGACTATCACCGGTGACAACTTGATCGCCGGCTTTACTAGCCTCAAATTGGTTGACTATGTGAAGCTCATGACCAAGTACCTACGTCTCGTACCATAATGATCGATCCTAAAGGTGAGTTATACTAAATCGATGATATTTCTTAGGAGGACAAGAGGGGATATAGTTGCTAGCAGTTTGAGATTTTGTATGTAATTCATTGTCGATAGCTAGATCAGGCTACATAAAAACACTACTTGACGCTTAGACCGAGATGTCTTTTCCTTTCTAAAAGGATTTAAGAAGCCCGCAAGTAGTAGCAATAAAATAGCGAGTTGGAGCACATTAGGCCATTGTCTAGATCCTTAGTAGGTACTTTACTTAAATCTAGTCAACTCTGAATCAGTGAGGGTCCTATTTTTCATTTATGTCTCTAAGTTATTATACTCTAAAAAAAGTTAGATCTACCTTCTCTCTATTCATATTGGCTACTTTATTTAAATCCTAACGTTGAGCTAATCTATGCGAAGTCCTAATCCCAAATTGCCAAACCTCCATACTATTATAAACCTTACAAGGAGTTAACCAAGCTTTTCAGCTATCTTAACTAAACTCTCCCTTTGTAACCACCATTTCTCAAAATGAAAAAAAAATCGTTACCAAAATAACCATTAACTCGAGTGCCTAACATGAGAGGATTTGTGATCACTAGCTAGGTTGTCTATCTAAACTTTTAACTCTAGCCAAAGAAAAATTACTCTCCCAATCACTTGTACCAAAATCATGTCTATTTTAGCCAAAATCAGTTTATTATTTGTCCAAGTAAAGAGTCTCTTCCTAGCACTTAACTCCACTAAAGCACCAATTTATGTATTCACTCACTAAAGGCATCTAACCATCTATAGTAAATCACCTAGTTACTTTTATCGCTGCCAAAACGAACTAGATTAAATTTTCCAGATATTAATAGTAGGGCCTTACCACTTTATGCATTACTACATGAAGTTCCTCCGAAATAATCTACCTTACATTCTCATAAGGACAACCATAAACAACTGTTAGTTTTCTAAAGTGGGGCTTACCCCATCGGTAATTAATGGTGGAGAAGCACAACATATAAGGCGGGGCAATCCTCATCTATCAAGCTAGTCTTTTTGGGTTGAGTTAGGCCCAATGCCTGATATGTTGTGGGCTCCTTGTGGACTGGGCCGGAGGGGGGCTATCGACACAAGTATAGTGAGTTGGGCTAGATTCTCGCTCGCACTCTAACATTCTTAAACATTATATTTAAATGGGAAAAATAATAGACGTAGCACCATAAGTTGCACGATATGATGTAGTGAAGGTTGTAGTTTGGTCAAAATATTTCATCCAACATAAATTTTCTTCTATTTCTTTGAGAACCTATCACATTTGGCTTCTATTTTATCTTCAACCATGTCTTATTTCATCTACAATTGACAAGTGGCATCCATGCAAAATCATATATATCATGTGTATTTTTCTTCATTAAATGGTTATCATTTAAGGTTAGTGGCAAGTGTCACATATGGAAAAACCATACATATACAATCAATGACAAGTGTGACACATGCAAAAATCATATGACAAGTGGCATCCATGCAAAATCATATATTTAAGGTTAGTGAGAAGTGGCGCGCATGCAAAATCATACATCTACAATCAATGACATGTGTCCTACATATAAAAATCACAAATAGTTGTCATGTATAATCATTGGCAAGTGGCACACATGTAAAAAATAATAATAAATTACATAAGTAAATTATTTTTCTTATAAGGTGGTTACCATCATTAGCAAGTGTCACACATGTGGAAAATCAAATATGACACATGTCAATTTTCTTTCTTCATTAGATGGCTATAAATGGACTTTGTTCAATGTGAATGACAAACACAAGATTATAAGAGCCATGAGCAACACTCAAGAAAATGACCACCATGACGATCTTGAAGGTGAGTTTTACTGCAATAATCATATTTTTTTTAGGATACTGACAAGGGATATTGTTGCTAGCAGGTCTAGATTCCATACTTTAATAGTTCGTTGATGGTAGCTAGGTCAGCCCACATAAAGTGCTACTGACAAAGGAACCAGTTAGACCGAGATGTCTCTTTCTTTCTAGAAAATGACCACCATGACGAACTATTTTGTGTTACTATGATATTTTACTGTAACACATTGATGAATATGTTACAAGAAAGTGATACAATATCCCTGTTATGTAGTAGTGCTTTAAGAACAAGCGGTACCGACAAAATAACGAGTTGGAGCTAGCTTATTAGGCTGTTAGTTATTTTTGTAGCGTTCCGTTAGAAAATAGGATGTTGATATTACATATGTTTTAATAAATAATTTTTGTTACAATTTTAGCAAAGCTCCTTATATGCTTGGTCAATATGATACGAGGCACCTAATATTTTTTTTTTAATATCTGTAGGATCAAAACCGCGTGAAGAGTACAACATCCTAAAAGCCACCTTAATGTGTATCATGTGTCAAGTCCGGCCACAGGATTAAGGGTCACCAATGGTGCCAAGGAGACAATTGATCAGTACATCATGCAATTCTCTACGACCCTCACACAGGAAGCCCTGCAAGAGTCCCATAGAGTTGGGCATCTCACTATCAGCATCAACAACTTGATCGTTGGCCTTGCTAACCTCGGACTGGCTGATTATGTGCAGAGCATGTTTGATTACTTTCATCTATACTTTCAAAATGTTATTAACCAGTAGACTGTAGCACCACTAGCATCGTCGGCACCTGTGGCCCTGACCATGCAGGAAGAGACAGCAGTTCCACCGCCGCCACCGCTGCCGGATGTCACACTCCAGTTAGGCCTGCCATCCATGCTCGATGTCACAGAGCTTGCTCCTCATACTAATGTGTACGCATCGTCGCCGGAGGAGAGCCCACGACGCTGGGCGCATTGATGGCACCGATGATGATGATGATGATGATGATGAGGAGGAGGAGGAGGAGGAGGAGGATGATGATGATGATGATGATGATGATGAAGAAGAAGAAGAAGAAGAAGAAGAAGAAGGCACATGATGTGTGAACTGCCTCGAATGCAGTTGCAAAACTTTGAGTGGCTCGCTCTAATAAACCCATGGTGGATGGATGACTGTGATGACGAGAATAAGTATTTGTGTTAAGTGAATGGGGCATTTCATTTCCCTTTTCTCTATTCTACCCTTCTAAATATGTTGGTAGTTAAGTGATCGACAGATTACAATCATTCAGTCAAAAGCCACTAAAAATATGACATATAGGAGTACTCAACATACACGGTTCATATATCTATTAATGATTATGCCATTCAAGTCCATTGTTTCTGTGGTTCTATGTTGTGGGAAATCAATAAAAATTAATGGCTAGATAAGTTTCCAAGAGGTCATAGCACCCGAAGATCAACCACGAACAACCCAAAACAGTCAAATCAAAGATCTCAAAGAAAATAACCAAAAGAGGCTTGAAAAGCAGAGTTTTTGCAAGAAAAAACTCGTGAGATGAGATTTAGGCTCAAAACATGGTTTGAAAAACTTGTGGATGCGTGCAAGGCGTCGAGTGCCGACGGGTTTCCGCCGTGGGTTCGACTCTCTCGTCCTTCTTGTGTCATGGGTCGCCTGGAAGGAGCATAACAGTAGGCCTTTCGACGGCATTGGCTCCACGGCTGCCCAGGTTTTGGAGGCCATCAAATTGGAGGGGGGAGTGGATCGCGGTAGGATTCACCAAGCTAGCGCCGCTGTTCGCTTTTGTGCCTTAGCCTTTTGCTCTTTTAGTCGCACATTGGTTTCATCTTAGCTAGTACAAGCTTTAGCTGCACCGCTTGAGCTGGTGATTTTTGTTGTGTGATTTCTTATCACGTTCTATGGTAACTTGTCGCCTAACGCTAAGCCATGTATCGACTCCTTTTTCCCTTAAATTGGGCACGAAAATCTAAAAAAATTATGTTTGCCGAAGCGCCAAAGACGCTCGGCAAAGAGCTACTTTGCCGAGCCGTAAGTGCGGGGGCGCCGCAAAGTCAAGCAATTTGCCAAGCGCTATAGTTCACCGAGCGCCGGCGCCGAAAGAGCCTCTTTTGCCGAGGGCTGTGGTTCGCTGAGCATCTTACTTCGCGGCGCCGGCAAAGAGGAGGTTTGCTGAGCGCCGCACTCGCAAACCTCCAGGCGCCAGCAATGATGCCGTCTCCGGTAGTGTACAAGTCAATAAGAATATCATTATGCCAAACCGGGCCTGAGGCTTTTTGGTCCAGAGACTCTCCACAGCGCGCTTCATACAGGTGAAGTTGACTGCTTGATATATAGCCTCCACTTCCATGCTGCATCGGCCGGATCACACCATATTCGTGAAAGAAGATGGCAGTCGATCTACGTAACAGCCGGCTGTACAATATATGCATTCGCATCCTCTGGAGTCCGTGCTCAGTTCTATGAGTTTTTTTTTTTTTGAAGCCATTCGGCGCACTTTATTCATTTGGAATCACAGATACATCGTTTGCCAGTGCTCCTAGGATGAAACTAGGGGGTTCATCGACCCAATTACAGGATAAATGATTCTGCACGGCTACTCTCGCTAATTCGTGAGCAACACAATTTGCATCACGATTACAATGTTCAATAGAAATTCGAGAAAAATCTACCCATAGCAGATTACATTCTTCAAACACAGGAGCACTTACCGTCGCCGAAAAACCTCCTTGTTGCATTATATCCACCACCTCCAAGCAATCCGATTGGATTCTTAATTGGCTACAACCCATCATCTGTGCCAATTTTAAACCTTCCCGAAGAGCACAGGTCTCAGCTGTCATCACATCTGCCATATGTTCATAATAGTTCACACTTGCACCTATAAATGCGCCTGTATGATCTCTCAAGATTGCACCCGTACTCCCCGAGCTTGATTCAGACTTGTAGCTTGCATCTACATTTAGCATCAGCTCGTCTTCGTATGGTTTCTGCCAACCCACTTTAATTTTCTTCTTCACTCCTTTCTTTGTGACCGCATATAGTTTGTTGTCAGAGTAACAATTGAGAGAGCTGCTCTTGTCGGATTTTGAACAGTCTCCCCATGCGTAAACTTCCTGCGTTGCCACCAAATATACCATCCACCTGTTAGGATTAATTCAGCAAGGCCCACTTGATTCAGTTCCTCAACTTGTCTTGGTGCCATTATCATATCAGCAACTATCAACGAACCCGATTGGTGGATGGCCCCTGCCATATTGATCATCTCGGAAACTCCAAGTATCCTCCAAATTTCCTCAGCTCGGCTGCATTTGAAAAGAACATGCTTAATGTCTTCACAGCTTAACTGACAAGCCGGGCAGCTACTATTACTCTCTATATGTCGATTGGCAAGGATCCCTTTACAAGGAATGAGACCATGTAGAACCCTCCAGCCAAATATCTTGATCTTTGCCGGCACATCTAGCTTCCAAAGCTTTTCCCAAACTTGTTCATCTCCAACACCACCAGCCCGATCATTGCTTTGTCTTGCACCAAATTTATATCTCCATTGTAGGTGATATGCCGAACCTACTGTAAAGAAACCATTCTTTGTATGCTGCCAGGCTACCACATCCTCCCTTCCATGTCTTAGAGGAATTTGTAAGATCCTAGCAACCTCAACTTCCCAGAACAGCGACTCTATAAGATCGACATCCCATCCACCAGTGTATGGATCAATAAGCTCATCGACTCTTGTAACCAGATTATTTCCACGAGGAGTAATAATCTTCAGATTATGACTAGATGGAATCCAATTATCCTCCCATATATTAATTTGTGATCCATCTCCAACTCGCCTGCTCAGTTCTATGAGTTTGTTTAGCGGAACTATGCTCCTCCATGGGTAAGTTCTTCGGATAGCTGCATGTTCTGCAAAGCTAATTTGCTAAAAAAACACACACATTGTAGAAGAGAACTTATGTGAGTGTTCTCAAAATCCTCTAAGAGCTGCCCGGTTGCATGATCCTTCTGGAGTCACCTTAGTTGAGATTGAGATCAAAGTCTGCTGCCCTCAGCCGTCGAATTAAAGCTTGTGGGAAATCCCACGGCCAGATCACATCCCCAAGGAGTTGTTTCCTTCCTACTCTAGTTCTGCTCTCAGTGCTCTGTTGTTGGAACATATGGAACCACAGGCACAATGTGGGCTTTCAGGCACCTCGCCCCCAGCCTGCAAACTAGGGATGAGTGGTTATTAAGATGTATGGGTAGTGTGAGTTGGTGTGTGAGTTCTTTGTTATCCAAGGCTCACGAAATAAGAAAAACAAATGTAAGCCCATAGACCGAGTAATAAGTTGGCCCATGACTCACTGGGTCCGGCCCAACTGGTGCACAATACCGAAGCCCACGTCCCCTTCTCTCCTCAGTTTCTTTCTTGCGAGGGAGGCCAAAGCCGAGGAAACATAACGACAGACGAACTCGATACGCCGCTCCCCTGAATCATTCGAAACCACCTTCGCCTCCCTCTGCCTCACATCGCCGCCGACTAGGGGTTTTGCCGCCGCGGATCTCGCCGTCGCCGCCATGGACCCCTCGCACACGGGTTCCTCCTCCGCCGCCGGCGAGGCTCCGACCACCGGGGAGCACCGGATGGGGACCACCATCGTTGGGGTCTGCTACGAGGGCGGCGTCGTCCTTGGCGCCGATTCCAGGACCAGCACTGGTACGCCCGTTGGCTCCTATCGATTTGTGTATGCCGCAGGAGGTACTGCCGCGGTGGGGGTAGATTTGGCGCGGGGATGGCGTTGCGGGCCTAGGTACTCCTACTCGCTTGGGTTGTTGAGAATTGAGGGCCAGGCTGCCGATGTCGTGGCGGCCGTGATGTGTGCTGTGTGCTGCCTTTCTACCTTGATTGACTGTTAGGTTCATGATTAGTATAAGATGGCGAGATTAGGCGGATTGGCCTATTTGTTTCGCTGCTGGTCACTTACAGTAGTTGCGACTTGCTATATTAGAGGAATTTGGTTACTAGCAGCAACCTATATTGAGGCGAAGTTGGCTATCCTCTGCAGCCTTTAAATCATTGATTGATGAGTTTCAGCCTTCACTTCTGAAAAAAAAAAAGTAGGGTAGTCCAACTCTGAGCTGTACACTGAATTGCATATGATTAAACTATAAAACCCACTGTTACAGTT
The DNA here is from genome assembly GCA_015847255.1 of Hyparrhenia diplandra. NCBI lineage: Eukaryota > Viridiplantae > Streptophyta > Magnoliopsida > Poales > Poaceae > Hyparrhenia > Hyparrhenia diplandra. The sequence goes on along the minus strand of JADLZK010008025.1, from coordinate 353,703 downwards.
TTTTTTTTTTTTTTTTTGTCATGTTAACTGTGATTATAGTTCAACTGTGATTATAGTTCTTAGGGAAATGTTAAATGTATCATGGCTCAGATGAGATTATGTGGTTGCATTGGTTCAGGGATGTAATTATTTTGATCAACTTATCTTCTTATACTAGAAAATATGTATGCCTCCTTAAGTTTGTGACGACCTCATACTACTCCAGAAAAATGCTTTTGCTCGATTTCATTATTAAGCTGCTGTATTTTTTATTTATTTGGCCAAGTGGTAATATTTTGTTTGTTGACTGCTCCAACTCAGGAATGTATGTGGCAAACCGTGCTTCAGATAAGATTACTCAACTGACAGACAATGTGTACGTCTGTCGCTCTGGATCTGTAAGTGTCGTTGTCTTCTAATGTTATTGTTGTATTAGGATGGAGTAGAAATCTCATCTTTTCCCTTTGACAAGTTATTATTAATGGAAATTCCTTGACGGTAGATAGCTTATATCCGACTGTTGATCTTTTTTTGAGAAAAATGGCAGGAGCTCTGCCTTTCAATTAAGATTGGAAAGAGAGTTTATGTACAGCAGGTTTTTTTTTGGCCCCCATAAACAAGGCCTGAAGCAAAATACGCGTGTTGTAATCTAATTACACGCCCCAAGAAAGAGCCCTCTTCCTTTGTAGAATGTCTTCCTTTGTCCTTAGAGCAACCTGCAGTGGCGTTTCTAAGCTGTTTGAGAAAATTCTCCTATTTCGACTGTTGATCTGAACCAACAAAAAACATACAAGCTAGTAGTTATTCTCATTGCTGTTTTTATACCGCCTTATTTTGTTTTGTCTTAATAGAAAGTAATTCCTCCTTTTGCATGGTGCCAGAGATGGCACATCCCTTTGCAAGTTTTTAGTTCACATGTAATGTAAGACTCTTGCTATTTTAATTTTGTCACAGGCTGCTGATACACAAGTCATTTCGGACTATGTACGCTATTTCCTCCACCAACACACGTTAGTTTGTCTTCATACACAACCGAATATTAATCTCATTTGATAAATAAATGTACTGAATAGGTCTCTTTGATAAATATGATGGTATGCAATTACTTCAGATATTTGACATGCAAGAGGTAGCTGATGCTAAAGTTACCCTCCTATGCAGAATTCAGCTTGGACAACCAGCTACTGTTAAAGTTGCAGCCAACTTGATTAGGTTGCTAGCTTATCAGAACAAGGTATGGTCCATAGCATTCCAGCACAGACTGTTAAACGCTCTTTACTTTTGCTCATTGATAAGCACCTTGTGTCGAATTTGATTTTTTTTTTTTTGAACATGCCGAATTTTATGTTAAACTCTTGTTGAACTACAAAAATGAACAATGTTTGTTATCAATATCCAGAATATGTTGCAAGCTGGCATGATTGTTGGAGGATGGGATAAGTACGAGGGAGGCCAAATTTTCTCAGTCCCTCTTGGTGGAACGATCTTGAAGCAACCATTTGCAATTGGAGGTATAATTTTGCCCATAAAGTTGCATTGTTCCCTTCTTTCAAGTCAGTATTTCAATGCTATTTACATTATTCTCTTTGCTGTGACATAGCTTGTGTGCTCTGGCTAGTGATCTAGGGTTAAATCATTTACTGTTTGAGTTGTACATGATTTCTGAGTGTTCATTACTCTAGATCTTGTTATGAAAAAACTTGCTTTGTTGAGATATATAACCCTTGCTATTTTCTCAAGCTTATGCTACATCAGGTATTGTTGCTGACACTTGTTATGTTTTCTCTGAATTTCAGGTTCAGGTTCCAGTTACCTATATGCTCTTCTTGATCATGAATGGAAAGACGGAATGAGCCAGGAGGAGGCAGAGGTATGTCGCCAAGTTCCTTCTTACTTAGATACTTGGAATTGAGTTATTCTCTCTAGTATAATAGTTATGACTGAAGGTTATTAATTGTGTAAAGCGAATAGAGTACAAAACTAGCCCCTTACTAATTTTCATATATACAGAAATTTGTGGTGAAGGTGGTTTCCCTTGCTATGGCCCGTGACGGTGCTAGTGGAGGGGTTGTCCGTACAGTTACCGTAAGTTCTCCTTTTTTATATATAAATTTTCATGCTCAATTCCCTTCAGAAATATTGAGACATAGCAATCACCTAAAGTAGTTGTGTGTCATGGGTTGTTTTATGTTATGTTGGTTTTGGCACTTACATCTAGCATGATGCTTTTGATAACTTTCAAAGTGAAACTTAATCTGCTGTAACTGAAAATCGTAACATTTGATCATTTAACTTGTGTGGTGCTATACATTCTTCTGTCCATTAAGAAAATTGATTGTGCCAAAATGAATTAGAATGAAGGTACAAGATCAATTTGAATGCCTTCTCAATGCTGCCAGATGCTATACCGTTTAGGTGTTTACTCTTCTGTTATTTGATTCATTTACTTGCTTACAGCTTCCGCTCGGTGGATTCTATCTATTTGCTCAGTTTTCATTTTCTTGAGGTTTACCTTGCAAAAAAATGTTGTCTGTAAGAATGCAGTGACCTGCAACTGTGTTTGTGATTTGCTACTGCTATTTCCTATGTTTGCTTGTGTTCGCTGTGGCTAGATCTTTTTAGTTAAAAACAAACTCATTTGGTTATGCTGCAGATAAATGGCGATGGCGTGAAGAGGAACTTTACCCTGGTAACAATCTACCGCTGTGGCACGACGAGCTGGAGCCCCATAACTCTTTGCTTGATATTCTTGCTGCTGGGAACCCTGATCCCATGGTGCAGTGAATTTGGCCCCACTTCCTTTGTGAACTTTTCAGTGTATCTGCCTTTCCTTGATTTCAACCGAAAAACTGGAACAGTTCCTGCTGAACTGTCACACCAGAGTATTTACATATTGTTATCACACCTTAGTAAATTCCTGATTAGCTGAATGATGTTGTTTTGAGTTAATTTTTATTTGGTTAGCGTGCTACTGCTGTGGTTGTCTTTGGCTGATGAAATGGTTTTGTCAGCTGTCGTTATATTGGATGATGCATCAATAATGCATCCCTCGTAGCATCGTCTCCATCTGCTACAACAGGTCGTTAATTGTTATATATCCTACTACTTGTGGACGCGGTGCTTCCATTCTGACAGACGCCGCTGATGCTCATCAGCTAGAACGTACTTTAAATTTGAACCAAGTCATTTAAAAATTTGGTAGATTTTGCTACAGGATACCCCACTTATATGACATTGGCTGTGGGACACTTCACTTGATTTTCTTTGCTCTAGGTACACTAGGATGTGTTCTACAGCAAAGAAATTAGTGTCATACAGCAAAGAAAAAATATTCTAATGTCCCACAGCCAATTTAGTTTAAGGGGAGTTGTATCAAGGAACATTAAACAAACTTTACGGCAGTAGCATGAATAGGCAGGCATATCCCTGAAGCCACTAGTTATCCAATAGAGGTAAACTCTTCTCATGTCATCGTTACAGTCGAAGTTACAGATAATATGTATACTACACGAAGTTAGTGAAGCATCTGTACAGTTTAAATTCCATTGCGAAATTATTTTCATTTTCCATCATCAGTCAGCACTATGTTCCGATTGGGCCAGGTAGAATGTGCATCCAGTAAACACAGCACCTTTCACCCGCCCTGTTTTCAGTTTCTGTCACGGGATATAGTACATTGGGTTAGGGAGCTTGAAAGAGCGAACACTCATGGAAGATCCCAGCAGGTCGCTCCATTGGTCGCCAGAGTTGCCTAGGATCCTGTAACCCTCTTCTTCAATCTCCCTCCTCTTTTCTGATTTGTATACTGTCGCGGTTTTGTTGCGGTCACCTACTGCCCTGTATATTGGGAAAAACACATCTCAGGGTTTCCACATGAGCATGAACAAATGAGAGTTGATGAATAATACTAGGTCAAACAAAGTGCCCAGGCGACAAATTTGACCGAACTTAGAAGATGTCAAGTTTAGCATTCAACCAAAAGGATGTCCAGTTCAGCATTCAACCAAAAGGATTATGACCCTTAACTAGCAAGTATGGGTTTTCTCATGGCAGTACATCTACTTATGGACAGGTCATCAACAGCATATAGTGGTATCAAACATTTGGATCTCAACTTATCAAGCACCTAATTAGAATACTAGGAGTAACTTAAACTGCCTATATTGTTGCAGGCTAATATGCTTTGGGAGCTCAAATTCTTGACAGTAGACTAACAGGCAATGTAACAAAGGCAAAAATACGAGCTTGATAGGAATAGGCTAAAGATTAATGTGTGAAGTATACCTGAGTATGAGCTTTTCCCAGTCATGGAACCCTTGACTGTTGAGGTTCTCCACTGTGACCTCTCGGTGCCCCTCACTTCTGCCTGTGAGCAGGAATGCCTTGAAGCCGACCTCGCGAACCTCATTGTACAGCTTCAAGCTGGAGGTGATGGCGGCCGCCTCGCCTCTCTCAACCCACTCGTCAAACTTGTGGTGGTCGAACAACTCGGCCCTGCGGATTAAAATTATAAACCAAGCACGCCATGTGAGACCAAATTCAGAATTCGACTTTTAAAATCTAGCTGGAGCTGATTCCTACCACTAATTCGTTTGCTGCCTAATTTTTGCCCTCTTTCGTACGACGTACCGAAAGGCAGATATTGAATGCGCAATGTGATCGATTACCGAACAAAGAAATCAAGAAATTGGGAGATTTCGTGACTAAATTCCTGCCATTTTTTTTTTTTTTTTTTGTGGACATGGGGATGCGAGAGCGTGAGGTGGAGACGGACGGAGCCGGAGGAGAGGGGAGAGAGATCGAGCTCACCCATAGCCATGGTCGGCGTAGTACGGGAGGTTGGAGAGCAGCGTCTCGTCGACATCGAACACCCAAGCGCCACGTCCGTCAGCGGCGAGCGGCGCGGCGGCGCGCGCGTAGGCGGCCGACTCCCGCGCCACGAGGTCGAGGTCGGACCTGTACGCGGCGCCCGTGACGTAGTCACGCACGTGCGGCGCGCACTCCGACGGCACCGCCCTCCACGGCGCCAGGTTGTTGGCCTCCGCCGCCAGTCGCCAGCTCGCGCAGCGCACGTCCGTCGGCACGGCGTCGGCGTCCGGCTCGTCGGTGGCCCGCGCCGACAGGAGCTGCTGCTGCGTATCCGCGTCCAACGCCGACGTCGCCGCCTCAGGCACGTCCTGCGTGGGCGAGAGGTCCGCCTCTGCCTCGGTGGAGGTTGAGGCGGAGGCGGAGGGGTCGTCACCGGCCCGAGCAGACGGCAGCTCGATGACGAGCGGCCGTGGCAGGAGATGTTGCTGCGCGTCCGCTTCGGCGTCCAACGCTGCCGCCTCCGACACGCCCCTGCGCGGGTCAGCCTGTGCCTCGGCTACGTCGGCGGCGGAAGAAGCTCCGACGGCTGCGAGCAGGAGGAAGAGGAGGAGCGTGGCGAGCAGGCCGCCGCCGCGCGCCATGTCCCGGCAGCTTGCTGTCACCGCCAGCGCGGGGGCGGGTGGTCGTGGGTGGCGCGCCCCCGGCGTCGGGAAGCAGACAGCACGGCAGGCAGGCGCGGGGCCGGGGTGGGAAGGAAGGCGTGCGGCGGGGGCCGACGCGGGCAGTAAATAGGTAGGCTGGGTCGCGGTGGAGGAAAGGAAACGCGAGGCAGGGGAATGCGTGTGGTTCCGGCGACTTCGGGAAAGGAGAGCGGGCAATGGCCGGTGGAGACGGCTTAAATAGAGCACGCACGAGCACAGCACGGAGGGGGACTGGGGAGAGGGGAGGAGGCGTCCTCCTCTCTTTTCAGAGGGAAAGCAAACAGCGAGGAAGAGCTCGATCCGGGATCGGAGAAGGGAAAGGGAGAGAGACCAAGACCACGCACGGGTCGGATTCGAATCTGAAGAGGAGGATCCTTCGTGCCGGAGCTACAGGGTGGTGACGTGCCCGCTACGGATTGGTTGTGTGCGCTGGTCGCCGTCCGTGCCGTGCTGTGTATTGGTCGGCGCAGGCCGCACCGGCTGACCGCGTCTGGAGCGGAGACACGGAGATTGATAGAGATGCACGTCTATCTTAAATTCCAAATCTACTCGAATCTTTTATTTCAAATCTACCCGAATCTTTATTACCGTAGTAGAATAGGAATAGAAATCAATCGAAATTTTTATGGTAAGTAAAAAAATACAACCAATCCTTGGACTATATAGTCTCAACAAAAGATCCATGAGCCAGGGTAAATCCAAAATTCATCCATCTTACATCTCATCATCCAAAATTCATCCAATCAAGCCAAGCACAAAAACTAGTCTGCAACAGCAAAACGTTTGTAACAATGGTGAAGAAGGCGGCTGGTAACGAGACGAAGTCGACGTCGAAGGGGAAGCAGCGGATCGTGATCGAGTACATCAAAGACAAGGAGAAGCGTCAGGTGACCTTCTCGAAGCGTAAGGGCGGGCTTCTAAAGAAAGCGTCGGAGCTACACCTCCTCTCCGGCGCGCACGTCGCCATCGTCATCTTCTCCCAGAAACAGCAGCAGCACGACGACGCGACGAACCACGACCCCAACAACCCTGCGGCTCCTGCTGACGTCGCAGCGCCGGCGGTGGCGGCGGCGAGTGTGAGAAGATCCAGTACATCCACCAGCAAGCGGCGCAAGGGCAAGGGCGGCGGCAACGTGTTCGCGATGGGCACGCCGTCCGTGGACCACGTGATGGCCCGCGTCGCCACCGACGCCGTCTTCCCGCTCGCCGGTGGCGGCGGCGCCGACCCCTACGGCCACACGGAGGACGCCGCTGCCGTGGCTGGGCGCGAGGGGGCGGAGGCGACCGCGCGGAGGAGGGATGAGGCTAGGGAGCTCGTGGACACGGAGGAGAAGCGGATGAAGGCCGTCGCGGCTAAGGTGCATGAGGCCACGCCTGAGGGACGGTTCTGGTGGGAGGCTGATGTTGAGGCGCTTGGCGAGGCGGACCTGCCGGAGTTCGGCGGAGCTCTCAGGCGGCTCAGGGATAATGTGATGCGACTTCACGCCGATAAATTGGAGCCTGAGCAGTAGTGTCGTGTCGTCGGGGGCAGACGCCATGGGCGAAATTGATTCTTCTGATTATTGTTACGTGTTTACGCTTATTAGCGATATCATTACCGATGGTTAGCTCCTTAATTAGCCGATTGCTAGAGTTTTGATGAAGAATCAAATACTCCCTCTTTTTATTGGACGTCGTATTATGTACGCTTGACTATTGATCTAAAGAAACTATAGATTCAGATAAATAAGATTTATATTTTAGATTTATTATGATAAATACTATTATCGTATATTATTCATATGTTGTGAAACTATAAGGATTTTTTTAATAAAATGGTTGCTTATAAGAGTATTGTTTAACTTAGACAAAGCTGATGTGACATTTTAATATACAACGTGAAGAGGATATCTATTAGTCGTAAAATCGCCAATTCACGTTGCACATAACATCATTTAGTGGCCAAATATAGATTTTTTAAAAAAGAACAAATGAAAGGGTCAAATAAGGAACCAAAGTTGGATTTTTATTTTGAAACAACTAGGTAAGTTCAAAATTAGAGAGGTCAAGAAAAGAAACCGTTCTGTACTTTTAAAAGAAACCAAAGAAGCAACTTCTCTCCCTTTATTTTTTTTTTTTTTTGGACAACGCTCTCCTAAATTGACGATCGGGTCAGGGCGTCCGTAGCTGCTCTCTCTGGTGTTACCGACGCGCCGACGCCGATGCGATGGTCGGTGGGCAACCATCACACCGTTGACGTGCCTAATGATACTATTCCTCTATCCTGGCCGTTCTGCCAATAACGATTGGCCATTTGGCCGGATAAAGTCAAGGCCCTAGGAGACAGTACTGTACGTAGTACAGTACAGGAGAAGTTGGGTCGTGCGTGCCGGTGCGTTGCGTGCGTGATGTGAGCTGACTGCACCACCAAAAAGTAATGTTTTCCAAATGGGCCAGGCCCGATGGGCGGAACGGGCACGACCGAAAGCACGGCACGCACGACACGAGCATCGATCGCGGGCGTGTTCGGGCCAAAGTTCAGCCCGTAGTGCCGCACGGGCACGACACGATTATTGGGCCGGCACGATGGTGGCCCGATTATTTTGGATCGTTGGATCAATTTCCATTGTTTCTAACCGTTGATGCACTAGCAAAGAATCTAACCTAGGTATAAAATCAATCCCAGCCGCCATAGGTACTCGTCACTGCCTCCTGCTTGCACTGCCTCCTGCTTTGCTTCCTCACGCACAGCCGCCGCAAAGCATAGGCAGCCCGGTGGCGAGCCCCTCGCGGCGCCAGTCTTGCGCGGGTTTGTGCCAACGACGGGGAGCATCTCGGCGGGCGGCGGCGGCTGGCTCGGGCGTCCCCAAGCATAGCAACCAAAGCTCCGGGCGCCGGCGAACTGCAGCGACGACGACGCCGTGGATGCGGCGACGCCGACGACGCTGGCCGGCATGAGCACGCCGGGCCGCCGTGCTCCGAGGCACGACACGGCACGGATTCGAGGCCTTAGTGTCGTGCACGGGCTGAGGTCGCGGCACGGCGGCACTATCGGCACGGCACGGCGGCGTGCCGTGCCTAACCGCGTTCGATGCCGTGCGGGCCGGGCGGCCCATCTGGAAATCCTTACCAAAAAGTAACCAGACAAACAAAGCTATAGCTAGGCCTGCTCGTGTGTGCTTCACTCAAAAATTGATGATAGAGATGCTCTCTATCCTTGGGCTATCCTGGGGCTGCTGCGGTGTTATCTCTATTGTACTAAGACTGTCTCCAACAGCACATACCGAAATCGAGAGCTATTCTAGAGTTTCGATGCTACACGTAAAATATCCCGCACCCAAAAATCGCGTTCTCCAACAAAAACCCAAAGCCGTCCCTCTCTCTCTCTCACTCTCTCCCCCGCCGCCCGATCTGTCTCTCTCTCACCGTCCGTGCGTCGGCGCCGCCCGTTGCTCTCTCCCTCTCAACCACGCCCCTCCCGGGATCCGGCGGCCGGCGGCACCGCTCCCTCCCGATTCCGGCGGTCACGCGGGCAAGCGGGCCCCGGATCCGCGGCGCGGCGAGCGAGGACCCCTGCTCCCGGCGGCCTCGCTCCTCCCGTCGGCGAGCGCGCTTCCCGTGCCTCGGCGCGCCCCAGCGGAACTTCGCTCGCGGCCGAAGCGCCACCGCGGCGCCGCGCGCCGGCGGAACTCCGTCGTCGGGCTCGCTGGCCGAAGCGCCACCGCAGCCAAAAGCGTCGCCGTCCGCCTCGCGGCCGAGGCTAAGGCCGAGCACCACCGCGCGCCTTCCTCCTCGTCCCGCTGCGCGGTGGCTTGCTCCTCGTCCTCACCGGGCCGGGCGGCGACAAACTACGCAGCAAGCTCCGGGGCGGCCGCTCCACCCCGATGCCACCTACGGCCCCACCACTCCGGCGACGAGTTTTGGCTACGAGCGTCGGGGAGCACCTATCTTTGCGCTCCCTCTCTCCTCCCACACAAAATCGGCGTCGTGTTTCCCTTCTCTGTTGGAGAGTATTTTGGAGGCGCAAATCACTGTAAAGGACCGTTTTTGGTTTGGGTTGTGCTTTCTACGCTTCTGTTGGAGTCGGGCCCAATAGCGTGCACCGCACCATACCCCACGGCGTATCTCAAAATAAAGCTTACTGTCCAGATCCTTTTCGCAGGCGGTCCTTACCGTCTAAATCTAGAGCTTTTGACATACATATACATCACAGTAATACTCCCTCCGTCACTAGCTAAAAGGATATCATCGTGGGATGTGTGTCATAAGTTTGACTCAATTTATAGAAAATATATGTAATATTTAAATCTTTAAATAAATTTGTTAAAAACTAGATTTAAAGATCTTTCCGATGATGTTAATTACTTAGCATAAACATTTATATATTTTAATATATAATTACCAGCATTTGTTTCTCGCGAAACGTAGTGACAACCTTTTAGGGACGGAGGGGAGTACACATCTTCTTCATTACGAAATGTGCAGGAGTGGCACAATGTCGCGGCGCCGAATGTGCACGGGTGGCACAACGTTCTGCGGCGAGGCATCAAGGATGTGCACGAGTTGGGGCACACGGCCGCACAACCTGCGCGGAGTAGTTCCAATCGTTTTGGCATCAAGGATGTGTCCTGCATCCATGGCGCGCTTCCGTGGCAGCACGAGACAACATGATTGCCTCTTGTCGTGACTGCGTTGTGGTGCTTCCGCTACAACTGTAGCGGGCACCTATCCAAGCATTGCCCAGTACTCCTCCGTCCCCTTTTTAGATGTCGTTTTGGGGTGCGTCTTGGGTTAAAAAAACTTTCTCAACTTTTGGTAGGTTTGTAGAAAATACGTGCAACATTTATATCTCCGGATAAATTTATTAAAAAACTAGACGTAAAGATCTTTTTCAATGATACTAATTACTTAGCATAAATATTTATATATTTTAATATATAATTGCCGGCAGTTTGAAAACGTTGACTTCTCGGGGCGAGAATGACATCTATTTAGGGACGGAGGGAGTACGTCGCAGCCTCGACAGTTGACAGTTATCATTGGTCAACCATGCATGACCAACAGGCTAATCGTTGTCTAGCTCGTGAGCGGCTATGCTTCGAGGAGTTCCCGTCGTCCGAGGGGTGCTTGTGCCACCCTTTGGCGAGTCTTCCTCAGGCAAGACAACACCTGGCAAACTCGGAGGTTGCGGTTAGGACACCCAACACTTACGCTACAGTCACGTTGGCGGCGGCAGCGGGTGGCAACCCACAACCCTCTCTGGAGGTACATGCCACGCTGGCAGACACCCGTTTGCCGCCATAGATGATTCAGCTCAACTTCTCAGATGTTGAGGCGCTAGAGGAGGATGATCGGCCACCTAGACGCGAGTACAGACAACCACCCCCGATCCAGGTTGACTTCGCTAGCAACGATGAAGATGCAAACGGAGGTGGCTCAGCCATGCTAGGCACAGTACCTCACGCAATGGTCGCGACGTTGATTCAGGAGAGTTTGGAGGAGTGGTTCTGCCTTCCTTTGCAAACGCCCGTCATCCGTGGGCAAGCAATGTTGCGCAGGCCTCGAATGCGCCTGTTACGTCACTGGGGCATAGGGAACACATCGCTACCATGTGGTGCAAGGCAGACTCCACCAAGCATGCTCAGTATGTTCTCATGCAGAAGATAGGATTAGTGGCACTATCGCCTAATGTCGACTCTCAGACTATGCACAAGTACAAGACTGCATTCAAGGCGTCGCTGCCGAACTCCACGCAGCAGGCGCTGGACAGCAGGCGCTGGAGTTCCTTTTTTTCCTTTTTTGCTCAGTTTGACCCATTAGCCATGAACTTGGATATGCTCGGGTTGGATGAGGCGCGTGCGAGTTTGTTGAAGGCGAAGGTGAAGGGTGTGAGTTTTGGTAACATTTTGATTACCGTAACTTGACAGTAGCTGTAACAAAACTCCTTTTATTATGTTAATTGAAAAACGTGCTTTAGCACGATCTTGGAAAAAAAAAAAAAAGAATCAGCCAGCCAAAGTAGCTACCGGCCGGCGGGCTAGCTAACAAGGCCTGCTCGTACTTTGGCTACTTCCTCGTGAGTTTTGCCCACCCACGGGGCCACCTCGGCCCTGCCGACTGTGTTTTGGATCTGTACGTGTGCTCGATCTCTCCGCCCCGGCCTCCCTGCCAGCTCTTGCCTCTACCCGATCCTATTCTCCTTGGCAGTTTAATGGCGTCGTCGTCGTCGACTTCATCGATATATATGATTGGTTTGCTGATGGCTAATCCATGCTGTCCAGGAGTTTCTCGAAGCTGTCTTCCCCACACTCCAGGTTACTCACACTACTCAGTCATACTCGGTGATGTTTTGTGCTATATTAGCAGTTTGCTTGCCCTCGAAATGTTTTTGGGCCTCGTAGTTGATGCGGTAGTTCGTGTTTGTGCATGTCTCTGATCATATTTGTACCCTGTTTGTGAACCAAATGTTTATTGGCTCAGATACTTGATTGTTATCAGTTTTTTCACCACCTATTTTAAAACTTGGTTGAATGTACCTCAATCTATCTATGTTGGAGTAGATTATGGTGGCGCTTCATTTGATTTTTTTTTTCCAGTCAATTTAAACACATGTGGATTGAGATAGATAAGTGTATCCAAACAAAACCTTAGTGCTCAAGATTGAAACAACAAGCTGTTGCATCAGTAGTGCGATTACATTTCAGAATCATGCTAAAATAAAATCAGAGTCGTAAGCAAAAGGGCATGTAATTTTTTGTTTGTTTGTTTTTCGTAGTAGACTGATGGTTTTGCACATCACATACAAAATTTATTGCCCTTTATTTAGGTATTATAAGTCTCAGGTGATGGATTCATTTACTGTGTGAAATCACTATCCAACCTCAGCGGCCGTCTCTTGAAAAGAGAGAATGGATGGTGAGTATAGCAAACACGATCAACTGGAGACAATATTACAAGATTCAAATTCAGAGCCACAAGATTTGTCCTTGGCATATTTGAAGAAGATCACAAACGAATTCGCGGATGAGCTATTACTTGGCGAAGGTGGTTTTGGCAAAGTATATAAGGTAAGAGTGGACATATATTTTTCCTCCCATCAAATTTAGGTAACCACACTTTTATTTCCAAAAGCATACATATTTATGTTCTTATATATAAGAGTACTATGATAAGAAGAGAGTTTAAACAGGGAGTGCTACAGGATGGGAGATTTGTTGCTGTGAAGAAGCTATTTCAGTTAAAGCTAGGACTACACGCGAAGCAATTTGAGAACGAGGTCTACCATCTTATGAGGCTTAAGCACCCAAATATTGTACGATTTGTAGGCTACTGTTATGAAACACGGAATGAATGTGTAGAGTTCAATGGCCAGTTTCTTTTTGCCGAGAAGCAACAGAGGCTGCTCTGCTTGGAGTATTTGTCAAATGGAAGCCTTGATAGACATCTTTCAGGTATGACAATTACCATGACACTGAAAAAGTTAACAGCCACCTATATGCATTCTCCTAAATTATCCACCTATGCGCATAACGAATTGTTATGATCCTTCACTACTAATTGTAGAGTTCAATGGCCACTTATGCTCTCTAATATGCCAAGGATAGCTTTTTTTTTTTTCTGGAATAATATGGCAAGGATAGCAGTAGAGCAGAAACACCTCCTATTTCCCAGGAGCATATTCATGGGTCTGGCCTCAATAGCAAGCCATAGATGCTGAGATACGATAAAATGTCTAAATACATAACAAAATAGATGAACAAAAAAAGTCAAGCGACTTATAATTTGGAACAAAGGGAGTACTATTCTTTCTATGTAAACCAAAATAGTTAGAGAAGTTTGAATCAGGATAAACTAAAACACAACCTACATGTAACAATAGAGGTAGTAACTCATAAGCAGGTTGGCTTATAAATGCAGATGAATCTTCTGGACTTGACTGGAGAGCACGGTATAAAATAATCAAAGGGGTTTGTTGTGGTATACATTACCTTCATGAGGGATGTAAACATCAAAACAATGGTTCCATTGTTCACTTAGACCTTAAACCTGCAAACATATTGCTTGATGACAACATGGTGCCAAAAAGTTGCGGATTTTGGTTTGTCAAGACTCTTCCATGGTACAAAGACTCAAACTTGCACTATGAATCCCTGCGGGAACATTGTAAGTATCCTGTGATGGTTTATCGCTTTACGGTGTCAGCAGAAGATCTTGTTGCCTTTGTAGTTCTCTTATTATTGCTGCTCTAATTTTGTGATGCAGTGGTTACATGGCACCTGAATACATATACAGAAATGTAATTACAACTAATGCAGACATATATAGTTTAGGTGTAATAATCATAGAGGTCATAACAGGGGACAAGCCGTCAGACCCCTTCAGCTTGAATAGTACCTCCATCGAGGACTTCGTAGAACCTGTAAGCAATCCTAATTCCTTTATTCTGAGATGCCTTCTCGCATTTGAACATTGTGGAATACCAAGATCTTTGTAATCTCGTGCAGGTTCTTCAAAAATGGAGGAACAGGTTAAAGGACGCACCCTTGGAAACAGATTGCAATCAAATAAAATTGTGTCTTGAAATAGGCCTAAAATGTTTGAAACTGGACCGAACTGAAAGGCCTACAGCAAAGGAAATTATCGATAGCCTTGATGGATGGGAAAGGAGAAATTTGGTGGATAATCATAAACCGGATGTTGTTGCACCTCAACCAAGCTCGGCAGGGTTCTTGGTTCCAAAGAAAAAGGGTTCGGCAGTGTTCTTTGATCGGTGTCAACAAGCTGGCAGCACTTTCACGAAGGACGTTGGCCGAGGCGTAGACTCGTTGGTCATTCGGTGTCAACAAGCTGGCAGCACTGTCACGAAGGATGTTGGGCGAGGCTTTAAAATGCGGGTCATGCCGTTGCTTAGATCCTTGGGAAGGGAAGTAACGAAATACTAGTGTTTAATGGTGTCTTGCCCAGGTTGGATTAACTTCTCCTTGCACAGGATATATAAGGCAGATCATTGGATGCTGGCAGGTTGCAAAGGTCTAAAGGCACCCGCAATGGTATAAGTCAGTTACTAGCTCTAAGCCAACTTCTCTAATGGTACTACCTCTTAGCAATGATTAATAACATGATTAGACTCACATGACACTCCCATAATCTTGTGTGTATGAGCCTAGCTTTTCTCTTCCTTCTATTAAAATATAAAAACAATGCTAAGAGCTAGCTTATGAGCTAGCTATTGCGGGTGAGGTCTGGTGGCTGCTGCTAGTCGTGGTGGTTAGCATCTTTAAGTGAGGGTTTGGTAGTTTATTTTTAATGAACAGGTGCTTTTGTAAGAAAAAACATTCCTAGGCGTGTGCCGTGTGGTGTGAGTCTTGTATTGGCTATTTTGAGCCTTCTTTTTTCCCTCTGTTTTAATGTAATGATACAAAGCTCCTGCTTACTCTAGGAAAACCATAAACTAGAGAGCACAAATTCGGTGGATAACAATGGGGATGCACTTCCACTTCCACTTCTAGATCCGGCAGCAGACAACGGAAGGGAAGGCGGACGCGGAGTGCCGGACATCCTGTCAGAAGCGCTGTTCGACCAGATGCTACTGCACCGCAACAACGTGTGGTACCTGGCCAGAGGTTTCTACACATACGCCGCCGCCGGCGGTGGTTCGCCGGCTTCGGCACTACAGGCGACATGGACACGCAGAAGCGTGGGATCCCGCATTTCTGTAGCAGACATCACACAAGACGATAGCATCTTGGACGGCAGCAACCAGAGGCCCTTTAGGTGAACATATAAAGTGCACAAAAGAAAAGCTGCAAGTTAGATGCATGGCAACTCAACTGTTATGAATCTTATGATTTCCTTCCTCTGAAATTATAGTTCGCTCCAACTTTATCACTACACAGATCCTCTAAACTTATTTAACTTCTACTAAAAAATACACCAACATATGCAAACCATTAGAATTCTTATTTAAACTTGTAGATGTTTAGATATTTTTTTTTCTAAAAACTTGCAAAGTTAAAAGAGATTTGAGTTGGGACAAAACCAAAGTAAAGTCGTCAGGAGCATCTTAGGGCTTGTTACTATGGATTATTATAATCTGGATACTCAATGGGATTACTACAATCTAGATTCTGGGTGGATTGTTTCAAATCCCTCGATTGCATTAGATTATTGTTAGTTGAATTGCTAACTACCTGAAAACTTTTATTGTAATATCTAAGATAATAAGATTGCTATGTTAGTACAGAGATCTTAACCACATGTATTTTTTTCGTGCTCCCTACGCTTGCCACACCGTTAACCACATGATCTCTAGCCTACTGACATAAAAACACCAATTAGATTAAATGGATCAAACACACTAACCATATCCTGGAGAAGTGTTCTTGTTGTAGGTGAGTGGCACCTCCTTCTGGAAGTCAATGGTGCTCGCCCAGTGCACCACACAAACTGTTGACCATGATGAAGAGGTAGTGAACTGTTGACAGTCTTCAGGGTGATCCAGTACCTAGATTAGGATGAGGAGAGTTAAGTTTTGGGGTTACAGTGGACCACGTGTTTGGGTGTCCACTCTCCCTATCTCTAGGCATTGCACATCCTGGGGCACAACCCTGAATTAGTTGGTGCGCCTCCTATCATAGCATGAATAGTATTACAGAAACATAAATTGTAAAAAATTAAAAATTTGCAGCCATAACTTTCACCTCAATTTGTTGCATACCCGTTCCTTTAACTTAGCTAATGTTTTAGATCGAATTTTGATCTTGGTGCTCCACATGGCCGGTAGCAAACCAAAGACTATTGTCTTTATCTACATCTCATAACACAAAATGCAATTTAAGATCAGTTATCCTGTCCTACAAGGATAACAGCGAGTTAGCGATGGTTTAGTAGTTAGCTCCTATAACAGGTTTACATAGTATATATATTTACACTTCCAATTAATGTGCACAAGCTCAAGGGTCAGTGTATCAACTACAAAGTACCAAAAATTTACAGTAACCAATAAAACAAAGCATAATAAAGCACATTAATTGTTCGAATTAACCGCTATGGTAAATCGATTAACCGGGACGTTTTTTATTAAAAAAACATCATAGTTAATGAGGTCAGACGCCCATCAAACCCTAGCAAGAAAATCCCAACTTGGCCCAATAGGTTTCCTTCCCCACTCACTGCTCCCCTACCCAACCCCATATCTGCCTCTCTCGAAGTCTCTCTTATCTCTCTCGAGGTCTCACTCTCTCCCTCGCGAAGTCTCGGCCCAAATGCACTTTCGTCCCTCCATCTTCCGTCCCCTCTCCCCCCCTCCTTCCTTCGTCCCGCCGACACCCACCCTCCCCTTCCTCCCGGCGGCGGGCGGTGCGTAGGGTGCCAACGCTGCGGGGGTGGCACTACGGGGGGCACCTCCCGATGGCATCGCGACGGCCAAGGGGCCTCCCTCCCAACGGCGTCGACGTGCGCAAATCCGGTGGAACTGGCCTCCACTTGGGCGGTGGCGGCGGCCTCGGCCCGGTAGAACCAACCTCTACCTCGACACGCGGGGGGGGGGGGGCAGGCAGCGCAAATCCGGTGGCGAGCAGCAACCCCTCCTTTCTCTCTCTCCTGACGGTGAGTAGGCGGTTGTGCTCTCTTTCTCCTCTCTCTCTCCCTCTCCCTCCCTCCCTTTGGTGTCGGTGAGCAGGTGGATGTTTTTTTTTTTTTTTTTTCTAATTAACCATGGTGGTTTTTACGGGGTCGAAAACTGCCACGGTTAATTGACGATTAATCGTGGGCTTCCATTCATGGTGGCTATAAAAATTGCCACGGTAAATCGAAAAAAAAAAAAACGCACGCTTAATATTTTATGTTTCCCTATATATGGGTGAGTTTTCTCGTACTCCCGAGTAGTTACTCCCATCTTCAAATCACATTGTGTATGGGTGCATACTCATTTATCACCTTGAGTGCATACTTATTTTAAGATACTTAGCAAAATGCATACATTTTAATATGTTACCAAAATGCCACTAACAGTTGTATATAAAATAAGTATAACCTTATAGGCTTATACTGTACATATACTTGCATACTTGACAACACATACAACCCTAGATGGTCTAGTATGATCATATACTTCACATACATACACTTCGTCGGGCTAGATATGTCCTAAATCTATAGATATACACGTGAGAGTAACTACTCCATAGGGTTATTTGTTATTCGCGTCGACCTCAAGAAAAAAAATTATAAACCCTTTGGCAAAACACTATCATGGCTCTATCAATCAATTTTCTACTCTCTCCGTTTCAAATTATAATTCGTTTGACCTTTTTAACCCCAAGTTTGACTACTCATTTTATTCAAAAAATTTGTGCAAACATAGTCAAATTTAAGACCTTTTGTTAATAAAGCATGCCACAACTAAAGAATTAATATTTTGCATAAATTTTTGAACAAGACGAAAGATCAAATTTGAGGTTGAAAAAGTCAAATGACTTATAATTTAGAACGGAGGAAGTACGATGTACTCATGATTCTCTCGGCTGGACTCACCCCTGCTGGCCTCCCACTATCCAATCCAGTCAGCACTGTTCCGGTCAGCTTGCCGACTCTTGCCGCCCTGTCCAAGAGCTCATGCCATGCATTGCCGCAGTGGAACTCCATCCAGTGATCAGTGAGAGCTAACTTCACCGAAGAAGGAGCTTCGTCGTCAAGTATTGATATATTTTTTTTTTTTAAACGAACCGGCGGGAGAGCTGCCCGCTATATTAAAGAAGGAGACGCCAGACGGCGTAAGGTACAACGAAACAAACACCAAAAGAAAAAAACTAAAAACTCACCCGGTTGGATTGGGACATCAACACGGGTTACCGCGACAACGGCCAACACAGCCGAAACTCTAAAAACACACACAGCGACAGAGAGATAGACCACAACCGCGGCACCACCCACAAACCACACACAAGCGATCGCGAAAACCGCCGACGAGACCCAAACGCCAAAGACAAACAAGAGGGCGGACACCACCACACCGAGAAGGCCACCGCCGTGTAGGACCCTTCGCCGCAGTGCCGCTGCAACAAGGCCGCCATCCGACGGAATGAAAACACCGAGACCGAGCCTCCACAACACGTGGGGACCTCGCCCGATCCGCTGTTGTACTCTCTCTTGTGCGCTGGGGGCCTCCTCGCCACGCCCGCCACAACGCTCCATGCTCGCCTCGTATCAAAGGTTGCCGCCGAGACAACGAGCAAAGTTGCCCCACCCACGAAGATCATCTTGAAGCAACCGGACCGCCGCCGCGGGTCGACGTTCCCCTCGTAGCATCTCCATGCACAAGGTTGCCGCCCGTCAAGCCAGAAGACCAGGGTTGTCGCTTGCGCCATCTTCCGACGTTGTGCCACACCGGGTGGTTCGGCCATCTTGAAAAGACCCAGCGACCGCTGCAAGCCAAGTCATCCCGTTACCGTTGCCAGCAGCGCCGTCAAAGACGCTGATCCCGCACCGCACGTGCCCTTGCGAAAGCAATGCCGACCGCCGCAGATCCGCCGCAAAGCGATCGAAACGGCAAAGATAGAAGACCCACGTCCACCAACAAGAAGGAGCCTCCTCGGTCACGAGTAGCCAACACCCTTCACCGGCCACACGGCGGAGAAGCCAACACCGGCGAAGCGTCAAAGACAATGGCCAGCGACACAAAAAGCGAAAAGTGCGGTCTCTTGAGAGACGACGCCTCCAAGGAGGGGCGACGCCAATGGCGCCGCCGTCGCTCGTCCGTAAATGGACGGGGTTTTCACCGAGACCCAGCAGGCTGCGGCCCAACATGGCGCCCCAACGGGATTGTGACGCCCGCAGGACGCCGCCGCCATGCCACTAGCGTGGAGTCGGTGGCAGGCTTTCGCTGGAGCATGAAGGTCCCGCCGCAGCGCATGGCAAGGCACACCGGGACCGCCCGCGCCGCCCACCACAAGAGCAGCTCCTCCGTCGCAATCCCACGACCCGCCGCACCGAAGTCCCACGCCTCGCCGCCGCTCGCCGCTACACACCCACCACAACTCAGCTCCGATCGCTACCCGCTCCAACACGCCGCGGCCACGCTTCTAGACGCGGGGCGCACAAGGTCACCACCACCCCGGCACGCCTACCACCGGGAAGACCTCCAACACAAGACGCCCGAGCCTCCGCCCGACCGCCGCCTCGGCCGCCGGCCGCCGCGCGCGCCGCCGACGCCCGCCTCCCCAGGCAAGGGGCCCGCCCGAGTGGGAGCACCACCACCAACCGTCGCTCGGCGCTAGATCCAGCGGCGGGCGGGGATCCGACCAGGAGGGGGCGATCCAGCGCG
This sequence comes from Hyparrhenia diplandra, assembly GCA_015847255.1. Classification (NCBI taxonomy): domain Eukaryota; kingdom Viridiplantae; phylum Streptophyta; class Magnoliopsida; order Poales; family Poaceae; genus Hyparrhenia; species Hyparrhenia diplandra. The sequence continues at coordinate 333,912 of JADLZK010008025.1, read as the reverse complement.
AGACGGCGGATCCGCGCCGCCCGCCGCCAAGGGTACGCGTCGGCCGCTCACCGCACCGAGCTTCCGCCTCGCCGAGGAAATGCCTCCCCGCCGCCATCCTAGGGCGCCCGCTGGCCTCCCGGCCTCCCTCCTCCTCCGGGCGAGGAGGAAGAGCGCCGGAGGTTGGACGGCGGCGGCGCGCTTAGTTTCGCCCGGCGCCCCGTGCGGGAGCGGTCGCCGGGGGGGTGGGGGGAAACGATGTCAAGTATTGATATTGAGATATGTGCCATCGAATGACACAATAATGACGAGAAAGCCATTGAAAATTTGGTTTGAACATGAGTGTCATTACAGTCAACGCCGTGAGATAACCTGCCATTAACAAATAATAAGCTCTTCGTTTTCTGAATTCCCATTTTACCTACCCTTGGACACAGCAAGTTCCGGTGAGACGGTCTTCTCAAATAAAACGCGCCGAGCACAGCACTGCCCACCCGGCCAGCCCAGCTCCGGCCCACCGACGAAACGGTCAGACCTCGCAGCCCACGTTTCCGGCGTGTGTGTGTTTTGGAGTACGTGCTCTCTCAGGTCAACGACTCCTCTCCTCATACGCGCCTCCCTGCCTCTCACTGGTAGCTCTACCGGATCCGGATCCCGATCCTAGCTATAGTCTCCTTTGCAGTTTCATGGCGTCGTCGTCGTCCACTTCGTCTGATTGGCTTGATGAAGGCTAATCCATGGTTTCCAAGAGCTGTCTCCCCATTCTCCGGGTTAGTACTCGCCATACTCGGTTTCTAGTCTCTAGACTACACGCACGCGGAGTATCGATCTGCGGACAGAGACGTCCTTCTGCCGCCGCTGTCAGTCTTCCTATTTGACGGCGCCGCCACCGTGGCCTGCCTTCCCGGCCGATTCACAGCCGGCGCTGCCACGGTCGCCCTCCTTGACCTGCGGGGGCGGATGACCCCAGGTCAAACTTGAGATGTGAGATTTTTGGAATAACTTACAAATTGAAATGGAGAGAGTATTTTTCAAGCTAAATATTGTTTCCTACCATCAGTTTTTTTTTTTTAAAGAATTCCTACCATCAGTTTTAGGAAGCTTTTTCTGTGTTACCGCAGGGTCTCACCTTCATTTCTGCCACCAGCATGTTCACCTCTAATTTATATGGTGTTTTCCAATCCTTGCTAAAGTTTAGTCAGCTAAACTAGCCACTCACTCCTATTTGGTTTAATGGATTAAAGGGGACTAGTATAATGCCCGTGCTAACGCTACGGATTTATTTCGCATAGGAAAAAAAAAATCAAATGACATCAGCATACGTGAAGATCCTGTTTGCATTTTTAATAAAACAAGAAACGAAAAATAGACTTTAGTGGGCTTAACCAAAAATAAAAAAAAAACTAAAGTAACTACAGAACCAAAAAATATTGTAATTGACAGCTCCCGCAAACTCAATATCCAGTCCAAATCACCATAACTGAATGCTCCATTTGACCGTGGTCAACAAACCAACTCCCCAGTTCATCATTAAAAATGCTCGGAAGCTCAAGCACAGTTGTATGCTTCCAAGAAATCCACACCCTGGAAGCATTGACAAAGCCCAACAAAAAAGTAACAGGGTAAATAAAGTATTAATTGAAAAGTCTCAACTTTTCAAGGCCCCCACAAAATTGAATTCAGAGCTACTCAAAATATCGCATGGTGCATTTCACTGAAAAGCAAGCAGACAAAGTTTGAATTCATATAAAGCGATAAAACATGTGCAAGGTGTGCAGGTTTCACCAGGTTTGATGGAACATAATTCAGTTTTGACCCTATTAATCACTTCTTTTCATTGTGTCGCAACACAACTAATTCCTCATGTTGCTATACCAGTTTGACAGTTTGACATTATCGTATAAATAAACTCTTATATCAGTTTCACCAATTTCTTAGCAAATACTTGCTAGATAGTAAGCTAGAAAGTTTTGACCCCCGCAAAAATGATCAATGTTGGCTACATGCATAGTTGCGCCAAGACCAAAGAACAGCATCAATAATCAAAGGTTTTCAGACTTGCTTGCAATTAGATAGACAAATTTAAGCTACCTTCTTTAACTTTGAAAGATCTGATAGCTTCCTATCATTGATGAGAGCATGCAGAAGCTTGGTCTTCTCCTCAAGATGATCGAAGCCCATCACCAGCCATATCTTGACATGTCTGAACACAAAGAACAGCTTTATGATCCTCAAGTTTGTGAAATGGAGAACCAGCTCCTCACGAGCCCAAATTGTGAAAATCCCACATTCGGACAGAGTTATCGACAAACTCAACTATCAATTGAAACATGAGTATCTAAATATGTTTTTAACATCATAATTCAGACTGAATTTAAAACTTCCATAACCTGAGAAAGAAGATCCAAAGGCACATCATATTACAAAAAAAAAGTGCACACAAATGTTACCAGAATATACCTTAGTAAAGGGGCAGAAATAACCAGCGGAGTCTTTGTTGCAAGTCTGTTACGTTTAGTAGGGGCCGAGGGAAAAATCTGTGAAATCCAAAATACCTTGAAAAGTCTAAATATCGCTAGTGCCCAGTTATCGCTAGTGCCCACACCTTTCTTTTTCAGGCTCTTCAGCACACTGCTGGAAAATTCCCTACTGTCAACCACTTTTTGAAAGAACAGATTCACGCTTTCTTTAGATCCAGCCACCACAAAGAAAATAACGCAGCCTGGTTCATATAACTATTGCAATAAAACGAAAAAGAGGAAGGAAAGAAGTCCGTACTTACCACTATCCATCTTCTATTTATACATATTACAGCAAAATGGCTTTGATGCTGGTGGACATTGCTCCATCATTCCCTCCCCACACACATGCATCTGCATACCCATATCAGGTTTTCAGTAGGTTATCTCTAAAGCATAAATGTCTTGGTACAAAAGATCCATTTCAGCAGCAGCAAGTGCAAAATTTGGTACCTGTGCTAATTCCAGCCAAGCACAATATTTGGCAGCTTCATCTTCTGGCATATATCCACTTTTTTTTCTGTTCAAAAGCACAGCTGAAAGGAAGTACGACAAATTGACAAATATAATTACCAGGTCGCGCGTCGCTCCAAAGTCACCACAAGGGCGTGCGTTGCGTCGCGCCAGAGGAAGGTTGTCTTGTCGCCGATCCCGATCCCGCCGAAAGGGCGTGCGTCGCTGCGTAGGCGCCGCCCGTAAGGGCGATGCGTGGAGGAGGGGCGGGGAGCGTCGTGCGTCGCGCCGTCGCGCGCAGCCCGGACGTCTTGTCCGCTGCGTCGGCGCCGCCGTAAGGACGATGCATGGAGGAGGGGGGGGAGCGTGTCGGCGTCGCGCCGTCGCGCGCAGCCCGAAGGACTCCACGCGGGCGCGGCGCGGCCGACTCCTGGCGTCGGGCGGGATCGCCGCGAGCAGGATCCGTGATCTCCGTGGATCGGAACCGTGGACTCCGTGGATTGGAACCGTGGACTCGGGTCGCGTGGGCGTGGGCGTGGGCGTTTTTCGGGTGGGACGTGAGAGATGTAAGACCTCTGACAAACTTTTGATCTGAGCTCTCGGTTCGTGGATCCGTTGGTTGGTAATCGTCGGTCTAAAAATAGAAAGAAGTGGTGCCTTATAGTAGAGACTAAAAGAGCAGTTCCTCTTAGTAGTCGTGGTGTCCGGCTCAAAAAAGTGACTAAATAAAACTTTAAAAAGGTGAGGTTTAGTTCCATTTGGTTAATTTTAACGTTTCTACTTATCAAAAAAAAAAAATTAACATTTCTTGGGTGACTAGTGGGACTAAAACGTTTGTCACTGTTTAGTTATTTTTTTAGAACTTAAGCCCATATTAAATTGACTAATTTTTTAGGAGATGGGATCCAAATTTTCAAGCAAAATATTGTTTCCTGCTATCAGTTTTAGGAACCTTTTTCTGTGTTAACGCTGGTTCGCACCTTCATTTCTGCCACCAGGTTTACCTCTAATTTATGGCGTTTCCCAACAACCTTACTGCTGCATTAGTCATGCTGCTTATATATATTGTTAAATTATGCTTATATATATTCTGCTTATCTAACACAAAAGTAGGCCCCTTTACCAAATATCTCAACTTCATGTCATGATTTAAATGCTATTTGATCAAGTAATTTGCTCGCTAATCCTGCTTTTAGGTATTCATCACCTCTTTCTTCTAGAGCAGAGACATGCAAGCTAACCTCTCAGTTGTTTTAGACATGCTATATTTTTCCAAGGGATTTCTTTACGAAATCCACCCTGGAGAGTAGCTCCACAAAAAATATAGTTTGTGGAGCAACTATTTAGGTGCTCTCACAACTCTACCTTTTTTTTTTTTTGTCTCGAACCAGTTTGTGAGCCAAAACTGTTTGGCTGAAAAATATAGAGTGGAGCTAAAAAAAGATGTGGAGCAGAGCAGTCCCAAACACCCTCTAAGGCCTCGAATGGGGCTCGACCTACCGGGGCCATCCGGCCGGCCCATCTTGTTTTATGCATTCAGTTATGCCTGCAGTGATTTGTAACCTAGTCTACCCTCATTTCCCTTCACCCTGGCCTGAGAAGAAACCCACGGCTATGTTGGTGTGGAAATTTTTCATGCTCAGTCTCTCACTAAAGCGGTTCAACTCGCACGGAGACGGAGAACGGTGGGTTGAACCAAACAAATGGAGGGAGTGTATTTGTGATAATAGGGACTAACCCCATGCAACCGAACATAACCTTATTGCATTGGTGTATTTTTCAGACCCAAGATGATCAGTTTATGTTCTACAGGCTGTATCCATTTTTTATGGCCTCGTATATTTTTCTTAATTATTATCCGCTCTTAGGTCAAGTCTTTCTTCCTACACCCACGTTAATTAGAGAAATTACAGTTGTCGCGACTTGGTGTGCCCTCTTGGCTCCATGTTCAAGCAAACCAATAAAAAATAGTTAATAAGTTTGAAAGGTGTGCTGTTTTTTAGTAAGCTTCATAGGAAACAATAATGGATGATAGATGGAAGATGCATTTTTTTAATATATGTTGTAGGCTGTTACTTCAAATTAAGTGATGTGTCTACTGCAATGCAGTTCATAGATACCACACAGTTTATTTCTGTTTGGTAATAGCTATCACCATAAAATTGTTGTTATTCATTGGCTTAAACAGAAGAGACCGCATGCCCTAACTTCATGCTATTGTGTGATTTTGCAGGCTGTCTAGTGTCTACTTAGAATCAACATTTGTCAAGCTTCTGCACATAGCAATCTTTTATTTCTATTTCAGTATCAACTCTTACTATATATGGGCTACACTCCAAGACAAGACTGGCGGGAACACATTATCCTGAAAAAAAAAAATTCCCAGTATTTTTTGTGCCTTCTGAATTCTGAAAACACCTCAGCAGACTATTCGAACTTCATTGTTTGAAACCCAGGTAATGCTCATATAGAGTTGCACTTCTCTCTGAGAATTTTTTTATGATCCTACTACAGTTTGCATAATGTTTATTCATTTGATATTCCCTGTACATTTTTATTTAATTGTTTTCAGCCTCCTGTGTTCAGGAGCATGAAAGTATGCAAACTTGCGTTTCAAGGTGAAAAATGATTTTATCAATATGTATGAGCATTGTGCTACTGAAAGAATATATACTTCTCAAATTGATTTTTTTCTGAATGATGAATGTAGCCTTCTAATAGACATTTCTTTACGGCCGGCATCCAAGCCCATGTCTTTATTTTAGTAACTTATCCATATTCAGGGTAGTTGCCTACAGTGGATAATTCTGCAATGGTGGATTATGTATTCCCAGTATAAATATGCCCTCTATGCCAACCACCAATACGTAAGATTTATTATCTTATTAAGAGTTTTTTCCCAAATTCTTAATAGTGTAGCAAAAGAATCTCATACCAAAGGTCCTAACGGCAGCACAACTACCTATTATGTAATAAGCTCATATAGAATCTCAAACCTCTATCGCCTAGGCTACGGCTAGCTAGTAGCGCCTATCCATGCGTGCAATAACTATTTGCTATCTTCTTATTATAAATCAATGCCGAGAAACTGGAGATTTTAAAAAAGAAATACTGCAGACTGACGGTAGAGTTGATATAGTTGAACTAACATCAGGAAGTGCGCCTAACTTTCGAGAGGAAACTTTCCCTCCGGGATACTTCGTGCTTTCTTTACCAGTCCGCTTGCCCTCGAAATGATTTTGGGCCTCATAGTTGATGCAGTAGTTCGTGTTTGTGCAAGTCCTTGATCATGCTAGCACCTTTTTGTGAACCAAAAATTTATTGGCTCAGATACTTCATTATTATCGCCAAAGGCCTCTAGTTGTTTTAGACACTTGTGGATCGAGATATATACGAGTGCATCCAAATAAGACTTAGTCTTCAATATCAAAATGACAAATTGTTGCGTTAGTATGAGATTATATTTTCAGATTCATGCTAGAATCGATTCCTAAGAACAAAAATAAAAGAGCGATTTTTTGTTTCTTTGTTTGTTTTTAGTAATAGACTCATGGCTGTACGACATCTCATACAAAAATTATTGCCCTTTAGGTATTGATTCGAGTCCCAGGTGATGGATATATTTATTTTATTTACTGGGTGAAGCCACTATCCAACCCCAGTGGAAGAGTTTGTTTTGTTGCCGTCTCTTCAAAAGAAAAATGGATGGTGAGTATAGCAGACACGATGAACTGGAGACAATATTACAAGATTCAAATTCAGAGCCCTTAGATCTGCCGTTAGCATATTTGAAGAAGATCACAAACGAATTCGCAGATGAGCTATTACTTGGCGAAGGTGGTTTTGGCAAAGTATATAAGGTAATATAATACGGGACATACATTTTCCTCCATCAAATTTATGTAACCACACTTTATTTTGAAAAGCCTATATGTATTTTCTTATAGCAGTACTAAATTAATAAGAGAGTTCAAACAGGGAGTGCTACAGAATGAGAAAATTGTTGCTGTGAAGAAGCTTTTTCAGTTAAAGCCAGGATTACAAGCGAAGCAATTTGAGAACGAGGTCTACCATCTTATGAGGCTTAAGCACCCAAATATAGTACGATTTGTAGGCTACTCTTATGAAACACGGAATGAATGTGTAGAGTTCAATGGCCAGTTTATCTTTGCCGAGAAGCAACAAAGGCTGCTTTCCTTGGAGTATTTGTCAAATGGAAGTCTTGATGGACATCTTTCAGGTATGACAACAACAATCTCTACTTTTAACCCTAATGACACTATGATAAAGTTAACACGAACTACACCACCTATATGCATTTTTCTAAATTATCCACCTATTGGCATAGCAAATATATGTATACATACATTCTGAATGTTACTCCTGAGCTCGGGAATATCCATTCTCCATGCTCTAGAGCCAGTTAATGCATAGGTTCCTCTCCAGTGGTATTGGATCAAATTTGGAAAGTGTGAGATGATAGATACACCATAAGATGTAAAAGAGAGAGTATGTGGTTGTATGGGTTTTCTAAACCCCACTACTTTGTTCTTCTTAATATAATGATACACAACCTTTTGTGTGTTCAAGAAAACAGATTGAATGTTACTCCCTCCATCTCCAAATAAATCTATTTATAAATTCTGTGCCGGTCAAACTTGTCTCAACTATCCGATCCTCTTTGTGAATCTAAAGTAAGCTTCATAGAGAGTTTAGAAAAAAAACAAAAAGTTACCCCTCATCAATGTTTCAGGGCCAAACAAATTTCGTTTCAGGGCCATAGAGAGTTTAAGAAAAAAGGACCATATATACCTGAGAGGCATTTTTTTTTTCAGGGCCATAGAGATAATTCTCTCATCAATGTTTGAGGGCGCCTTTGCACAGAATGGGTTATGAGCAGAAAAGCAAAAGAACAAAAAATACTACCATTTTTTAGTGTGTATTTTTTTACTAAGAATTTTTAGTGTGTATTTTTTACTAAAAATGCGCCTACCCCAACTAGCTTGGGACTAAAGGCTATGTTGTTGTTGTTGTTGTTGTTGTATTTTTTACTAAGAATAAAAATACTACCATTTTTTTAAAGTGTGTGCATTTTTTATGTTTCCTAAGTAAAATTTCTGTAAGTTTGCCAAAATTATAAAAATGCAGGAACATCTACAACAAAATAATATTCCTTTCATTAATTCCACCATGATTGGTATCTTCACTGTGCATTTATTTAGTAACAAATATGTTAGTACTCCATCCGTTCAAAATAAAACTATATACATTTGTAGCTATGTAACTGGGCAAGCACTTGTCTAACTGGACAAGCACTTAAGCACATTTGTTTTGTGACAGCGAGTATTCTTTCTATGTACTTAACTAGTTAGAGAAGTTTGAAGTATGGTAAACTCAAAAACAATCTGCATGTTACAATAGAGATAGTAACTCATAGGTTGGCTTATAAATGCAGATGAATCTTCTGGACTTGACTGGGGGGCACGGTATAAAATAATCAAAGGAATTTGTTGCGGTATACATTACCTTCATGAGGGATGTAATTATCACATAAATGGTTCCATTATTCACTTAGACCTAAAACCTGCAAACATATTGCTTGATGACAACATGGTGCCAAAAGTTGCGGATTTTGGTTTGTCTAGACTCTTCCATGGTACAAAGACTCAAACTTGCACTACGAATCTCAAGGAACATTGTAAGTATCCTGTGTCAGCAGGTCTTGTTGCCTTTGTAGTTCTCTTTTAATTGATGCTCTAATTTTGTGATATGATGCAGTGGTTACATGGCACCTGAGTACATATACGGACATGTAATTACGACTAAGGCAGACATATATAGTTTGGGTGTAATAATCATAGAGATCATAACGGGAGACAGGTCAGACCCCTTCAGCTTCAATAGTACCTCCAGCAAGGATTTCGTAGAAGCTGTAAGCAATCCTAATTCCTTTAGCTATCAAAATGATGGGGTCCTTTATTCTGAGATGCCTTCTTGCATTGTAACTTTGTGGAATACCAAGATCTCTGTTGTAATCGTGCATGCAGGTCCTGAAAACTGGAGGAACAGGTTAAAGGACGCACCCTTGGACGCAGATTGCAATCAAATAAAATTGTGTCTTGAAATATGCCTAAAATGTTTCAAAGTTGACCGAAATGAAAGGCCTACAGCAAAGGAAATTATCGACAGCCTTGATGAATGGGAAAGGAGAAATTCGGTGGATAAACATAAACTGGAGGAGAACACAAATTCGGTGGATAACAATGGTGATGCACTTCCAGTTCCAGATCCAGCAGCAGACAAGGTATTATCACTCTCACGCGGACGCGGAGTGGCGGCCATCGTGTCAGAAGCGCTGTTCGACCAGATGCTACCGCACCGCAAACGGCGTATGAGGACGGTTTCTACACATACGAAGCCTTCGTCGCCGCCGCTGGTGCCTTCCCCGCCTTCGGCACCACAGGCGACTTGAGACGCAGAAGCGCGAGATCGCCGCATTTCTGGCCCAGACATCACACGAGACTAGGAGCGGGTTGGTAGCGCCCGACGGCCCTTACTCATGGGGCTACTGCTACAAGGAGTTACCCTACCAACACGAACACGGTGCCAGTGACTACTGCTTCCCTGACGACCTCTACCCTGGCGCCCCCGGCAAGAAGTACTATGGACGCGGACCAATCATGCTTCGCTCGTATGAATTATTATTCCCTTGGATCAAAAACAAGTTTGAGAGACGACATGTTAAATGTAATAAGGCAATCTGATTTTAGCTGTCTGTATACTGCTTGCAGCAACAACAACTACGGCGCAGCAGGAAGGCGATCGGCGTGGACTTGCTCAACAACCCGGACCTTGTTGCGACGGACGCGACGATTTCGTTTAAGACGGCCATCTGGTTCTGGATGACGCCACAGCCGCCGAAGCCGTCATGCCATGCCGTCATTACGGGCCAGTGGAGCCCCTCGAGCGCCGACAAGGCCGCGGGAGGGAGCCAGGATACGGAGTCATCACCAACATCATCTGCCGGGGCTCCCCGACACTTACCCAGGCTGGCGGATCGGCATCTTCAAGCACTACTGCGACATCCTTGGGATCAGCTACGGCACCAACTTGAAAGGCAGCAACCAGGGGCCTGCTTGGTTGATAACCAATTTTTGCCACTGGGGTCGGATGCATTAAACACTGGGGTCGACTACATGGATGAACAGTGATAAACAGTGATTTACCACTGATTTTGGGAAATTTCGTCGGGGTTCGACGACCCCGACGGCTCCATGTAGCTTCGCCCCTGGTTTCCATAGTAAAAAAATTATCTATAGAAACTATTCTTCAGAGTGGTAGTGTCTTCGCATAATAATTGTTTTCTCTTTCTCTCTTCTAATTCCACCAATGGAGAGCATTGCATTAACCTTATATAAACTAGTGGTTTCTCTTCAATGGCAAATTCATAGTTTCTTGTGGATTGGATTAAGAGTAGACATGGTTTCTCCATTAGGGCAGTCCCAATGGCATATTTATAGCGGTTTCTATGTACATTAATTATCTAGACACCTCGGTATTTTACTGGGCAACGTATCGTATGCAAACTGAGTACCCTGTGCAACCTTTGGAAACTTGAACCAGGGCCATAGGATCTCCATCCGATGGAGATAATTGAGGTGGGACAAATTTGCAAAAAAAAAACCCGCCATTAGACTTGCTAATCTCGTTATTTTCTAAAACACCCCGCACCAACCAAAGTGAACGATCTGGTCTGTTGCCACAGGGTACCAGGCCGACGCCGTTTCCTGGCTGTTTCCACGGGACTTGGCTGCCGCCGCTACGTACCTTGCCGCCGCCGCCGCCACTACGTACCTGGCCGAGCCGCTACTTTTCCTGGACGATGGATGCCGCGAACGTGATGGAAACAGCGGTACAGTCTGCGATCGTCTCGCCGGATGCGGCCATGAACGTGATGGAGTCTGCGGTATAGTCTGCGATCGTCTTGCCGGATGCGGCCACGAACGTGATGGAAGTTCAGAGCCATGGCCAAACAACAGAAAGTTCAGAGCATGGCCAGCCATCCGCAGAAGATTAACACAAGTTACACAAGGCGGAGAAACCGGAGATCCATGGACAAATCGCCTCACGGAGCAGCTGGAGATCCATGGCGGATGGTGAAGGGCGGCGCTCTCCTGGCATCTCCTGCGGGGCGGCGGTTGCGCAAATCGCGGCGGAGGCGGCGCAAATCGCGGCAGCTTTGCGTCCTTCCTGCAGCCGGGTAGTGGGCCGCGCGTCCCTGGTCGGCGGTGGCGAGGTCCGCGGCGCACCTCCTCAGGCGGCGGCGGCAGCGTTCGCCGAGGGCCTCCACGTGCGGGGGAGCGACGGACGGAAGTTCCTCCGTCACGGAACGACACGGGATGGGTAGGGTGTGATTTGCGAAAAAATACATGAATAGAAAGGCTAGTGGCGGGCGGTTTTTCATAAATTTGTCCCACCTCCACTTATCCATCGGATGAGGACCATATGGCCCTGATTTGAGTTTTCAGGTTGCATAGGGTACTCAGTTTGCAGAGGATATGCTCCCATTTTACTGATGGTAAAGAAAATAAAGAAGAGAGAGAGCGTGAAACCTAGAAACGGTTTCTTGAGGAGGAACAACGTCTACGCCGGCACCGATGCAGATGGAAACCACGCATACGCCGTTTGGGAGAAACTAGTGGTATCGAGTGGATCCCGTGCGCCGCCGTCGTGGAGCACTCCGCACGCGCTCACCCTCCTTCTCCGCGCGCTCGCCCTACCTTCACGCGTGCTTGCCCTACCTTCACACGTGCTTGCCTTTCCGCGCCGGCCCCACTTCCCGCCGCAGGTCGTCTTCGTCTCCCAAATCCTCAAACGTTTCACTCGTCCCAGGCTGAGGCATGGTTGGGTGCGTCACGGACAATATTTTTGGGGCAGAGGTACAAACATACTAATGTGCATAAGAAAAGCTCCAAGCTAGATGCATGGCAACTCAACTGTTACCACTTCCTTCTTCCTTTGCAATTACAGTTTGCTCCAACTTTATCCTAAGTTAAAAGTATTTAGCTTTATAAGTAAAAGTTTATAGAGAAATACACCAACATATGCAAAATAAAAATTTTATTTTAGGATCCTATTTGAACTCGTTAATATATTTTTCCAAAAACTAGCAAAGTTAAAAGAGATTTGACCTGGGACTCCAAAGTAACCTATAATTTGGAATAGATGAGTACTTCATATTAAATCCCAAACAGAAGTCGTCAGGGGTTTGTTACTATTATTATAATCTGGGTCAATGGGATTATTACAATCTAGATTCTGGGTAGATTGTTATTTCAAATCTCTCGATTTACAGGTTACTTTCGAATTTCTAAATACCTCTTTTATTGTAATCTACTACACATATATAGGCAACACCTACCTAGAGAGTTTTTCTGGCCTGTGGTGAAGCTCATCAGTCGGTCCCGCAGCTCACTAACATGCAACTAGGTTCGATGGTGACCTTTCAATCCTATATGCGGTTAACACAACATCAAGTAACAGGCCTTTTACGTCTCCACTCAATTGAACAGGGTGATGAATGATTGTCGCTTTCTTCTCCCAATTGTGCCACCCATTAACCAGGCAACTCAAAAGCGCTATCGCTTCGGGCCGCGGATCGTATACCACGTCCGCGAATCGATTGGCTAATGTGTGCAACGATGGCCTAACTCAAGGGACAATGACACGGTGTTTATACCGGTTCGGGGCTAATCGGGCGCACCCTAGTCCAAAGGTGTGTGGCACTATCCGAGCTCAAATGCTCATAGCGGGGCGAATACAAGCAGGCGAGAGAGGGAGATGTGCTCCCAAGTTTCTATGAAGGTGGGTAATCGAGATGTTCTAAGCTGGAAATGTGAGTGAGCTGGAGAACTTGCCCTCCTCCCATGGCCGGGCCTCCCTTTATAATCGCAAGGGGCGCAGGTGGTCATTGAGAGAGGGGACTTAGGAGGAGAAGAGGTACAAAGTGAAAGGGTGAGGAGGAAAAAGTCCTCCGGTTTGCGGACACGCCGGCTGTCCGGCGTGCGCTGTCGCCGCCGCCCCTACCCTACTGGTAGCCCGCCGCCAAGCGTCGTAGAGTCGGTAGGGGCGGCTCCATATTCCGATGTGCTGTGACGTCTCAACGCCGAGCTCGGAGCTCGCGGGTTGGTTGCGGGGGAACAATGAGCCGCCGCGCCGCCGCTGTCGCCCCCTTGCGCTCGCCGCCCGCCGCACGCGCCGCTGTTTGCGCTTGACCTGCGCGGCGCCGCCCGGCCATAAATACACGTACTTCATGTCGCAGGAAAACATGTGGACGGGAGAGCTCGGCGGGGAGCTTGGCCGCCACCGCCGAGGTCATCCTTGTCTTGTTGTGCTTGTCCGTAGCGCTCGGGCGCTGCATGGCGTGATCTCGACAAGCCATACCGCCGCCGCCGTGGATCTTACTCGACGATATCCGGATCGTAGGTTGCGGCGCCTCGACAAGTAGCCGCGCGCGTCCGTTGAGTAGCGCCGCGCCCGAGCCCGCTGTTTGGATGGGGGACTGTACAACCCGAGAGCCTCGTTCGAGACGGAAGGGAGCTCGTCGATCGAGCTCGAGCTCGGAGTTGTCCCCGCATACTTCGCGGGAGCTCGCTCGAGGCGAGAATGGGCGCCGGGTCGAGCTCGAGCCGCGTGTCCAGGGAGCTCATCCCGGGGGGAGCTCGTTCGAGGCGGAGAACCTCCCATCGGTTGAGCTCAGTTTCTATCGGGGCCAGCCTTGATTGTTTTGCTCTTGAATTGGGCTTGCCCTGTGATGGGTTTCTGTTGCTGATTGGCTTAGTTAATTATGGCCGAACCATCTGTGTCCCACAGTTTCTCATTCCTATCAGGTCCTTTAAATTCCTCTTCAGCCTCATCTTTCACCACGGCTCTACAAGCACCCGCACCCGCACCATACGCCCGTACCAGTTCTCTAATACGTGTGCCATACGCCCATAGTACCTAGCAGTTCTTCCATTGTTGTCCTTGAAAGTGTGGGAATGGTTAATTCTATTCCATGACAATATTAGTGTATACATAGGAGCCCGGGGTGGCTCTTGGCCAAACGCACAGGCGTACATGCCTTGACAAGGACTGACTACTATAATTACTCATACTATAATTACAATAGTCTAGCACTCCCCTTCTAATCGGGAGCATCGCTAACGGTCAGGCTGGACCGAAACTCCTGGAACAAAGAGGCGGGAAGGCCCTTGGTGAAGACATCGGCGTACTGTGATGTCGTGGGGACATGAAGAACTCGAACGTGACCGAGGGCGACCTTCTCTCAGACAAAATGGAGATCGATCTCAACATGCTTCGTCCCACGATGCCGCATGGGATTACCGGAGAGATATACAAGATCGATGTTGTCACAATAGACCAAGGTGGCGGGACGAGGAGGGTGCTGGAGCTCAAGGAACAACTGTCGTAACCAAGTGGCTTCAGCAACGCCGTTCACCACAGCACGATATTTAGCCTCGGCGCTGGAGCATGAGACTGTGTGTTGGCGCTTGAGGACCATGACACCAGTTGTCTTCGAGGAACACCGCATAGCCGTAAGTCGATCGCCGAGTGTCGTGGACATCCAGCCCAATCGGCATCCGTGTAGACAACCAGCTCAAGGAGAGGGAACAACACATAGTCAACCCAAGCTCTTTGGTGCCCTCGCAAGTATCGCAGATCCGCTTGAGAGCAGCAAGGTGAGGCTCCCGATCATGCATATAGAGGTAAATGCTGAACTGCAAAGGCAATGTCCGGACGAAAGTGAAAGTCAAGTACTAAAGGGCTCCCCGCTAGACTCGCGGTACTAAGTAGCGCCACCAACAGAGGTCCATCCGCAGATAATTTGGAGTGTAGATCAACAGGGGTGATGCATGGCTTGCACTCACTCATCTCGCTCGCTCCAAAATATCATGCGTGTAATCGGGCGCCGAGAAAGAAATAACCCACTAGCGGATCGTGCCCACCGAAAGACCCGTAAAATGGTGAAGCCGACCCATATCCGCTCATGGCAAACTCATGCTGAAGAGCCCCAATAATCCGCCGTGTAAGACCAAAGAGAGGAAGCAAAGTGAGAACAATATCATCCACATATAGCAACAATAGGGCTGTTTCGCCCTCGACGGTATATGAATAGAGAAGTGTCCGATTTTGCTTCAACAAATCCAAGCGAAATGAGATAAGAAGCAAACCGTTCACGCCAAGCACGCGAGCCCGCTTCGCACCATATAGAGATTTGTTGAGTCGGCAAACAAAACCGGGGCGGAGGAATCCACAAAACCCGTGGGCTGAACGCGGTACACTCGGCTCTCGAGAGATTACCATGCAAGAACGCATTCTTCGTGATCCGCTTGGTGAATAGGCCAGTCCCGAGAAAGAACCACTGGACCGTCGCGGGCTTGACCACCGAACCTGAAGGTCTCATCATAATCAATACCAGTCGCCGAAAGTGAATCCCCTAAGAACCCAATGAGCCTTGTAGCGATCCAGAGAACCATCTGCGTGCAACTTGTGACGAAAAATCCACTTGCCAAGAACCATATTAACACTAGGAGGCCATGGCACAAGACTCCAGTGTTATTGGCGATCAATGCATCAAACTCGCCTTTGCATAGCAAAGACGCCAATTTGGATCCGACAGTGGCACCACTGACGGAGCGAGGCAGCGACGACATGGCCACAAATGGAGATTAAGACGATCCATAGGTCGGGCGACGCCGGCCTTGCCACGCTGCGGCGCATCGAAAGCGCGCGACATTGGTGGCCGGAGGGATGGCGACCGGCCGAAAGTAGCGGCTGTGCGACCGGTGTCGCCGGGCAACAACCCTCGGCGCGAGCATCACCGCAACAGACCGACGATACTCGTGGGCGTCGTGATTGGTGCCGGCGGCAAAGGCCGCGGCCGGGTGTACTGCGCTGGTGCTGCCGGGCAACGGTACCGTGTGGGGTGCACAGGGGCAGCAGCACCGGTCGACGATGGAAGGAGCATTGTGGTGCGCCGTGAGGTGGAGGGGGCGCTTACCGGCAAAGAGCCTATGTAGAGGACATAGGCAGCAGCGCCGATGACAAGCCACCGTGGAAGTCGAAGACTGTAGCCACAACTTTGGCCATCGCCATCATCGCCAAAAACTCTAGTGTTGTCGGATCCTCGGGGTGGTGAACATGTCCGAAAATGGAAATCGAGTCTCATCGAATACAACATGTCGAGATGATGATTCAATTTGAATGCAGATCAAGACACCGATATCCTTTGTGATCGGAAGAATACCCAAGAAAGACACACAAGGAGGAGCGGGTGACAATTTATGTGGAGCCGTGGAGGATAAGTTAGTAACAGCACAACCGAAAAACTCGAAGATGAGCATAGGAGGGTTGTGTACCATAAAGGGCAAGGAAAGGAGTGCAACCGCCTAGGGTTTTTGTTGGGTGACGATTTATCGTAGGTGGCAAGTGTAAAGAGTGTCGCACCAATAAACCGGAGGAAGACTGGTCTGAAAAAGAAGGAAGCGCAAGATGTTGTTAATCGTCTGCGGGCAGTCCGCTTCAAAGACGCCCGTTTCGCTGTGAGGTGTATGGGCACGACAGACGGAGGACTACACCATGAGTGAGGAAGAACGCGTGCGGGCCGAGGAGTTATCGAACTTCCCGCGGCCATTGTCGCACAGAACTGTTTTAATAGGAGAGCAAAATCGCGCGGCGCACAAGTGAGAAAAAAGTTGGATAAAACGCCAAAATGTGTCGGACTTGAGGCGAAAGGAAAAGTCCTGTGAAGTGGGTGCAGTCATCAAGAATAACAAGATAATATTTATACCCGCACACACTAACAACCGGAGATGTCCAGAGGTCACAGTGTATTAAATCAAAAGGATGAAGCGCCGAGAATTTGACATGCTAAATGGAAGACGCACATGGCGGCCTAATTGACAAGCATGACAAATATGATCAGGGTGGCGCTTGCTGCAAGAAATAACATTGGAACTAATGAGCTTGGGCAATGCTTCATGACCGATATGACCAAGGCGGCGATGCCACAGAGTGGTGGAGGATGAGTCGGCAGTAAGGGCGGTGGTGCTAGCTGGTGCCGGTGGAAAGAACGGGTAGAGGTTACCCGCACTATTACACCTGGCAATCACTGTGGTGTCTAAGTCCTTAATAGAAAGGCCAAATGGGTCAAACTTGATGGAACAATTATTATCAGTGGTGAAAGGACGGACGGAAATTAAATTCTTAATGATGCTAGGTGAGACTAGGACATTAGAAAGAGAAAGAGGACGACCCGTCGTGGAAAAAAGAGTATGACCCAACAGAGGTAACGGGAAGTAAGGCTCAATTACCTACAATGATAGATGAAGGAGTTGATGACGAAGGAGGACGAAAAGAGGAGAGTATACCAACGTTGTTGACCATATGAGCGCCGGCGCCAGAATCAGCGTACCACTCGATCGAAGGCGGTGCGCTCATCGACACGGTATTGAAGCTGCTGACAGGAGACGACATGGATCCGTCCTGCATCTTTGTCCATGGCTGGAGCTGCCGCTGCATGGTGTAGGGGTGGACACCCTCATACGGCGAGTAGGGCGCCCGAACGGAGGAGTCGTGCCGGCGTCGTACGGTGAGTAGGAGGCAATGTATTGCGGCAGCTATGGCATGGCGGCGAAAACCGAAGGTAGGATGCGGCCAATATGCCGTCATGTCTTCTCTTCTTTTTTTCTTTCTTTTTCTTTACTCTTTTTTTACTCTTCTCCTTTTTTAATACCGGAACAAATCACGTGAGGCAACTCACGAACAAATCACGCGAGCGCGTGAGACGGATGAAGTCCCGCGCTCGGTGTGGCGCGGCTCGCCTGGCTCTCGCGGAGCTGATGCGGGCGGACCGGATCGGACGTCGCGTCACCCGGGAACACGCCTGCTGGGATTCGCGCGAGCGACAGTCCGCGATCACCGCGAGGACTGGATCGCGCCGGGCTTCACGCGCATGGAACCGCGTCGGGCTTTGGGACGGCTCCTGGCAGGTCGCGCGATGGGCGGCGATGGAGCGAGACCAGCGACCGCTCACCGCGATCGGACACTGCGGGAGCGCGCACCTTGATCCGGATCGACGAAGACGTACGGAGGCGCTGCGCGATCCGGCACCGCGCGACGCAGGCACGACCGGGCCTCGTACCGCTCGACGAAGACAGAGGCGCGGCGTGGGCGAGGTTGTCGTGACGGGGTTGGTGCGTCCACGGGAGAGGGCCGACGAGCAAGGATGCCCTGCGACCGCGGTGGGCAGCCGGCGATCGAGGAGATCAGCGACGGCGGGGCAGCCGGCGATCGAGGAGATCTGCGACGGCGCTAATTGCGGAAGCGAGCGGAAGGAAAACCTTCTCGTGATACCATGAAAGTGTGGGAATGGTTAATTCTATTCCATGACAATATCAGTGTATGAGTTGAACCTCGAACGGGGACCGAACGCCCGAGCGCCCGTTCTCCCCGCGGGCGACTCGGGGGCTCCAACCCTAACGCCGCCACGAGCCCCCTTCCCCACCCTTCTCCGTCTCGCTGCCTCCGGAGGCTGGCCGCGGGAACCCGTGGCGCCCCCGAGGAGGGCGGGCGGCGGGCTTTCACCAGGATGGTCGCGGGCGGCCCGTGCCTGGAGGAGCTCAGCGGCCATGGCGGCAGCGTCGCGGCGAGGTGCGGCGGCTCGGTGGGGCTGTGGACCAGGTGCCGAGGGAGGTGGAGGAGGTTGGCGTGCGACGGTGGTCTTCCCAAACGGCGGCGACGGTGGGGCTCGCCGGGCGACGTCGTTGGTCGAGTACCAGATCCGCCGCCCGGGGTGCCGCTCGGTGCTCCCGGCCCCTGATCTGCGGCCGGTCGTGGATTTGCCCGGCGGACGGCGGGGGTGGGGCTTGAGGTGCTAGACCTGTTCTGGTGCATCTATGCTCCGCTCCCCGGACGACAGAGCCGAGCCGGCGGCGTGGCGCATCGCGGGGTTTCGGGCGGCTTCCTCGTTGCTTCGCCCACCATGGTGGTGGGGTTATGGCGGCTTGGGCGGCGTCCCGAGGTACCATGGTGGTACTGCGGGCGTTGTCGCCGTTTGTTTCGTCCCGTCTGCTGCCGCGGCGGGCTGTGCAGCAGGTTAGGATTGCTCGGGGCGAAAAGCTTTGGTGGCGGCGCCTTTGGCGTTGCTCTCCCTGGGGGGGCCAATGTGGAGCGATTCCACCTGCTCATGTGAGGTTTCTAGGTGCCCTGTCCACTGCGGACGAGCGGCCGACGGCGCCTTTCGGGCGTCGGACCCTCCTTGGAGGCGTCACTTCTGGAGACCGAGCTTGGCTTGCTGTGCTAGCTGTGGTGTCGCCATTGGTGGGAGGAGATGGCCTTGGTGGTACCTAGGAAGTGTCCCGCTGGGTGGTGGTGGCTCGCTCATGGCTGTAGGTGGTGGGGTGGCGGCAGTTATGGAGGTTGGCTTGCAGGTGAGGGGGTCGCGTGGTGGTGGTGGCCGGGAACCTGTGGCGTTGGGGGGATGGTCCTCGCCTATGTCGTCCCTTCCCTCTGGACTTTGGCGGCGGCCGCGGCGTGGCGCCGAGGGTGGCCAGACCGCTTGGTGCCTGGTTGGCGGGGGTGACGCGGCTTCGGCCGCTTGCGTATCGGGCGCTGTCGATCCTCTCCGGTGGGGGCTTCGTGGGGGTGGGCAGCGATGAGTGGGTCGTCGTTTTTCCTCCGTGTGAGAGCTGGTGGAGTTGCCTGGTGAGCTCTAGTTGTTATGAGGTGTCTCGTGTAGACGTCCCAATCTGACCGAGCGTGCTGATGGAAGCTCGTGTTGATGGCCCATCTAACCGAGTGGTGCTTCAGGGTTATCTTTTCTTCCATCCTCCTCGATGTTAGTTGAGTTGTTCTAGTGGAGGCTAGTAGTGTCGGGTTGTGTCGATGTCCCAATCCGACCAACTAAGGAGTTGAGTGGGCGCCGGTTGTGACGCGAGTTGAGTTGATTTTGGTACCTAGGGGTGCCTTCGAGTAGGGTACCCTCCACATTTGTATGGTTTTTCTAGCCCGGTTTCCAGTCAAAAAACTGGGCTGGCACTTGCCTTTTTTCTTTATTCGTCTAATAAAAATACGGCAAAGCTTTTTACCGTCCTTTCGAAAAAAAACAATATTAGTGTATACATAGGAGGCTTATACATAGGAGGCCGGGGTGGCTCTTAGCCAACCGCACAGGCGTACATGCCTTGAATCAAGGACTGACTATTATAATTACTCATACTATAATTACAATAGTCTAACAGTCCTAATGGAAGGCATGAGGCCTAGAGAGAGCGAAGGAAACAACAGCGACTCCACCCAGTCCACCGTGCTGTGAGATCCCTGCCTTGTGCGCCAGGCCTCAGGTCCTCCTCCTTCCATTGCAGCAGAAGACGTCGATCAGGTTCTGGCGAATATTATGAAGAAGCCTCATCGACTCCACCATTTTGTGAGATCGTCACTGCCCAGCACGAGGCTTGCCAACACGATCTCCTCGCCATATGCAGTTGCGGTGGTGCGACAACTAGCCTTGCTAGGCAGTCCAATGGCCGCCGCTGTCCACGTGGGTCCTCCACCGATGCTTTGCTTCTGGGCATGCGTTGCTCTTTATCTAGAATTTGGATATTCCCTACCTTATTATAACTAATTTGGATTTCGGAGAGTACCAAGCTTGTCGGAAGCAAATAAATTATAATTTTCTATTTGCTCTTACAATAGTTCGTTCTTATTACGAATTTGTATATTGCATCTTTAGGAAGCTCGTCCACTATGAGAAAAATTCCGTGATAAATTGGCACTTGTAAATGATTAATATTATTCAAGCGGTCAGCGTGTGATCTTGTGCAGATGTCACGGCGCGATCTGCCGTGGGCAGCCAATGCATGAAGGTTTGGTTAATGGCTCTCTCCTCCCTCCCGTCGCCCCTCCCCTCCGCCGCCGCTCTCCCCTCCTCTCCGTCACTGATGGCTGTCTCTGATCGTGTTCGATCAGGTTCATGGCTGGCCTCTCTGATCTTTGTTTTGATCCGGGAAGGCCCTTGAGAAGTCGGTGTCTCAGAATCTGAATCAGAAGATCACCTCTTTGCCGGATGCCAAGTCAAAGTTTCACCTTGTGGCAAGTTTTGGAAGATCGGCATTCGGCTCAATCAGGAATCTGTAAGTCTCATTCTCCAATCCTGTTTAGGAGGTTGTGCTATTGATTTCCAAGTTCTTCATCTCTCTGAGTGGATGTTCAGATTCTTTGTTTCTTGCAAACAAGTGGGCTTTTTCATCTATAAGTTGAAAAGTTTTTCTTGCAAAGCTTTCTCTGTGTTCTTTTCTCTTTGGGGCGATGGTGGTCCAAATTGGCAAAGGAATATGATATCTGGCATAATTTAGAACTGGATTCTTGGACAACTGTTGGCCACCCCAAACCCCCCCAAAGTTTTGGCTAATAAAAAATCCTTTGTTGATGTGGTTAAATCTGGAAATCACTCCAATAGGTTGAGTGTTTTTAAGAGGATTAAGTATCCAGTTGATTATTATGATCATTTCACCAACCCTATTATCTTTCATAATAATTCTTTTGTGCTTCCTCCTTCGAATCGCATCTCTAATCGTGTTGCGAATTTTGAGGCGAGTTCTTCGGTTTTGACCGGTGCCAATGCCGTTAAGATTTCAAATTCTAATTTTAAACCTGGATCGGTGGCTGTTGATGGTTCAGTTTCCTCTTTATCTAAGCCCATTTTGGATTCCCGATCCAGGCGATCTGGGTCCAGGCCTCTCCCCGCCTTGCACCAATTGTTTGGCCCATGGACATTCCAAGGAAACTTGTTCTTCCCAAATTCGCTGCCGTGTCTGTTTCAAGTATGGACATAAGGAGGCCCGTTGTTTTGGTAAAGCCCGGTTAAAGCGGCGGACTTATAGGCCAATTTCGGTTTTGGCTGATAAATCTTGGGATACGAAAGGTCGTGCTATAAATACAGAGCAGAAAAATCTCGATTCTCCCTTTCCTCGGCCGTCTTCCAATCCCAACTCATCTACATGTTCTCCACCAAAAACCCTCCTCCTCGGCGACTCCGACGTCTCCGATGGCAAACTTCGCCGTTGATCCGCTGCCTCATTTGCCAAGGGGGTTCCAAATTTGTTGATCGTCCCTCCTCGTCCTCCCCTCGCGGCAAGAAGTCTTCGTTGCGGTTTGCTACACCCCGAGCAATGAAGACCCGGCTATCGTGGAAGATGACGCCCCGGTTCTTCGCCGAGGAGTTCGAACCAATGGCTCAAGCGCTTCGCTCCCGGTTTCTTGAGGTACACCGGGTTCATGTCCTTGGGATCTACCCTTGTGCTCTAGGCCGCTTATGTCGATTTGTTAGTGCTTTGGAAAGAGAGAGATTTCTTGGTCCCGTCTTTCGCTTTAGTGGTGAATATCAGATGCATTTTATCAAGCATGATGAAGCAGATAATGCTAGATCCTTTGATATCGATAGAGAGGCTTGGATCATGTTGCTAGGGTTTAACGAAGATTTACGTAGCATGAGGAACATTGCCACCACGTGTCGTCGCTTTGGTATTTTAACCCACGTGCACCCTTCTAGCAATTTGGCTCGTATTATCTCGCAAAGTATATCTGAATGATCCCGTGAAGATTCCGCATTCGGGCCAAGGTCAATGCGGGGTTACCCACAAGGGGTAGATCTTGGACTGCTGCAGTTTATCTGATAAAGCTGAACAATCTTGGAGAGTTACCCGATGAAGAAGCATATGTTTTGGATGGCCCCTTTCACCCTGTTCCTCCTCAAGCCCCTGGATGGATGGGCCCTGTTCTTCCAGCTAGATCCAATGCTTTGCCCAATGGGCTCCAATAATATTGATCTGAATCAGATTGGAGGTGGTGATCCTCATGGCATCCATGATGAGGATATGTATCAAGCTCAAGATGATGTTGACAATCAAGTTGATGCTGCTGGGGCTGATAACCCATCTGCTGGTGGTGTTGTTAAGGACATACCTGCTATTGTTACCACTGTGGACACCCCTGTTTCAGGTGAGATCCCTCACTTAGATTTTTCTGACAGATATGTTCCATCACCTGCTCCTTTGACTGGTTCTTCAGCTTCCTTTACTGTTTTAGTCAACAATATCACTCCCCGGTACCGTGGGCTTGTAGCTGCTCCCCTCTTCTCCCCGTGGATGGTCAGACTGAAAAGAGCTCTCCAGTTCCTGTTGAGGATGCAAGCAAGTTGGTGAAAGGTGTTACTCTAGTTCCTGCTGTTCCTGAGTTGGGTTTGTTCCCAGTCCCCAAGGAGGTCCCTGTTGATGCCTCTCAAAACTTGGCCGCACCTTTGCTCCACGACCCCAAGATGAAATCTGTTGTTGTGGATATGGTCGGGGGTTCTAAAGTCGTTGGTGCCGCTCGTGGCTAGGGTTCTTTTTCCCATGCCACCCGCCGATCAAAGCTAAATCCATTGTTCGCCAAAAAAATTTAGGTACCCCCTTTTACATTAGAGCTCCTCTCTCAAGTTATTTCTATGCTCTTTCCACTTTGGATATAGATCCCGAGATTATCGCTCGACTACTTTGATGATCCTTATCTCCTGCTTTCACTCCAAGGAAACCGTCAATCTGATGGGAAAAGAGATTGTCAATCTCCTACTTTGATGATCCTTATCTCCTACTTTGATGCTCTTTCCACTTTGGATATATCATGCCTCCCCGCATCAAAGAGACCCGCAATCCGGATGAGGATGACCTGATGGAGATCATGCCAAATGCCTTCACTCCAAGGAAGAGGAGGGCACGCAAACTTCAGGAACAGCTTGATGACAAGTTTCTTCGTAGAAGCAAGAGGCAGGCGGCCAAGCATGATGGTCTTAAAGCCCCAGCTGCTCCAGGAATCCCAAAGGAGAAGGAAGTGATCAACCCCTCGCGTCGTTAGAGGTGGTCCATCCATCTGAACATCAAGTTGCTCCTTATCTCGAATGAGGACGCAGCGGCGTGGGATTGCTTCTGGCTTCCTTCAGATACAACCTGAGGTTGTGTCTGCTGCAATCCTTCTGAAAGATGTCAATGAAGATCTTGACTGAAGATCGTAGAGTTGCAACGCGCCCTTCCTTGGCGTTGCAATTGCTTTTGTTTAGTTCGGTTCGAACTCGCTTTCCTTTTCCCGCCCGCTGCGTCTTGGTCTTTTATTTCCAGTTGGCGTAATAAGTTGAAAACCCGTCATGATCGTTGGTCAACTGTTAGCTTCTACCTTTGGTTTGGTAGCAAGTACTCCTGGTTTGTGAGTTGGTACTTTGTTATTCGATGAACCTCGCTACTAGTTTCGAGTATCTTGTGCACTCCTTTTCTCTGATTGCTATGTTTTTTGCTGGCCATTATGTGGTTTGGCTTCTCTTTCGCTCCCATTTGTATCCAAATGAGTAACAAATGTAAATCACAAAATCCTCGACGTGGAATGTAAGGGGCATAAATTCATAAGCCAAATGGGATGCTATTAGAGATAAGGTTTCGAGAGCGCTTGTAACATCATGTGTTTACAAGAAACAAAAAGGAAAGTTTTGACTCCTCCTACATCAAGAAATTCTGTCCCTCGAAATTTGGATAGTTTTGTCTTTGTTCCTTCTATTGGTGCCTCTGTGGACTTTTTTTTTTAGCTTGGAATAGCTCTTTGTATACCTGTGATGCCATAGACATGAATCCTTATGCAATCACTGTCAAGGTTACCTGTCTTTTAGATCGAGTTCTTTCCACCTCACTAATATTTATGGTCCCTCCCATTCACCGGGAAAATGGCTTTTATTACCTGGCTGGTTAACCTTGACACATCTAGCTTTGATGAGTGGATCTTAACAGGTGATTTCAACCTTTATAGAACTTTGGAAGACGTAAAACAAAACCGTAGGGTAATATGTCTGAAAATGCAATTGTTCAATGATGCTATTTGTGATCTGAATTTAATTGACATACCATTTAGTGGCGTGCAATATACTCGAGCAACATGCAATCTGATCCCTTGCTGGTCAAACTTGATTGGGTCTTTGTCCCTGATTGTTGGGGGCTTTCTTTTCCTTCCACCTCAGTTCAACCTTTGGCAAGACCTATTTCGATCACATCCCTTTTGTAATTAACATTGGTCAGAAAAATTCCTTCAAGTAATACTTTCGGGTTTGAGAATTTTTTGACGCACCACCCCGTTTTTTTTGAGACTGTTGATCTTCATTGGAATTCCTGTGCTTTCTATATTAATGATGCAAAGACCCTTGCCGAAAAATTTAAACAGGTTAGAGCTGGTCTCGTGAAATGGAGTAAGTCTCTTTCCAATCTTAGCAAGCTCATCCATAATTGCAATTGGGTACCGCTTTTGTTAGATGGTTTAGAAGATCAAAGACCCCTTTGTCCCCCTCGGAATTAGCTCTCAAGGTCTTGGTCAAATCCCATCTAGCTTTGTTACTGGAAAACAAAAAGAATTTATTGGAAACAAAGAAATACCATCGATGGGTTACTTTGGGTGATGAGAATACTCGCTTACTTTCATGCTAGAGCCTCTCATAGTAACATCAAAAACACATTGGCTGTTTAACAAGTCAAGAGGGCATCCTTGTCACTCGATCATGAGCAAAAAGCAGCCCTTATCCGGTCTTCTTTTAAGGACGTAATGGGAATCTCAGAGTTCACCGGTATTTCCTATGACCTTAACTTACTTTTACAGAATAAAGAGGAGGAATTGATTCATTTATCGATGACTTCTCTGACTCTGAAATTGAGTTTGTAATTAAAGGTATACCTAGTAATCATGCTCCCGGACCGATGGATTCAATGATTTCTTTATTAAGAAATGTTGGCATATAATCAAGGTTGACTTTATCGTTTCTAAAAATTTTTGCTTGGGTGATATGGATATTCAAAGCCTCAATGATTCTTTCATAACCTTGATCCCAAGAAATCCAATCCTGCTACTATCAATGACTACGCACCCATTTCTCTCGCTGAATTACAGTCTGAAATGCCTCACAAAGATTCTATCCATTAGATTACAAAATGTTATGCCCATTCTCGATTCATACCAATCAATATGGGTTCATCAAAGGGAGAACTATTCAAGATTGCCTTGCATGGGCATATCAGTTTTTACACATCCGCCATCAATCTAAAAAGAAATTGTCATTCTCAAATTAGATTTTGAGAAAGCTTTTGACAAGGTTGAACATCAATGCATACTCAAGGTGATGGAGCATAAAGGTTTTCCTTTGAAATGGATAAACCGGATTAGTAGTATCCTCGCCTCGTACTTCCTCGCATCGCTTAATGGAGTTCCGTGAAAAAAGTTCAATTGTTTAAGGGGAGTCAGCAAGGTGATCCTTTGTCTCCACTTCTTTTTGCTCTAGCAAAATTTGACTTACTACAATCCATCATTAATAAAGCTTGGAGAGATGGTCTCATTAAACATCCAAATCAATGAAGCCTTTGGTGGGGATTATCCTATTATTCAATATGCATGATACTCTCCTTGTGATGCCTGCAGATGCAAACAGTCTCTTCGTCTAAAATGTCTGCTTAGATCTTTTTCGATTCCTCTCGGGCTTCATGTTAATTTTAACAAATCTTTCATGGTTCCAATCAATATGAGTGATGATAAGCTTAATCATCTTGCTATGACTTTTGGATGTACTACTGGTTCAATGCCCTTCACCTACCTGGGTTTACCACTTAGTATTTGGAAACCTATCGCTGCTGACTTTGCTCCTGTCATTCGTGAGAATTGAAGCTAGAACAATTGGATTCAAGTAAGTTAATGTCCTCTCATGGAAAACTTCTTCTTGTCAATTCAAGATCACTGTCAGCTATCCCTACCTATTATATGTGTACTGCTTTCCCTATTTCTGTAATAGATTCTGTGGATAAATACAGTAATGCATTCACTTTGGAGTGATGGGGATATTCACAAAAGGGGAAAGTGCCCGCAGCTTGGGATTCAGTTTCTTGGCCCAAAGAAGAGGGGGTTTAGGAATCATTGACATTGAAACCCAAAATAAGGCTCTCCTGATGAAATTCTTGGACAAATTTTACAATCATGCTGATGTACCATGGGTGCATTTAACTTGGTCTAAGTTATACTCAAATGATGGTTTGCCCCCTCATGCAAAGAGAGCAAAGGGGTTCATTTTGGTGGAGAGATATCTTAAAGCTTATTCCCGATTATATGAAAATCTCCAAATTGTAATTCAGATCGAGAGAGTCTGTTCTTTTCGAATGATTCTTGGGCTATTCCTAGTATCAAGGTTCTATTTCCAAGACTCTTTTCCTTTGCCAAGAAGAAGAATTGTTCACTAAAGTATTTCATGCAACATGATATTGGAAGCAATTTCTTTTTGCCTCTGTCAACCCAAGCCCATGATGAGCTAGATCTTCTGTACAGTTTGCTTGAAGAATTAAATTGGGACCCCGATGCTTTTGATCATTGGAGCTATGTTTGGAATTCTCCAACCTATTCATCCAAAAAGGCCTATAAACTGTTATCGGGACATCAACAAGCTTCTCCTCTGTTTAAATGGATGTGGGCAGGACATAACCTTGGAAAACACAAATTCTTTTTTGGCTGCTTCTCGTGGACGTACTAAAACACTAGGAATATGTTAAGAAGAAAGAATATGTTCCTTCCAAGCTACTGCTGTGCCATTTGTAATTCAAACCTGGAAGAATCTGTCAATCACCTGTTTTTTGATTGCCCTTTCAAGAAGCTGTCCGATTGTCTTAGGCATCAATTGGGATCGAAATTTACCCCCTTGACATGGTCATCCAAGCTAGATTGCAGTTTGGGGTCTCTTTCTTCAGAGAAGTGGTTATAGCAGCCTGTTGGTCCATTTGGAACATGAGGAATGATCTAATTTTTGAGAACAAGCAATGCACATATGCCAATTGGAGCAGACATTTCAAGGAACAAATTGGTTTGATTTGCATCAAAGCCAAGCCTGGCCTTGCAGGCCCTCTAAATCTGTGGTTGGAGAATATTCCCTAGGAGTTCTTATTTTTTCCTTTGAGCTTGATGCTCCAAAAAAGTTTCTTTGTTTCTTGCAGCACAGCTCGTGCATTGTATGTTTGTACCTTTTTATTAATGAAAAGAAAGATTAGGTAGGGGGTTTCCCCTACTGATTCCTTCAAAAAAAATTAATATTATTCAAGATATACAAAGAAACAAACAAAACCTTATAGTTTTTTTTTTCTAGGGTAAAATGGTTTTTTTACCCATCACTTAACACTGTCAAGTGCAAAAAGTTAGCGGAAGGCCAACCAGAATTTTTCCCGAGGCATAGAGTTAACTTAAAAAAAAAAGGCCATGTACCTACAAAGAGATAATTGTCCTACTAACTAACCTTCTTCAAAATACTTTTCCTCTGCGTCATAGTTGGCTTCTCTGGACCAATGGTCATCCAGCATCTCATCGTTATCGATCTGAGAATAGTCCATATGTTGTGTCTTCACCAGACAGGAACTTTTGTTGCATCACGCATCACATATGTGAATTGCTCCAGCTGATCCTGCATTTCTTCAAAAGATAATGTCTGGTTGGAAGTCCTTGCAGCAGAGCCTCCCCCATTGTTGGCCTCCATTGGTGCAGCCTCATTTGCAACCACCTGCCATTATGTAAAGAGAGAAACTCATCTGCAAGGGCAGTGCTTCAAAACTACAAAAGAAAGTATCATACTGTGATAAAGTTCAAAAAAAAAAAAAAAAAAAAAAAAAAAAAACTGAGCACTCCTGACTTACTTTGTAGGTGAAATAACAAATGGTGCAAGCAATACGTCGTCATAGAGGTCGCAAAACTAAAATAGAGCACACATAAAAAAATGTGGTTTTAATGCAAACTGTATGGATCAAGTCTCTACATCACCAGAACAGTTTCTTAACGAGTTGACGGGACCTTGTGATATTCCTCTGTCCTGGCCCTGTTTTTGCGAATAACGATTGGCCATTTGGCCGGATAAAGTCAAGGCCAAGGAGCTAGTACTGTACTAGTACTAGATATGAGAGTTGGGTCCATGACTCCATGCGTTTCCGTGTGTGTTTTGGAACAACACAACCCGATCCAACGTTTTGGAACAACACAACACATTGCCGCGCAGCGGCCCACCGATGAAACGGTCAGACCTCCAGCGACGTTTCCGTGTGTGTTTTGGATCTATACGTGCTCGATCTCTCAGGTCAACTACGCGCCTCCCTGCTAGCTCTACCCGATCCTGTCTCCTTCGCAGTTTCATGGTGTCGTCGTCGTCCACTTCGTCGATCTAGCTGATGGTTTGCTGAAGGCTAAGGAGCGGCGTCTCTCGAAGCTGTCTTCCCCCACTCTTCAGGTGAGTACTGTACGTACTCACTACTCAGTCATACTCGGTGATATAAAAAGCTTTCCCTCCGGGATGCTTCTTGCTGTATTAGCAGTTTGCTTGCCCTCGAAATGATTTTGGGCCTGCTCGTAGTTGATGCTTTAGTTCTGATCATATTTGTACCTTTTTTGTGAAGCAAATGTTTATTGGCTCAGATATATACTTATTATTATGAGTTTCTTCACCACCTATTTTAAAACTTGTTTGAACGTACTCATATCCACCTCAATCTATCTATGTTGGAGTAGATTATGGTGAAACTTAGTTTGATTTTTTTTTCTCAATCAATTCAAACACATGTGGATTGAGATAGATAAGTGCATCCAAACAAAACCTTAGTGCCCAAGATCGAGACAACAAACTATTGCATCAGTATGTGAGATTACATTTCAGATTCATGCTAAAATCGATTCAAAAGCAAAAGCCCATGCAATTTTTTGTTTCTTTGTTTTCAGTAGTAGACGGATGGCTGTGCCACATCACATACAAAAATTATTGTTGCCTTTATTTAGGTTCTACAAGTCCCAGGTGATGAATTTATTTACTGGGTGAAATTTACTGGGTTTATTGGCCGTCTCTTGAAAAGAAAGAATGGATGGTGAGTATAGCAGACCAGATCAACTGGAGACAATATTACAAGATTCAAATTGACCCACAAGATCTTTCCTTAGCATATTTGAAGAAGATCACAAACGAATTCGCGACTGAACGATTACTTGGCGAAGGTGGTTTTGGCAAAGTATATAAGGTAAGACTGGATATATATTTTTCCTCCCATCAAACTCAAATATATGTAACCACACTTTATTTGCAAAAAGCATATATTTATGCTCTTATATAAGAGTCCTATGATAAGAAGAGAGTGTAAACAGGGAGTGCTACAGAATGGGAGAACTGTTGCTGTGAAGAAGTTATTTCAGTTAAAGCCAGGACTACAAGCGAAGCAATTTGAGAACGAGGTCTACCATCTTATGAGGCTTAAGCACCCAAATATAGTACGATTTGTGGGCTACTG
The DNA here is from genome assembly GCA_015847255.1 of Hyparrhenia diplandra. Taxonomy (NCBI): domain Eukaryota; kingdom Viridiplantae; phylum Streptophyta; class Magnoliopsida; order Poales; family Poaceae; genus Hyparrhenia; species Hyparrhenia diplandra. The sequence continues at coordinate 303,551 of JADLZK010008025.1, read as the reverse complement.
TTATGAAACACGGAATGAATGTGTAGAGTTCAATGGCCAGTTTCTTTTCGCCGAGAAGCAACAGAGGTTGCTTTGCTTGGAGTATTTGTCAAATGGAAGTCTTGATGGACATCTTTCAGGTATGACAACATCAATCTCTACTTTTAAGTTTTAACACCCATGAAACTATGATAAAGTTAACACGAAGTATACCACCTATATGCACCTTTCTAAATTATCCACCTATTGGCATAGTGAATATATGTACAGGTACATTCTGAATGTTACTCCCTGGAGCTCGGGGAATATCCAATCTCCTTGAAAATCAATGCATGGGTTCTTCTGTAGATGTCTTGGGTCAAGTTTGAAAAGTGTGAGAGACACACCATCAGATGTAGAAGAGTGTGTGTGGCTGTATGGGGTTTCTAAACCACCATTAGAGAAGTTTGAATTATGATAACTCATAGGTTGGCTTACAAATGCAGGTGAATCTTCTGGACTTGACTGGGGGACACGGTATAAAATAATCAAAGGGATTTGTTGTGGTATGCATTACCTTCATGAGGGATGTAAATATCAAACAAATGGTTCCATTATTCACTTAGACCTAAAGCCTGCAAACATATTGCTTGATGACAAAATGGTGCCAAAAGTCACAGATTTTGGTTTGTCAAGACTCTTCCATGGTACAAAGACTCAAACTTGCACTACGAATCTCGTGGGAACATTGTAAGTATCTTGTGACAATTTATCGCTTTACGGTGTCAGCAGAAGGTCTTGTTGCCTTTGTAGTTCTCTTTTTATTGATGATCTAATTCTGTATGATGCAGTGGTTACATGGCACCTGAATACATATACGGACATGTAATTACAACTAAGACAGACATATATAGTTTGGGTGTAATAATCATAGAGATCAAAACGGGAGACAGGTCAGACCCCTTCAGCTTCAATAGTACGTCCAGCGAGGATTTCGTAGAAGCTGTAAGCAATCCTAATTCCTTGAGCTGTTAAAATGGTGGGGCCCTTTATTCTTAGATGCTCCTTGCATTTTAACTTTGTGGAATATCAAGATCTCTGTTGTAATCGTGCATGCAGGTCCTTCAAAAATGGAGGAACAGGTTAGTGGACGCACCCTTGGAAACAGATTGCAATCAAATACAATTGTGTCTTGAAATAGGCTTAAAATGTTTCAAAGTTGACCGAAATGAAAGGCCTACAGCAAAGGAAATTATTGACAGCCTTGATGGATGGGAAAGGAGAAATTCGATGGATAAACATAAACTGGAGGAGAACATAAATTCGGTGGATAACAATGGGGATGCACTTCCAGTTCCAGATCCAGCAGCAGACAAGGTATTATCACTCTCACGCGGGCGCGCACTACCGGATTTCTGCACGTTCCCATGGGGAAATTCTTTCCCGTGAGCTAACAGGAAAAAATCACGGGAAATCACAAGCTATCCCGTGAGCCAAAAGAAAACATCACGGGAAAGAAAAAGATCACGGGAAAACATATTTATCGTGAGGCATAGCTCACGGAAACTCCCATCCCCTTTCCCGTGAGAACGGGCTCACGGGAAAGGTAACCGCTGTGAGCCCCAGCCCCGCCTCCGTCCCCTCTGTGCCCCTTTTTCCGTGAGAACTCCGTCAAGCTCGCGGGAAACACTTTCCCGTGAGCAGGCTTTCCCATGGGCCAAACAGCGCCCTTCGGCAAAGGACCCTCTTTCCCGTGAGTGGAATATCCCGCTCACGGGAAAGAAGCTCACAATTTTTTTTTTTTTTTTTCATTTTCATCTCCCGTGAGTTTGTCTCCCCGTAACTCGAAATATGCATATATGAATGTGAATGAATATGATCTGAGTTTTGAATGCACCATGAGATGTGCACGTGGACATGTGGTTGTCGGCCATCGAGCCGTTGTTTTCTTGCAGGGTTGGAAACCCCTCCGTGCGGGGAGGTGCTGCCGAAATTTCTAACTATTTATCTTCTTTTTTCAAGTTAATAGAATCTACCTTGAATTTTGTCTCACAAATTTCTAACTATTTATCTTTTGCCTACGTGCAGGATAATTCTCATGCCTGCCTCGAACCCAATTCGAACCAATCTCAATCCCGCGTGACCAGGGTTATTTCCCCGCCCTTTTTTTTCCCGTCATCTCTATCCCGTATTTTACCCCGGGAAAGGCTTTCCCGAGGGGAAAGAGGCCTTTCCCGTGAGGAGTGGACTCACGGGAAATCCCCTGGTTCCGGTAGTGGCGGAGTGGCGGCCATCCTGTCAGAAGCGCTGTTCGACCAGATGCTACTGCACCGCAACGACGTGTATTGCCAGGCCAGGGGTTTCTACACATACGACGCCTTCGTCGCCGCCGCGGGTGCCTTCCCCGCCTTCGGCACCACAGGCGACTTGGACACGCAGAAGCGCGAGATCGCCGCGTTTCTGGCACAGACATCACACGAGACTAGGAGCGCAGGGACGTCGTTGTTTGCGCCCGACGGCCCTTTCTCATGGGGCTACTACTACAAGGAGTTACCCTACCAACACGACAGTGACTACTGCTTCCCTGACGACCAATACCCTGGCGCCCCCGGCAAGAAGTACCATGGACGCGGACCAATCATGCTTCGCTCGTATGAATTATTATTCCCTTGATCAAAACAAGTTTGAGACACGACGTGTTAAATGTAATAAGGCAATCTGATTTTAGCTGTCTGTATACGCTTGCAGCAACAACAACTACGGCGCAGCAGGGAAGGCGATCGGCGTGGACTTGCTCGACAACCCGGACCTTGTTGCGACGGACGCGACGATTTCGTTTAAGACGGCCATCTGGTTCTGGATGACGCCACAGCCGCCGAAGCCGTCATGCCATGCCGTCATTACGGGCCAGTGGAGCCCCTCGAGCGCCGACAAGGCCGCGGGGAGGGAGCCAGGATACGGAGTCATCACCAACATCATCTACCGGGGCACCCCGACAATTACGCAGACTACGCAGCCTGGCGGACGCAGACCGGCTGGCGGATCGGCTTCTTCAAGCGCTACTGCGACATCCTTGGGATCAGCTACGGCACCAACTTGGACGGCAGCAACCAGATGCCCTTTGGGGGCAGTACTCCTACAAGAAACTAACACGGTTCCCATAGAAAAAAAAATCATCTATAGAACTCATTCTTCACAGTGGCAGTGTTTTCAAATAATAATTGTTTTCTTTTACCTCTCACAATTTCACCAATGAGGAGCGTTGCATTAACCTCATAAAAACTAGTGGTTTCTCTCCAGTGGCAAAATCATGGTTTCTTGTGCACTGGACATGGTTTCTCCATGAGGAAACTATTTTTATGATTTGTGTTCTCTTTTCTCATTAATTAGAATGTCACATCATAATTTTGCTTAGTTGGCAAGCTATTTGATAGAGATAGAAGCTATCATTAATACTCCATTAAGAGTGCCCTTAGCCGAACATAATAATGTGCATAAGAAAAGCTCCAAGCTTCTCCCGCCGTCCCAAAAAGAGCGTTGTTTTAGGTTTTTCATACATCATGTTTGATCATTCGTCTTATTGAAATTTTTTTATAAATATCATCTATTTTATTATGACTTATTTATCATTAGAGATACTTTAATAGTGATTTATTTATTTTCTATTTTATATAAAAATTTTGGAACACAATGTTTCAAAGTCTAAAACGGCACTCTTTTCGGACGACGGAGAGAGTAGATGCATGGCAAGTCAACTGTTACCACTTCCTTCTTCCTTTGCAATTACAGCTTGCTCCAACTTTATCCTAAGTTAAAAGTATTTAGCTTTAAGTAAAAGTTTATAGAGAAATACACCAACATATGCAAAATAAAATTTTTATTTTAGGATCTTATTTGAACTTGTTAATATATTTTTCCAAAAACTTGAAAAGTTAAATGAGATTTGACTTGGGACAAAACCAAAGTAACCTATAATTTCTAAATACCTGAAATCTTTTATTGTAATCTGCTACACCTATGTAGGGAACCCCACCAAAGAGTTCTCTGGCCTGTGGTGAAACTCATCAATGGGTCCCGCAGCTCACTAACATGCAACTAGGTTCGATCGACCTTTCGATCCTATATGCGGTTAACACAACATCAAGTAACAGCCCTTTTACGTCTCCATTCAATTGAACAGGGTGACAAATGATTGTCGTTTCTTCTCCCAATTATGCCACCCATTCACCAAGCAACTCAAGCGTCCTATCAGGTCCTTTAAATTCCCTTTTAGCCTCATCTTTCACCACGGCTCTACAAGCAACCGCACCCGCACCATACGTCCGTACCAGATCTTTAATCCGTGTGCCATACGCCCATAGTACCTAGCAGGTCTTCCATTACTGTCCGAATGGAAGGCGTGCATGCATTAGGCTCTAAGGCTAGAGAGAGTGAAGGAAACAACAGCGACTCCACCCAGTCCACCGTGCTGTGAGATCCCTGCCATGCGCGCCAGGCCTCAGGTCCTCCTCCTTCCATTGCAGCAGAAGACGTCGATCAGGTTCTGGCGAATATTATGAAGAAGCCTCATCGACTCCACCATTCTGTAAGATCGTCACTGCCAGCACGAGGCTTGCCAACACGATCTCCTCGCCATAAGCAGTTGTGGCGGTGCGAGAACTAACCTTGCTAGGCAGTCCAATGGCCGCCGCTGTCCACGTGGTGCTGTCCTCCACCGATGCTTTGCTTCCGGGCATGCGTTGCTCTTTATCTAGAATTTGATATTCCCTACCTTATTATAACTAATTTGGATTTCGCAGAGTACCAGGCTTGCCGGAAGCAAATAAATTGTAATTTTCTATTTGCTCTTACAATAGTTCGTTCTTATATACGAATTTGTATATTGCATCTTCAGGAAGCTCGTCCACTATGAGAAAAAAATTCCATGATAAATTGGCACTTGTAAATGATTAATATTATTCAAGATATACAAAGAAACAAACAAAACCTTGTAGTTTTTTTTTTTTTTTTCCAGGGGCACAGAGTTAACTTTAAAAAAAGGTCATGTACCTACAAGTTGTTTTTTCTAGGGTCATACAGATAATTGTCCCTACTAACTAACCTTCTTCAAAATACTTTTTCCTCTGTGTCATAGTTGGCTTCTGGACCAATGGTCATCCAGCATCTCATCGTTATCGATCTGAGAATAGTCCATATGTTCAGTAGTGTCTTCACCCGACAGGAACTTTTGTTGCATCACATATGTGAATTGGTCCAGCTGATCCTGCATTTCTTCAAAAGATAACGTCTGGTTGGAAGCCCTTGCAACAGAGCCTTCCCCGTTGTTGGACTCCATCGGTGCAGCCTCATTTGCAACCACCTGCCATTATGTAAAGCAACAAACTCATCACCTGCAAGCCCTGTTCCGCTAGGCGGTGCCTAGGCTGAGCCTAGGCGCGCTAAGTGCTCGGGCGATGGGTCCCGCCGCGCCTATGGGGGTAGGCGGAACCCTAGGCGGGCTGGGTCACCACCGGCGGCGGCGAAGGAGGAGGAGGCGCTGGGCGGAGACAACCGGAGGCGGCGGCGGCGGCAGAGGAGGAGGAGGAGGCAGGGGGCGGAGACGACCGCCCGGGCGGCGGCGGAGGAGGAGGAGGAGGAGGAGGAGGAGGAGGAGGCAGGGGCGGAGAGACAATTGGCGGCGGCGGCGGCCGGGATGTCGGGGGCAGGGGCAGGAGGGGAGCGAGCGTCGGGGCGAGTGGATAAGGTGGGAGGTGGGCTGTTGGGCTCTTGAACAGTTTGTTGCTTTGATGGGCTTCCTTTTCGACTAAAGGCCCACCGGTTCCCTGAATTTTCTTTTCTTTTAGAGGTATATATGATGTATATGGCAAGAGATATATATGTATATGGCAATGCCTAGGAAAACGCCTAGGCTCGCCTAATCCCGATTAAGCTCTAGGTTGCGGGTCACCGCCTAGAATCCGCCTAGCGCCTAGCGAAACAGGGCTTGCAAAGGGCAATGCATCAAAACTTCAAAAGGAAGTATCACACTGTGATGAAGTTCAACAAAAAAATTATGAGCACTCCTGACTTCCTTGTAGGTGAAATTACAAATTGTGCAAGCAAGACGTCATAGAGGTCGCAAAAACAAAAATAGGTCACACATAAAAGATGTGGTTTTAATGCGAACTGTATCGATGAAGTCTCTACATCACTAGAACAATTTCTTAACAAGTTTTTTTTGAGAAAAATGGTAGGAGTTCTGTCTCTCAATTAAGATGGTAGAAAAGTATGTACAAGAAGGGTAGTCGAACATAGTGCAAGCGCACACGAAGGGCCAACCCACCCCCACGACGTGGAAGAGCACCTGACTACCACGAGTCATCATTGCCAAGCTTGATTGCAAAGCAACCAGCCGGCTCCGACTTCCCATGACGTAACCCGCACAAACTAAACGAAAAACAAGCGGACAGCCCGGCGAAAAGGCCACAACAGGTCATCGTTGCCCAGCTCAAGAAGAGCAGCTCCGACTTCCAATCTTGAACCTTCGCCCCTCCCGGCTCTTGCCCGACTTCCAAAGCGACCTGCACAACAAGGAAAGGGGGTTCGCCTCGTGTCATCGTTGCCGAGCCACGTCCCAACGCAGCCGCTCCGACTTCGCCCGCAAACCCCCCCGGGCGCCGAAGATGAAGAGCATCAAACCGAAGACGATGTCATAGCCCGGACAAATTAGAGCGACGCCTTCAGGGAAGGGATGACGTTGGGGACGCCACCGCTGCTCGTCCAAGATGGATAGGGCTTTCGCCCATAGAGACCGGGAGAGCACGACGCCCTCAACAGGGGAGCGACGCCCACGCGTGCGCCGCCATCGCCAAGACTTTCGCCCAAAGATACCCAGTATAACGTCCCGCTGGGGACCCGGGAAACCGCTGCTTGTCGCCGCCGCGCCACTGCCCGGCCCCCACGCACCCCCTCCGGAGGGCATCAACGTGTCGGCTACATGCGGCGGCCGCCACCGCGTCTACCACCCCCCTCCGGTCAGGCCCTTGGAACAGAGCCTCGTCTTGTCGCACGCGTGTCACACCGCCGCTGAAGCCGAAAGATCCTCACCGCCGGCCTAGCACCCCGCGGCCGGTGCAGCCAGCCAAAACGCCGGCCGTCGTCGGTCACGTGCGCCCCCCGCCACCGTGGACGCCGCCCCCAGCCCCGAGGGCCACGGATCCCGGCGGGTTCTAGGTCTCCGGCTTGAGTTGCCGCCCCCACCACTAGCCGGGCGCTACTGGGGTCGCCCCCAACATGGGGGCGCCGGATCCGACAACAGGGCCTCCCAATCCGCCACCCAGTGCTCCGGTGGGAGCCCAGCCGGCCCCGGCGGCGCCACTAGCAAGGGAGAAGAAAGGGGACGACGGAGGGAGAAGAAGAGCCACCGCCGCCACCACAGCTGCTCCCCGACGCCGCCACCGCCGGGCGCCGCCACGGCCGAGGGCGTGCGGCCTCGCCGAGCCCCACGCTGCCGCGGCGGAGGCGCCGGCCACACGCGCCGCGGCACCCGCGCCACCACCAAGGGAGGAGAGTGCCCCGCCACCACCATCCTAGCGGTCCGCACGGCCTGATCCGGCGGCGGTGAGGCGAGAGGAGGAGAGGGGGGGAGGGCGCGTGGCGGCGGCTAGGGTTTCCCCAAGCCTCCCGCGTGGGGCAACGCGGGGGAGGGGAGAGTTTGATAACTTAGTCTTTTTTTTCCACCACTCGTTTATTATCAAGTTGACGTGACCTTGTGATATTACTCTCCCGTTCTGGGAATAACGATTGGCCATTTGGCCGGATAAAGTCAAGGCCACTGGAGCTAGTACTGTACTAGTAGTAGTAGATATGAGAGTTGGGTCGTGCGCGCAGCGCGCCCATGCGTTTCCGGTCCGTGTGTGTTTTGGAACAACACAACCCATTTCCGCGCAGCGCCCCACCGATGAAACAGACAGACCTCCAGCCGACGTTCCCGTGTGTGTTTTGGATCTTTACGTGCTCGATCTCTCAGGTCATCTCAGGTCAACTACGCGTCTCCCTGCTAGCTCTACCCGATCCTGTCTCCTTCGCAGTTTCATGGCGTCGTCGTCGTCCACTTCGTCGATCTAGCTGATGGTTTGCTGAAGGCTAAGGAGCGGCGTCTCTCGAAGCTGTCTTCCCCACTCTCCAGGTAAGTACTGTACTCACTACTCAGTCATACTCGGTGATATAAAAAAGGCTTTCCCTCCGGGATGCTTCTTGCTGTATTAGCAGTTTGCTTGCCCTCGAAATGATTTTGGGCCTCGTTGTTGATGCTTTAGTTCTGATCATCATATTTGTACCTTTTTGTGAACCAAATGTTTATTGGCTCAGATATATACTTCCTCTGTTCCAAATTGTAGGTCGTTTTAGCTTTTCTAGATGCATTTTTTTTGCTATGCGTCTAGATATAGTGTATAACTAGGTGCATAAAGAAAAGCAATGTATCTAGAAAAGCCAAAGTGAACAATAATTTAAAACGGAAGGAGTACTTGATTATTATCGATCAGTTTCTTCACCACCTATTTTAAAACTCGTTTGAACGTACTTTCGTATCCACCTCAATCTATCTATGTTGGAGTAGATTACGGTGAAACTTAGTTTGATTTGATTTTTTCTCAATCAATTCAAACACACGTGGATTGAGATATATAGATAGTGCATCCAAAAAACCCTTAGTGCTCAACATCGAAACAACAAACAGTTGCATCAGTATGTAAGATTACATTTCAGATTCATGCTAAAATCGGTTTGTAATAAGCAAAAGGCCATGCAGTTTTTTGTTTGTTTGTTTTTAGTAGTAGACTGATGGCTGTGCCACATCACATACAAAAATTATTGCCCTTTATTTAGGTATTATAAGTCCCAGTTGATGGATTTATTTACTGGGTGAAATCACTATCCAACCCCAGCGGACATCTCTTCAAAAGAAAGAATGGATGGTGAGTATAGCAGACATGATCAACTGGAGACAATATTACAAGATTCAAATTCAGAGCCACAAGGTCTGTCCTTGGCATATTTGAAGAATGTCACAAACGAATTCGCGGATGAGCTATTACTTGGCGAAGGTGGTTTTGGCAAAGTATATAAGGTAAGACTGGACATATATTTTTCCTCCCATCAAATTTATGTAACCACACTTTACTTCCAAAAGCATATATTTATGGTCTTATTATGTATAATAAGAGTACTATGATAAGAAGAGAGTTTAAACAGGGAGTGCTACAGGATGGGAGATTTGTTGCTGTGAAGAAGCTATTTCAGTTAAAGCTAGGACTACACGCGAAGCAATTTGAGAACGAGGTCTACCATCTTATGAGGCTTAAGCACCCAAATATAGTACGATTTGTAGGCTACTGTTATGAAACACGGAATGAATGTGTAGAGTTCAATGGCCAGTTTCTTTTTGCCGAGAAGCAACAGAGGCTGCTCTGCTTGGAGTATTTGTCAAATGGAAGCCTTGATCGATATCTTTCAGGTATGACAATAACCATGACACTGAAAAAGTGAACAGCCACCTATATGTATTCTCCTAAATTATCCACCTATGCGCATAACGAATTGTTATGATCCTTCACAACTAATTGTAGAGTTCAATGGCCACTTATGCTCTCTAATATGCCAAGGATAGCTTTTTTTTTCTGGAATAATATGGCAAGGATAGGATAGCAGTAGAGCAGAAACACCTCCTATTTCCCAGGAGCATATTCATGGGTCTGGGTTCAATAACAAGCCACAGATGCTGAGATACAATAAAATGTCTAAATACATAACAAAGTGGATGAACAAAAAAAATCAAAGCGACTTATAATTTGGAACAAAGGGAGTACTATTCTTTCTATGTAAACCAAAATAGTTAGAGAAGTTTGAATCAGGATAAACTAAAAACAACCTACATGTAACAATAGAGGTAGTAACTCATAAGCAGGTTGGCTTATAAATGCAGATGAATCTTCTGGACTTGACTGGGGAGCACGGTATAAAATAATCAAAGGGGTTTGTTGTGGTATACATTACCTTCATGAGGGATGTAAACATCAAAAAAATGGTTCCATTGTTCACTTAGACCTTAAACCTGCAAACATATTGCTTGATGACAACATGGTGCCAAAAGTCGCAGATTTTGGTTTGTCAAGACTCTTCCATGGTACAAAGACTCAAACTTGCACTACGAATCTCTCGGGGAACATTGTAAGTATCCTGTGATAATTTATCGCTTTACGGTGTCAGCAGAAGGTCTTGTTGCCTTTGTAGTTCTCTTTTATTGATGCTCAAATTCTGTGATATGATGCAGTGGTTACATGGCACCTGAATACATATACGGACATGTAATTACGACTAAGGCAGACATATATAGTTTGGGTGTAATAATCATAGAGATCATAACGGGGAGACAGGTCAGACCCCTTCAGCTTCAATAGTACGTCCAGCGAGGATTTAAGTAGAAGCTGTAAGCAATCCTAATTCCTTGAGCTGTTAAAATGGTGGGGCCCTTTATTCTGAGATGCTTCTTGCATTTTAACTTTGTGGAATATCAAGATCTCGGTTGTAATCGTGCATGCAGGTCCTTCAAAAATGGAGGAACAGGTTAAAGGACGCACCCTTGGAAACAGATTGCAATCAAATACAATTGTGTCTTGAAATAGGCTTAAAATGTTTCAAAGTTGACCCGAAATGAAAGGCCTACAGCAAAGGAAATTATTGACAGCCTTGATGGATGGGAAAGGAGAAATTGGGTGGATAAACATAAACTGGAGAAGACAAATTTGATGGATAACAATGAGGATGCACTTCCAGTTCCAGATCCAGCAGCAGACAAGGTATTATCACTCTCACGCGGACGCGGAGTGGCAGCCATCCTGTCAGAAGCGCTGTTCGACCAGATGCTACTGCACCGCAACGGCGTGTGTTGCCCGGCCAGGGGTTTCTACACATACGACGCCTTCATCGCCGCCGCGGGTGCCTTCCCGCCTTCGGCACCACAGGGGATTTGGACACACAAAAGTGCGAGATCGCCGCGTTTCTAGCGCAGACATCACACGAGACAAGTGGCGGGTGGTTGACGGCGCCCGACGGGCGTTACTCATGGGGCTACTGCTACAAGGAGGAAGTCAACCCCCACAGTGACTACTGCCTCCCTGACGACCACTACCCTGGCGCCCGGGCAAGAAGTACCATGGACGCGGACCCATCCAACTTTCCTAGTATGAATTCTTATTCTCTTGGATCAAAAACAAGTTTGAGACACGACATCTTAAATGTAATAAGGCAATCTGATTTTAGCTGTTTGTATGTTGCTCTCAGTCTCTCTCTCTCTCTCTCTGCTTGCAGCAACTACAACTATGGTGCAGTAGGGCAGGCGTCGGCGTGGACTTGCTCAACAACCCGATCTTGTCGCGACGGACGCGACAATTTCGCTTTAAGACGGCCATCTGGTTCTGGATGACGCCACAACCACCGGCCGTCATACCATGCCGTCATTACCAGCCTGTGGAGCCCCTCGAGTGCCAACAAGGCTGCGGGTAGGGAGCCAGGATATGGCCTCATCACCAACATCATCGGTGAGCTAGAGTGCGGCCACGGCCACAGCCCCAACACTCCCGTAGACTACCGGATCGGCTTCTTCAAGCGCTACTGCAACATCCTTGGTATCAGCTACGGCACCAACTTGGACTGCAGCAACCAGATGCCCTCTAGAGCAGTGCCAGAAATAATGCAGCTTCACTGGAATGCACCATCGTCATGTAGTGCTGCTGAGCATAGCAATGTTCTTGGGCTTCTTCAGAAATTGTCATCCCAAAACCTTGAAGATCAATGTGGCGCTGCTGGTATGCTCCGTCTGCTTGCCATGCGCAGTGCTGAAAATTGTGCTTGTATTGGAGATGCTGGTGCTATTCCTATTCTTGTTACTATGCTATCAACCATTGATGTTAGCACCCAGGAACACGTTGTTACTGCTCTCTTGAATCTTTCCGTCTATGAAGAGAATAAGGCAAGAATAATCACTTCTGGAGCTGTTCCTGGAATTGTGCACGTATTAAAGAGGGGCAGCATGGAGGCTCGGGAGAATTCAGCTGCCACACTGCTCAGTCTGACTGATGTAGATGAGAACAAGGTGACTATTGGGGCTTCAGGGGCAATTCATGCGCTTGTGCAGCTATTGAGTAATGGAAGCCAACGGGGTACAAAGGATGCAGCAGCGGCACTATTTAACTTGTGTATTGACCAGGGCAACAAGGGCAAAGCTGTTCGAGCTGGATTGGTACCTATACTACTAGAACTACTCACGGAGACTGAAAGTGGGATGGCAGATGAAGCCCTTGCAATAATGATAATCCTCTCAAGCCACCATGAGGGGAAGGCAGCTATTGACGCTGCTTCTGAAATACCTGTACTTGTCGGAGCTATCAGAAATGGACCTCTAAGGGACAAGGAAAGTGCTGCTGCCATTATGTTGCATCTATGCAATGGCGAAGGTTACCAGCAGCAACAGCGTCTTGCTGAAGCACAAGAGCAGGGCATCGTGTCTTCGCTGGAGGAGCTAGCAAAAAGTGGCACGGACAGAGGAAAGAAGAAAGCTGTGCAGCTGCTTGATCTAATGAGAATCCGTTCCCAAGCCACAGCAGAGGCCATGGCACAGGCTCGTGGACTAGGGGCGGAGCTATAGTCAGTGTACTGGGTGCGGCCGCACCCACGCAAAATTCGAAAAACAGTGGAAAGAGCTAAGATTTCACTATATCTGCACCTGTATATTATATATCTTTGCACCCACAGGGCAGGTGGAAGATTGCCTGCAACTGTTATTCTGGAGGTTTCTGGTTTCTGCTGAATAACTTCCATTATGTTTCTGGTTTCTGTTATTGTTAGTTGAATTGCTAAATACCTGAAATCTTTGATTGTAATATCTAAGATATAAGATTACTATGTTAGTACACAGAGATCTCAACTCAACCACATGATCTCTAGCCTAATGACATAAATACCAATTAGATTAAATGGATCAAACACACTGACCATATCCTGGAGAAGTGTTGTTGTCGTCTGTGGGTCTGAGGTCGCAGGTCATGTGGCACCTCCTTCTGGAAGTCAAATGGTGCTCACCCAGCGCACCACACACACTGTTGACAATGATGAACAGGTGGTAAACTGTTGACAGTCTTCAGGGTGATCCAGTACCTTGATTAGAATAAGGAGTTAGGTTTTAGGGTCACGGTGGACTATGCAATATGTGCTTGTGTTGGCTCACACGAGTAGGGTGTCCACCCTCCCACTCTGGCATTGCGTGTCCTAGGGCCACAACCCTGAGTTAGCGGGTGCGCCTTCTATCATAGCAAGCATATATTGTACGGAAAACAAAAAAATTTCAGCCATAACTTTCACCTCAATTTGTTGCATACCTGTTTCTTTAACTTAGCTAATGTTTTAGATCTTGATGCACCACATGGCCTAAGGTGTGGCAAACTGAAGACTATTGTCTTTATCTACATCTACCTAACACAAAATGCAATTTAAGATCAGTTATCCTGTCCTACAAGGATAACAGCGAGTCAGCGATGACTTAGTAGTTAGCTCCTACAGTATAACAGCTTTATATATATTTACACTTCCAAATAATGTGCACAAGCTCATGGGTCACTGAATCAACAACCAAGTACCAACAATTTACAGTACCCGATAAAACAAAGCACAATCAAGTCAGAAAATTTAGGTAATGACAACAATAGGCAGCAGACAAACCTCAGTCGCAATTTTGGCTTCCCAACCCATGTCTCCTTTTCCTTCATGATTTTTTCTTCTCTCTCTTCCTCTTCTTCTGCTCTTCCATTGCCTCCTCAGCGCCAGCAACCAAGCAACCGAGGACTGTTCTTCCTCCTCTTCTTCCTGCTCTTCCATTGCCTCCTCAATGCCAGCACCCAACCAGGTCAACCGAGGACTGTCAGAGCCCTTACTTATTTCAATAATACAAAAATAAAAAAGGGTCGTATCTGGACTGCAAACAACTAAATATGAGTTATTTCAATTAATAAGAAAATAAAAAGGGAAGACTGACGATAGATGCACGAAACAACTTGTTCCAATTGCTAATGACACCATGGGATGCAAGATGAAACGGTTGCATATACGGTTGCACTGTTCAGACGAAAAACATGATACTCATATATACAGTACATGCTAACTCTACATGTTCTGAACATAACCATCACATGAACTGATGCATTGCTTCTCAGGTACCAAAAAACATAAGCCTATACTAACTAATCTTCTTCAAAAATACTTTTCCTCTGCGTCATAGTTGGCTTCTCTGGACCAATGGTCATCCAGCATCTCATCGTTATCGATCTGAGAATAGTCCATATGCTCAGTATCTTCACCGGATAAGAACTTTTGTTGCATCACATATGTGAATTGCTCCAGCTGATCCTGCATTTCTTCAAAAGATAACGTCTGGTTGGAAGTCCTTGCAGAGCCTCCCCCATTGTTGGCCTCCATTGGTGCAGCCTCATTTGTAACCACCTGCCATTATGTAAAGCAAGAAACTCATCTCTTGCAAGGGCAGTGCATCAAAACTACAAAAGGAAGTATCACACTGTGATAAAGTTAAAAAAATATGAGCATTCCTGACTTTGTAGGTGAAATAACAAATGGTGCAAGCAATACATCATAGAGGTTGCAAAACTAAAATAGAGCACGATAAAAATTTGGTTTTAATGTGAACTGCATCGATCAAGTCTATACATCACCAGAACAGTTTCTTAACAAGTAAACATGTACATACTATGCACAAGAAAGATGAAATTATCTTGTATTCTTGTATGTTTCCTTCAAGCCAGAGAGCCAACACTATGGCACAAAAACTATAGTTACTGCAGAGTCAGGCAAAAGAATTGAGAGATGGACGTTTGGATCACAATACGTGAGGCTAGAGAAAGAATATGTGAATTATCTTCTAGCACAAAAAACTGGATATTTAAGTTTGTTACAGAAACATTTTTTTTATTTCATGTAGAACAAGAGCAGAACAACTAACAGCGTATAAAATTTTCATATTATCATACCCAGGTTCAGAAAATACTGCCAGGTTATTCACTTCCTTCTCTATCACATGAAACATAGCATATGGCAGACATCTAGTAGTATAACCAGCTCACAGCTACATGCTGGCTCCTGTTTCAAAAAACCAGAGCAACCTGTCTATAGAAACAATACATCACTGTTCATTGGAACTGGAACAATAAATCATTGTTACCACATAACTGATGGTGAAAACACTGAAAAGTTAAAGCCATTGATCTAAACATAACGGTGAAATATTAAAAAATTTATCCACAACTTGCACCTCAGTATGGTGCATAGGAGCATCTCCAAGACTCCAAATTAGCTGTTTTTCTAGTGACCAAATCTGACTAGTCCACTGGTCCAAAATGGCAAACAGAAACTATTGTCTGAATCTACATATCACAATTGCAAAGTATAGACTAGAAGGTTATTCGACAGGTTGTCTGTCTTCGAGATGAGTACTTCTGTAGATCCTAGTGAAACTTACCAGTAAACAGTTGTGCATCCTTTAATATTATTCTACTTCAAATTAATGCAAATCAAAATAAAGCCAGTAAATGTAGACAATAATCAGCGGAAACAAACCTCAGTCGCAATAGGCTTCTCGACCTCTGTCCCATTTTCCTTCATCCCTTCTTCCTCGTCGTCTTTTTCTTCTTCTTCTTCTTCCTCCTCCTCCTCTTCTTCTTCCTGCTCCTCCATGGTCTCCTCAGCGCCACC
Source organism: Hyparrhenia diplandra (assembly GCA_015847255.1). NCBI lineage: Eukaryota > Viridiplantae > Streptophyta > Magnoliopsida > Poales > Poaceae > Hyparrhenia > Hyparrhenia diplandra. Next base: position 287,798 of record JADLZK010008025.1, on the reverse strand, counting down.
ACCGACCCACTCACTGGGATCAACTCCTCTCCTAATCTGCTCGCCGCGGATCTTCTCCACGATGACCGCTTCCTCCGCGCGGCGCAAGAGCGTCTCGGACCACCTCTCCCCGGGCCGCGCCATGGCCCTACCAAGCGGGTCCTGGAACCTCCCGAGGTACTCGTGATGCAAGTAGGGCTCCCGCTCCCGCATGGCCTCCTCGGAGAAATACTCCCCCTCACGGACGAGGCGGTCGAGGAACGCGCGGCGCCGGTTCCGCACCCGAGACGCGGGCGGGGAGCCCCGCGGCGGCTGCGCGCAAGCGGCGGAGGTGCCAGTCGACCTCGTAGTCCGGGCTGAGCGCGTCGAAGGCCGCGAGCTCGTCCGCGGACAGCGCCGCGCCGTACCGCTCTAGGAAGAGCGGCGCGTCGCGGGCGATGAGGGATCGGAGCTCCGCCATGCGCCGCGGCGGGGAGGGAGGAGGGGGTGGGTGCGGCCCCGGTGCCGGTCGGGGACGGGCTTCCGAGGAAGGAGGACGGGAAGTAGAGGCCCTCCACGGCGGAGGGCGGGTGGCGATGCGGTCCATCGCCGCGGGTTCCATGGCTGCTGCCGTACCGTGCTGCGCGGCGTTCGCGTCGGCGTGCTGCGGGCGGCGGGCTCAGGGTTTGCCTCGCCGGTGAGGCGGTGGGGGCCTGGGCTGGCACTGGGTTGGGCCTGGGTATGGGTGCAGACGTGCAGCTTTGCGTGGGCTTCGACTTTGTTGGGCCATCAACACCTGGTTGCTCTGACGTGGACCGATGGCCGAAATGAGATGGGCCTACATGTAAGATCGAGAGTCTCCAAGAGCCGCCACCCTGGCAGCTTGTGTTCGTGGACACCGGAGAGTCTGACTACACATAAAAAAAAAATACACATTTTCTCAAAAAAAAAAAGTTACACATATAAATTCAAGCATAAAAAATACACATATAAATTCAGTGACATCTTAACTTTGAGCTGGAATATAATATAACTATATTTAAATAAATAACCAATTTAAAAGTGTTGGAGATTTGTTTTTCAACAAAATCTCTATCTCTTACAATTAGAAAGGATAATAAGAGTCTCTTAGAGTTTGGTCTTATCTAGCTGTTAAAATCATATGGATGGAAAGCCATTGACCGCCTGAAGCATTGGATAGTTCAAAGGCGTGATCGTACTTGAGTTGTATTATGGATATATTTTATTAGGATTTCCTTTACAAGGAGGAACATGCTACCATTTGTCCGGGACTATTTAAGCTTTCTTTGATATAAATAGCTTTATTGGTCTTCTCTGTCGGTTTAAAAGTCTTGAGAAACGACTTCGGAAACTGAAATCAAGAAAAGAGCGGTGAAATCAAAGTTGTTTTGGGTTAGAAGCCGAAATCACAAAAAAAAAAAAAAATTCCCCTTGGCTTTTCTGTTTTTAGAACCTCGAGCCCTACGAAAGGTGTTTTTTTCTTGTGTTTTTCTCTATCTACCCAATAAGTGGGTTTTCCATTGAATCATGAAACCAAAACAAACGCGATTGCAATGGCAAAGGCCATTGGTTGGGGGGCTCCCACCCGCGGTTCAAATCCCAGGTGCGACACTTTATCCCTGGATTTATTTCGGGATTTTCCTATTTGTGCATTAAGTGGTAGGCGACGCCCCTGTCGATAGCGTGGGCGCCAAAGTGGTGACTTTGGAACTTCAAGATTTGCCGCTCGATCCCTTCGAAGGTGCTCATAGGGGGTAGGGTTTTGCGTCACGTGTGTTCATAGGGGTGAGTGAAAAGCGCGCGCGTGTTGAGCGTTTATGTTGTCTTGTGTAATCTCAAAAAAAAAAAAAAAACAAACGATCAGATAGACCATGGATACTAGACACATTTGTTCCTTTGCAACTTCACCTTATCTTGATTTTTAGCTAATAAAGGATGATCATCTTAAGTTTCCTTCCTTCATTGTATATCATGATAACATCAAAGAATATGAGCGCAAATTGCCTTCACAATGTTTTTTCTTAATCTTGATAAGAAACTATCTTGTAGGCATGGATATACATGACTTGATTATTAATGGTGGTTTTTATAGGGCGTGTTTGTTTTTATGGCCAAAATATGACACGCCTAAAGTGCGGCCACCACTCCAACCGAAGCTATTATTTGGTTCTCGTCCAAGCTATGGACGCCACAGATTTTTTCTGTGTCATTTCGCTCCCCCTGCTCGTTGTTTAGCGCGTGGTAACTATAGCTAATGTGGCACACTTTTTGGCCGCCACCGCCACACTATGGCATGGCTAACGGTGTCCAGAAACCATATAGGCCGTGTAGAGTTTTATTAAGCTTGCCAAATTTGATTATACCTGATGAAATTCAGATCTTATGTTTTTTTTATCTACATATAATATGTCTTGGACACCAAAGTTATAACGGCCTTCTTCTAAAGCATAGAAACTTGTACTAAGATCTAGCATTGCATAAATTGATCGTTATATAGATCTAGTAAGAGCTAAGCATATGTAGTCCTACTTTACGGGATCAATTTACATTTTACAGCTATAGCGGCTTTTGCAGTCGCTAAGATCTAGCATTGCATAAATTGACCGTTATATAGAAACTACAGGAAGGGGAAAAAATGAACAAGCCTAAATAGAATCTGCATAGTGATCTCACTCAGGAATCAACATAAAGTATGACCGTACGAAACAGCTGATTAAACTAACACCGTTTCTGGTAATCCGGATTTCGGACACGGGGTTACGCGCAGCCGACAACCATTCACGCACCTCTCCTTCACTGTCGCTTTCTCCAGCTCGCAAACTCCCCCAAGCCTCCACTCCCTTTCCTCGTCGCGTCCCGAGCAGAGCAGCAGAGCTAGAACCAAGCAAGCCAACGCGGACGCACGCAGTCACACACACTGACACGAACGCGGTGAACCCAAACATCCTCGCCCCCGAGGGCGAGATCCCACTCGGCAGCCACGCGCCGGCGAAATCCTGCAAGGTGTCCCCGGCGCGCGCAGGCAGTGGTGCCGCCGCCGCCGCCGCCGCCGCGCGATGGGTTCGGTGTCCCTGAACGTGGCGTCCTCCCGGCGCGGCGGGGGCGCCTGGGTTGCCTCTGCTCGCCCGCGCTGCTCAACCTCCTCGTCCTGCTCTCGCTCCTCTCCACCAACCTCCTCGCGCTCCTCGCCTTCCTCTCCCCCACGCGCGCACCCCGCCGTCCCCTCCGCCAACCTCTCCACCACCACCACCACAACCACCTCCTCCGCCGCCGCCATCTCCGCACAGGTGGCCGCCATCGCGCGTGAGATCGACGCGACCCGCCTCATCCCACACGGCGGCGGAAGCGGAACCACCACCACCACCACCCTGCCCCCGGAGCTGCTCCTCTTCCTCTCCCCACACGCGCTCCCACTAGGCCGCGACGCGCGCACGCACGGGGCTCACACACATGCCGGCCTCCGTGTCTCACACCTGCTTCCGCTCCCCGTCCACGCTCGCGCTCCTCGCCGCGTTCGCCACCTACACGCCCTACGCCGCGTGCCCGCGCAACGCCACGCTCCCGCACCGCCTCATCTCCAAGGCATGCGAGCCGCTGCCCCGCCGACGCTGCCTCTCCCGGGGCCCACGTCCCGCGCTCCCGGCATCCAATATGGGCGTCGACAGCCGGCGCTGGGTCAAGCCGCGCCACGACCACGAGTTCCTCATCGACGACGTCCTCCGCCTTGCCTCCACCGCCAAGATCCGGATCGGCTTCGACGTCGCTGGTGGCGCAGCTAATTTCGCCGCGCGGATGAGGGAGCGTGGGGTCACCGTCTTCACTACGGTGCTCGATAACGCTGGGAAGCCCATGAACGAGTTCGTGGCGGCGGCGCACGAGGACTGTTCCCGCTGCTGCTCTCGCCGGCGCATCGGTTCCCCTTCTACGACGGGGTGTTCGACCTCGTGCACGTCGGGACCGCCGCGTTGGCCGAAGGCGGGTCGCCGGCGTTGGGGCAGGCTGGGACGGAGGAGGCGCTGGAGTTCTTCATGTTTGATGTCGACCGGGTGCTGCGCGCCGGTGGGCTGCTCTGGATTGACAGCTACACGTGCCACAGCGATGAACGGAGGCAGGTGCTTGTCAGGCTCATTGGCAGGTTTGGTTACAAGAAGCTCAAATGGGTAACGGGAGAGAAGGCCGCCGGCATAGGGAGTGCTGCAAAGGCAGCAATGTACTTCTCTGCGGTGTTGCAGAAGCCGGCACGGGGTTGAAATTGGATTGATGAAATGGATGGGTTGAAATCTGAGGTATGAATGTACCTTATCCTGATTGTTTCTAGTTCATCAGGGGATCTGACATGGGACATGAGCGTGCCCAATAGATGCACGGATTAGGTTGATTTTATTGTTTGTTCAGATAGTGTAACTTAAAATAAGTGAAAAGAGTATAATTGTTCCACTTTTGGTATCTTGTAATAGGCTGCTGTTAGCCTGTTAGGTGGGGAACATATGAGGTAGTTGTTGCTCAATTGGGGGATTGCAAAGTGGGTGTGCAGTGATGTGCTATTCTCATTCAAGCAGAAAAAGGAAAAAAGGAGAGGCTCTTTGAGCTATTTATCCATTTTGTCTATCTAAAGCTATTATTTTGCTGTCTGTTTAGTCAGTGTATATGGCACCACTTACTCAAATTTCCATGGACCTGTTCTTTTCCATAATTCAGGATCTATATTGGTTTTGCTGTTTATCTTTTAGTGTTACTCAACTAGAATATTTGATCTATCAAAGTGGGAAACAATCTAAAGAAAAAGAACTTGGTGAAGAAAAACACTCCTTGATATATTCTTCTGCAGCTGCCTGTCCTATCAACATACATCCGTAAAGCTTATGCTTCACTGTTAACAGCTTAGGTTTACAAAGTACTACTACACCCCATGTAGTGTGCAGAAGTTCAGAGGCACTTCCACTCTTTTGATTTCTCCCTGACAATTCCGAGTGAGTTTTACATGTAACGTGAACTTCTGATGTTTGGGTTAAAAAGTTCGCCATTGTGTAACTCATTCTTATTTGTACAAATTTTATGGAGGGCCATACTAAATCCTGGATCACAGTGTTTTCTTGTAGACAAAATCTATTTTCGAGCCAACTGACAGAGATGTGAGATTGTTTGCCTGACTGGTACTTGTCCAAGTTTGCTATGGGCAGACAATTTCTGCTTCTATTTTTACTCTCCTATTTGTAGAATTTTAACCAATAGTTGTAGCATACGTGTGGATAATTCAAAGCATAATTGTGTACAATCATGTGGTGTCATGAAATTACCTGCACACTGACTGATAGTAATAGACAGTCTCTGTGAGCATTTAAGCACTCGGGAAGACATCTGGATCATTTGGAGTTCTTCTGTAGACCTGTGCCACAATCAACATGTTATGTCTTCTTTCTGGCAAACAACACTCTGCATTTGCTTTGTCGACAGGCAAAATTATCAGGTCCCGGTATGTTACATTGTTTCTCTGTTGTCATATGTACTCCAGGTAGATCACTGAATCACGACAAACTGGTTCTTCTGATTGATTGATGTTTCTGCTATGGTCAAATAACCAATACTGTCAGACATTGCTTGGTAGCAAAATTTGTTCAGGTCGTGCCTATACTGAATCAGTTACTCGAATGCTTGAGAGTTCAGATTAATAATCGATATAAAAGCACATAATCAATGCAGAGGATTGTCGTTCCTGAAGAAGCGATCCAGCATTGCCAGGAGTGTTGAATTGCTTCATGAAAAAAAAAAAAATACTGGCACGAAGACAAGGGCTTGCACTTGCTTGCAATTTCTGGAGTTCCTATTCAGCTTCTACACCTGAGTGTGTTGATAATGTACAAACAGTTTTTCAGATTTTTCTTCCTGTGAGTATTTATATTTGTGGGTCCTTCCGTTGGTGCCTGAACCCATGAATCACATTTGTACAACCAACAACCTTTGATTCATTCTCTTCTCAGCTTGTTCTAGCCGTATATTGTCTTGAGCTCCTGCTAGGTTGGAGCTGATGGATGCAAGGGCCTGTCAGTATCTCCTGAGAACTTTGAGAACGAAATGCAAATATTTATATTCTAAATAAGATTCTACAATCCAACTATCCCACTATGTTATTTAGAGATTCTCACTATTTATAGGCAATAACAATCACCCCTTAATAAATATTCTACGTGGCTAGTTGCAAGTATTAGTCTGAATTTAGCCTTGTCCAGTGCCATATAATTTGGAATGGAGGAAGTACAAAACAATCAATCAAACCCACACAACAAACTATAAGTTGGCACTTGCTTCCTCAGCGCACAAAATCTTGAGACAGAGGTACATGTTTCACTCTTACTCCTTTCATCCTTTCATCCCAAAATAAGTATGTACTTCTAAAATAAGTGTTATTCTCATCTCCCAAACCAATACACTCTTTTTTCAAATATATCTTTATCTCTATATCTCTTATTCTCATGTCTTGCTTACTACTACTTCAGTTTCCAAATTATAAAGTCGTTTTTGACTTTTTTGATTCATCCATTTTACTATATATATTTAGAGATACGTAGCAAAATGGATGTACCAAAAAAAAAAGTCAAAGCAACTTATAATTACTTTTTAATCGTGTGCCCATCACTTATTATGGGACAGAAGGGATTTTTACTGCTGCAATGGTTTGTGTTAAGGTTTTAGGCAGAAGAATTGGAGGCGAGTTTAGTCTTCAATGCCCCTCGCCCCCACCAATAATGCAACCCGTAGGCGACGGTAATACGGATCGGTGTCATTGACTTTGGGCAAGTGATGGCGACGGCCTCTCTATATTTCATTTCGTTACCCCATCTCTAGTCTAAAGGGTTGGAGACGCAAGGGCACCATCTTCTCTGGTCGCCCACCTCAGCAGCAAACGAAATCCAGGCTTATCAGGTATGTCGTCGGCGATCCGCCGCCTTTGCAGTTTTGCCATACCTAATAATGCATCTAGCATGCTCCTATTTGAATCCATGAATTGCCTTCACAATAATCTGTACACCAGAGATACGCACCAGTGCCACTTTATTGGAGCAAAGAATAAAGAAAAATTGAAGTGATTCTTTCAATTTTGATCTTCAATTTTTCACACCTCTTGATTTTTAGTGAGACCATTGCTCGATAGTCCTCCTGTTAATTAATTTTGGTCTGCACTTATATGGTCGATGAACGATTATGGTGGGGGTGCAAATCTAATTTATGCGAGGCTCTCGATGTTCTTCTTCGATCCACGGTTGCTCCACCTTCTCTCTTTTTCTTCCTCCTTTTCTCTTCTCCTCCCCTGCTTCTATTTGAGATCTTGAACAGCAGAGGGTAGAGCTCCAACCCCCTATATAATATATGCGACCCTACTACTAACCACTGCCTGTTTCACTAGTTCTTGGAGCTATAATTACGAAATCACCCTGCCTGATTCATTTCAAAAAAAAAAAAAAAAAAAACCCGAAATCGCTGTTGCCCAAAAAATGGTTTTAACACTTGGGAATGTTGTTTTTAGGTCAAGAAGAAGTCTCCACTGCTTCAGTCAATTCGTTGAACAGATTGCCGGCCGGATTTGGTTAGGTACTTTTCCATGTGCACCCACTAGAGCTACATCCTGCCAAACTTAGTACTAGGATTTTGCTGCCTGTGTTGATCCTTTTTTTTTGCAGTTTGTATTATCCAGCATCTTAGTCAAAGCTAACTTATGTTGTTTTCTGCTATCTGAAATTGGATCTTCAGACAGACAAGGAGTCAATCCAGGGGGCTGACAGATTTAAAGTGGACAATGCATAGCCATCGTAACATAAAAAGCTTCACAGAAGGTCAGATGAGACGGATAACAGACAACTACAAGACTATTATCGGAAGAGGTGCATTTGGAGAAGTTTACAAAGGAGTACTCAATGACAGAAGTATGGTAGCAGTGAAGAGGTTAATCCACAACGTGAAAGAAAACTTTGATAAAGAACTGGCTGTCCATCGCGAAATCAATCACAAGAACGTAGTCAGGCTCATTGGTTACTGTGTTGGGGAAAATGCCCTGATGATGGTCACCGAGTATGTACCTAACGGAAATCTGACTGCCATTCTTCACCGTGATAAGACTCCCATCTCGTTGGATATACGGCTTAGAATTGCAACACAGTGTGCAGAGGCATTGGCATGCATGCATTCTTACAAGCATACTCAAGTCATTCACGGGGACATCAAACCTGACAATATACTGCTAGATTACGACCTGAATGCAAAGGTATCAGACTTTGGAATATCAAGGCTGGTGAATACAGACATGTCACTGTACACAGGAAATGTAGTGGGCAGCATAGGTTACATAGACCCATTGTTTACTAAGGATGGACGTGTCACTGCCAAGAGTGATGTTTATAGTTTTGGAGTTGTCCTCTTGGAATTATTGACTAGGAAGAAGGCAACACCAACGGATGGACAAGTAAGCATTGTTGCTGCATTTGCTGAAGCTCTTGAAAGTGGCCGGATCAGACAGGCAAGAAAATTTCTTGACTCCGAATTAGATCCTTCGAGAAATAAGAATGTTCTTGATGAGGTGGGAAAGCTGGCAGCCGAGTGCCTGAAGAAGAAAAGGGAGAAACGTCCTGAGATGAAACATGTGGCAGAACGTCTTAGCAAATTAATGAAAGCATCCTTTAAGGGAAAGCCGCAAAAGGACCTGTGCCGCCGCTTCTCATATGCAGAGATAGTGGCCGCAACAAGGAACTTTGATGAGTCGCTTCTTCTTGGTCAGGGTCGTGTCGGTAGATTTTACCGTGGAGTGATCGATGGTGGAGCAACCATGGTGGCTATAGAGCCGTTCGTGGCATGGATACCAAGATGATGAATATGGAGATTTGTTTCGTTCATTTGTAGAAAGCAGGGCGAAGCTCAACCACAACAACATTGTGCCCCTTGTTGGTTACTGCGATGAGAATAGCGAGAGGATCCTGGTGTACAACTACATTGGTCATGGAAGCCTACATGAGCACCTCTTCGAGACCCAGAACCCACTTACCTGGAAGCAACGTCTGGAGATCTGTATCGGTGTAGCCCGTGGCCTGCACTATCTCCAAAGAGGTGCCAAGCACCAAGGCCCTGTTTGGTTCTCTCCCTGGGCGGAGCTGCCTGAACATGCCAGGGCTCCAGGTGAGCTGCCTAGCAGAATTCGAAGCAAGCACACCCCAACTCATCCACCATAACCTGAGGATGAATATTCTTTTGGATAAGGAGGAATTGGTGCCCAAGATTTCAGCTATCAAAATGGCTGATCCTGGCTTCGCTGAATTAGTGGGCTGTGACACTGGCATGGGCAATTGTGATTTCATTCCCGCTGGTGTTGCCAGCTGGTTATTTGAGAAATTGTGTGTCTATTCTTTTGGTGTCATTTTGCTTGAGGTCCTATGTGCTCGTCCACATTTTGACGTTAGAGATCCAGAGGGAAATGTTAATTCACAAGTTTGGGCATGGCGTTGCAAGAGGGACTTTAATTTTATTGACCCCTATCTAAAGGGGAAAATTAATCTGCAGTGTTACAGCAGGTTCCTTGAAATTGCTGACAAGTGTCTTGCTGGTCGTTGTTTTGACCGTCCATCGATGCAAGACGTGGTTTTGGATCTGGAGTCTGCCCTTCAATTTCAGGTGAGTGCAGAGGTGAGCGGAAGCTAGTAATCTCTAAGCACTGTCTACCTCAGGAAAGCATCTGGATCGTTGGAAGTATACTATGTACTATATACTTGTGCTCTCTCTTCTTTCTGGCAGAAACAAGCAGACAAGCAAAAAAAAAAGGTTTCATTATTATGTCCTTCTCTGCTGTCATATGTACTCCAGGTAGCATGCTGATAACTCTATCACTGCAAAACAGTTGTAATTCAGATTGATGTTTCTGCAATTCTGCTATGGTCAAATTCAATACAGACAGTTTCAGGTCGTGTCTATACTGAATCAGTTGCTCTGGTGCTTGAGAGTTTAGATTATTAGTCGACAAAAAACATATAAACACTTTGTATTGTAGCACTAGTTACCTTCAATCAATAACTCTGTATTGTAACAGTAATACTCTGAATCAGTTGCTCTGGTGCTTGATTGATGTTTCTCTGCTATGGTCCAATAACCAATACTGTCAGACAGTACATTGTTTCTCTACTTCGACAGGCAAAATTACCAGGTTTGGTTATGTTTTTGAAAGGGAGGTTTGGTTATGTTACATTGTTTCTCTACTGTCATAAGTACTCCAGGCAGCAAGCTGATCACTGAATCAAGGCAAACCAGTTTTACTGCTTGATTGATGTTTCTCTGCTATGAGCAGACGATTTCTGCTTCTATTTTTTTTACTCTCATATATGTGGAATTTTAAGCAATAGTAGTAGCATACATGTGGATAGTTCAAAGCATAGTTGTGTGCAAGGATGTGGTGTTATGAACTTACCTGCACACTGACTGTTAGCAATAGGCAGTCTACTTGGGGAATACATCTGCATGTTCTTTCTTCTTTCTGTCAAACACAGCTCTTCTCATCACATAGTTTCTGGCAAACACTGACTGCTAGTAATAGGCAGTCTACTTCAACCGGCAAAATTATCAGGTCCTGGTTTCTCTGCTGTCATATGTACGGTAGCATGCTGATCACTGTAACACTGCAAAACAGTTAGAAATTCAGATTGATGTTTCTGCAATTCTGCTATGCTCAAATTCAGTACTGACAGTTTCAGGTCGTGTCTATACTGAATCAGTTGCTGTGGTGCTTGAGACGGTCAAATAACCAATACTGTCAGACAGTACATTATTGTTTCTCTACTTTGAGAGGCAAAAATACCAGGTCCCGTTATGTTACATTGTTTCTCTGCTGTGATGATCACTGAATCAAGGCAAACCAGTTTTACTGCTTGATTGATGTTTCTCTGCTATGGTCAAATAATCAGTACTATCAGACAGTACTTACTAGTAGCAAAATTTGTTCAGGTCGTGCCTATACTGAACCTGTTACTCGAATGCTTGAGATTTCAGATTAATAATCGATACAAAACACAAAATCAAATGCAGAGCAGTCTCAAATAAAAAAAAACTTTCTAACAGCAATTTGTACAAACTATCAGTTGGACACCGCATGGCTGCAGTGCCAACTACACTAAAAACCTATACACTAGAAAAACAGTACTAACTAGGCTAGGTCTACAATGGTTCCGGCGTGCGCGAGCAGATCGACGTTCATGAAGTAGCGATTCAGCATTGCCAGGAAGACGTCGGTGGTGAGCAGGCTGTCTGAGCCGGCGCAGTGCGCGCGGCCGGCGGCGCGCTCCACGCCGAGCGCGGTGGCCACCTGCTCCAGCCCCCGCGCATGGCGCAGCACCTGGCGAGGTGCTTCACGTCGAGCACACTGTGGCCGAACAGCTGGCGGACCAGAGCGAGGAACCCGTCCAGCGTGGGCGGCAGCGGCTGGCCGCCGGTGAGCACCTTGGCGAGGTACGCGAAGTCGTATGAGCCCGAGAACGCGGTCCAGGTGAGCCGGCCGCAGGCGAGGCCGCTGCGGTAGAACCCGACTGCGAAGTCGTTGGGATCGATGCCGAACTCGTTCATCGCGGTGAAGTCCATCCCTTGCGAGTGGAGCAAGGCGACGGACGCCGGCGCGTACGGGTGGCGCGCGGGGTCGAAGCCCCGGAGGTTGAACTGCCACGCGACGGGGAAGCGTCCGGCGGGGCCACACAGCGCGATCCCGACCTGGAGCAGCTTGAGGTCGTCCACGTTCTTCTTCACCAGCGCGTAGCTCTCGCGGGGGCCGCGGAAGAAGCGCGGCGTGTCCGAGTCGTGCACCGCCCCGGGGAATTCGGTGTCGACGCACACCCAGGGGTAGTGCGGCAGCACCGCCGAGAGGTTGGAGAGCTCGTCGTTGAAGTTGCCGGCCCACACGTCGCGCACCTCGGCGTGGACCTCCTTGGTAGCGGTCTCCAAGATCGCGCCGCCGCCGCCGCCGGGCGTGAACATCTGCATGGTCGACGGCTGCGGCGGGTACTGCACCATGGTGTACTGGGGAACGATGTGGACGAAGCTGCACAGCGGAGGCGGTGGCGGTGGCGGCGGAGGGTGCAGGAGAACCGGCCCGCCGTCGTGTGAGTACATCGCCGTGGCTTCAAAACCGCCGGTAACCGCGTCTTGGCGAGTTTGTGTTTTGATCTTGGAAGGGACGTGGGCGTTACTCATGGCCGCGCCCCGGTTTTATGGGCGGCGCAAGATACGGGAACGGGCGTGCCGACCTCAGATTGTCGAAGAGGCCTAGACCTCGGAGTAACAGTCCAATTCGATTCGAATTCTGAAACATACTCCGCTCCGCTCAACATTCGGAATCCCAGTTGTATATAAATAGCGTATATAATAACTGATTGATTTACTACTCGTAAGAACACAATCGGACTCGTTCTATGGTGTCCACACTGCAAACGATCACCAATGGCAGTCAAAAGCATGCACGATTTGTAAACCTCAGTCCAGCTAGGATTGCATCAAAATTATTGAGTAGGCATCTCAAACAACAATGCATCATCAGTCATCAAAATTTCAAGGGATTCTCTATCTACAAAAGAACAGGCGACTTTGTCATGTTTGCAACAAATTTCGTCACAACTAGTTCATTCAATACACGTCTACCAAGAGGAGTTCTACGCTATCTTTTGGTGTTTCTCGTGACACACCCAAACCCAATGAAATATACAGATATCATTTTTCCATATCAACAGTCTTCCCATAAGATGTGCAGGCATTGGCATCCCAAGAGCTCAATCGTCCAGGCTTACTCTGGTCCTCCTGGGCTTGTTATACACGTTTCGCACACTGGAACGAGGCTGGCTGCCTGATTCATGGCTTGTGAGCGAAAGTGAATCCATCTCATCATTTATTGTTCGGTTTATCAGCAATATCTGCCTATGCTCCACCCGTGGTCTCCTTTCCCCAGACTCCACGCCATCTTCACCGGAACTCATGCCGTTACCCTGCAACCTCTCGTGCACCGACCGACGTGGCCACTCCCTTGTATTGTCAACTTGAGATTGCAAGCCAGGAGAACCAGATTGATATCTAAATTCCCTTGACCTCCAAGCAGAATTCCTTTCCCTCTCAGAACTTGAAGCAGAAACAGGGCGCGGGCCATGCAAAGTTTGCAGTGACAGCAATTCACTGCAGGCCCAGCAGGCTGTTCTCCAAGAATGCCGCTTCCATATTTCCCAGCAGTTCTTCCTTTAGACCTCTTGCCTCTGGATCCATTGCTCTGATTTGTTATTTCGCCGTCAGGTAGCTTGCCCTTGCCTTCATCTGATGATATGCCAGTTTCTTGTACAACTGTCCCTAGAGGGGTCAGGTTAAGCAGTTCTGGGTCATCTTTAAAATCGAATGGACGCTTTGCTGGGTCCATTTTTCTGAATGTAATGGATATCCTGTTATCAGAAAGTAGTGCATTAGATTTTTCTAATATCCTGGGGTCAATGAACATTGAAAAACAAAACAATAGATGAGTGTAACCTTTTGGTAGGGACTGCAGGAACACAATGCTTTGCTACATCAGCACCATTGCCATTCAGAACAAGCACAGATCTGTGAATTATATATAGTAAGAGAACCGCACAGTTGAACTGATGCCCCAACGATTTAACAATATGAGTTTTGTGAACTGTACCACTGGAAAACAAGGATACTAGTGTGCAAATCATAAATGACAGATATAAGCGACTCTGATCATTAAAAAATGATGAAAGCACGATACACCAAAATGAACATTTAAAATAAATAAGACATGCCACAATAAATCATAGTGAATCACAGCAAAAACTTTTTTTGTAAAAGGTAAATACAGGGCAGACAATTTAAGCAAATCATTGTACAATGCAACAAGCAATCATCTACAGAATTCAAATGACCCACTAAACAGTCTTGATATTCATATATATTCGCAACTTTGAAATGTCAAGAAACAAAACCATTTTCAACCTATGCATATATAGTATATAACACTAAACAAGTGCAACTAGCATAAGAAATCTATTAGCAGACAGAAAGAACATGACAGAATATGTACCCGACAGGAGAGGAATCGCAACTGAACCGGTGAATTCTCCAGGGGCAGAAGCCTTCAGGTTAGATCCAAATACAATGTTGCACTCGCTGAGGAAAGAAACAGTGCAAAATGGCCTAACAAAATCATGGCTATCTATATGTGGTGGGATGCAATCTCCAGGTTCATATATATTTACAATGCAGCTGTCCGGTACACAACTTGTAGGCAGAACTTGCCATCGCACCAATCTCTTAATCATAGTCTTAAAGAGGTCAGGCATTGGATCAGAAACAATGGTGCGTATGATGCCTGGTGGATTTCCATTCTTATCCTGCCATGACAGATTTTACCATTAGATTTACTGATGGGTGTTCAACAATGTTTTTTTTTATATGGGGTATTCAACAATGCTTAAATGTACAAATAGTTCACAAGATGGAATTTCAAAGCAGAAAAGTACGTGAGCATAATTGTAACAGCATCCAAATTGATTGTTACCCGGCCCTTACCACGCATCCATTTTTGGGGTTCTGTATATGTGCGCTCTGTCATGAGAGGAAAGCTCAATTTAGACAAACAAAAATAGGCAGCTAAGTATAGCAAATGAACAACTGCAAGTTAAAAGAATAACATATTAACATTCAACTATCAAGAGAAGAAAACATTATGAATGTAATACTATATTATACTGTTCAAGATATATGAAGTATAACAGTACCTAAAATTGCATCACAATTACAATAAAACACAATTGATTTTTTTTCTATTTCTGCTTTCTCTAAAATGTTAATTTAGTTAAAAAAAAGAAATCATTTGACAAAATTTGACTAATTTAATTAAGACATCCACCCCACAGGGCCATAAAGGAGAAAACAGAAATCAAAACAATATGATTCTGTAAAAAACAAATTTGTATAAACTACCAGCTTGACTTTGCCACTGTGAAGCTTGTATGATTGACTTCTCAAAGCTTTCAATGCATATAGTCTAGTTGTGATTACCTATTATAATATTCATGGCGAATTGTGGACTGGAGTCACAAAAGTCATCTTGATTCTGTAGTATTGCTATGCAGACTAGCATTGCAGTAATAAAAGCCTACTGTTTGGCTCCACAGAACAAGCTAAAATAAAATGTTCATATTTCATTCTACATGTTGCATTTCTTTATGGTTTCAACAAAAAGGAGATCTTTTCTGAAATGTGAAGAATCAGGTTCGTTTAAGGATTTGTCTGAGCCAAAGGTGAAGAAGACAGCCCACAATACTATTAATATACTTGAAACGTGATAGAAAATTGATCAACAAATCTAAAGAAATACAGTAAGATGTGCATGTTTGCCTGCTTGCAAATGCTGATGTGAAAAAAAAAAATACAATTGATGTAAAAAAATGTTTGGACAACACTAAATGATGCTGAGTTAGTAATGCAGGAATATTAAGGCTTAGGAACATGTAAATATCGGTGTAGCAGACTCATGTGAATGATTTCTGAGGTGTTCTGTAGGCGTCAGGTCTGTCCCCAAAGGCCAACACCACATGACACTACCAGGTCCTATTGCTTTGTTGGCCATGGTTCCTAAAGCATTGAGGCCAGGCATGGTGAACCGCCAACCTCTATCACCAGTGGGCAAGACAGATCGCCAAATTACAGACATTGGAGAGAAGGAAAATAACTCAATGGGCTATAACCACGACAACAAATGAGCCCCCACTAGCAAATTAAAGCCCAACCCAAAGCCACCGCTCCAATTTGGCTTCCACTTCAGGTAGCACCTCTCAAGTCTGCTCCCCTTCTGTGTCGCCTCCTCTCCAGTCCCTCAACACCACCACCCAGCAAAGAGCAGTGACGAGCCCACCACCCCCAAGTGCCTCCATGGGCCATGAATCACTTAGTGTTGGCACCCCCTTCCAGATCACCACCGCCATAGTTGAGCAGGGGCAGATCTGCACTGGCCATCATCCTATAGCCAGGGGAGCAGAGCTGTGCCAGCCATTGCGCCAGAGCCTACGAGGATGAAGGAAGCAGGAGACAGGGTCGCGTCCGCCCACTGGTTATCATCCTGCTTTTCCATCCTTCCTCATGGCCCCTCTTCTTTTCCTCCCCTTTTTGGAGGGGCATCAACAACACCTTGACACCAACAAGCGCTTTGTCGTCTAGGCAATGCCTTAAATACCATGCTGTCGGCTAGCGGTCACAAGACCCCACAACATCTAAAAAACCATGCTCATGTGTATGATAAAACTAATGGGGATGTGGCATTCAATAATAAAAATGTCTGTTTTTTTTCTACATTACTACCAGCTATAGGTTTTTTTTTTTCAAAATAATCATACAAGAGGGGTTAGTTCCAGTACTACAGAGTATACCTCATATATGGTAACATATAACTGTGGCAGTTTGAATTTGGTTATCACAAGTCCT
The DNA here is from genome assembly GCA_015847255.1 of Hyparrhenia diplandra. Lineage (NCBI taxonomy): Eukaryota > Viridiplantae > Streptophyta > Magnoliopsida > Poales > Poaceae > Hyparrhenia > Hyparrhenia diplandra. The sequence continues at coordinate 271,343 of JADLZK010008025.1, read as the reverse complement.
GAGATAAAGTTAACTTTATTATACAAACATTCTTCCAATGCCTAGCCAATGCAGTGAATTCAACCCCAACTTCTGGACAATGCACATCATGAGTCAAGACCATTAAAAATCAGCGAAAGTGAGACTCACCTCCAAGCTCGCCACGCTGCCCTGTCGCCTGGAGGTCATACACACGCATTGGACAATCCGCCGCTGCTCAGCTGCGCTGAACACACCAGAATGAAGCTCAAGACCAGCGAGGATGTTGATGAGGCGGCCACGAATTCTCTCGAGGCACACGAAATCCTTGTTGCGCACAACGCTGCCGAGCCTCCTCTGCTCCCGCTGCTCCCTCGTGGGCCGCACCTTGAGCCTCCCAGAGTCGCCCCCTCGTCGGCAGCTGCGGCCCCCGCGTCCTCCTCCGCCGCCGCGAGCTCGTCCTCCTGCGCCATGTCCGCCCACGACATCCTCGGCTTCTCCGCCGGCAGCGCCACCGGCGGCGGCGGAGGTGGGGGCGGATCCGAATCCCAACCGCTCGGCTCGAAAGAAAGGTTCTGCGGGTGCGCCGGATCCGAGTCCCACCCCGACGGCTCAAACTGATCGACCTGCTGCTGCAACGGCGTCGACGGAGGCGGCGATTCCTCTGCTGCGCAGGTTGGTTGGTTAGTTGGTTGGACGGACGTCAGGCACAAGAACTGACCAAGAAACCCTAGTAGCACAAGCGTACGGCCGGCCGCACAGACGGCGAACGGACGGCGGTTACCTCGCGGGAGCAGGGGAGTCGACGCGGCCGCGGAGCGAGGAGGCGCAGGAGGAGCAGAGGCCGGCGGAGAGGAAGGGGAGCCAGGTGGTGAGGAATTCCCCGCGATGGCGAGCTCCTCGGCCGTGTACCCCCTGCACGAGCGCCATCGGGTCTCCGTCGGCGCCTCCGCCGCCGCCGGAGGGGAAGAGGAGGTCGGCGCCATGGCCATCGCGTCGCCGCCGGAGAGTGAGGAGAGAGCCCCCGCTCTGTAGTCTCTGACGCGTGGGCCCTCGCACGCCGCCGCCTCGCTGGCTTTCCGATTTCGATTCGAGTCTGTCGCCCCCTTTCGTGGAAGGTTTTGGGTCCTCTTTTTGTGAGGGATGGCAGGAGGCTCGGTGACCGCGATGGGCTCTGGCGGGCCATTGGCCTGGGCCTAATTAGTACTACTTCATAGCACCACTCTGGCCCAACTTGGCCCATACCTCTTCGATCTCTCAAGAATGGCAGCTTCAGCAGCGCTCCGCCGGCTCCGCTCCTCGCCGCGGCTCCGGCACGCCGCCGCCACCGCCGCCTACGTATCTTACGGCAGCACGGCTGCTGCGTCCGCCACGGTGGGGCTCGAGCGCGCGCAGGACCCGAACCGTCTGATCGCGGAGCTGGCGGCGGCGGGGCGCGCGTGGGACGCGCGCAAGCTGTTCGACGGGACGCCCGACCGGGACGTGGTGTCCCGGACGGCGCTGGTGTCGGCGTACGCGCGGCGGGGATGCTGCGCGACGCGCGGGCGCTGTTCGACCGCCCCGACGCGCGCCGGAACGTGGTCACCTGGACGGCGCTCCTCTCGGCTACGCGCGTTCCGGCCTCGTCGACGAGGCCGAGGCGCTGTTCCAGCGGATGCCTCAGAGGAACGTCGTCTCCTGGAACACGATGCTGGAGGCGTACGCCGCCGCGGGAAGGGTGGGTGATGCCTGCGCGCTGTTCGACAGCATGCCGGTCAGGGATGCTGGCTCGTGGAACATTCTGCTGGCCACGCTGGTGCGGTCAGGGAGCGTGGATAAGGCGCGCGAGCTGTTTGGGAGAATGCCGGAGAGGGATGTGATGGCTTGGACGACCATGGTTGATGGCGTTGCGCGGAGCGGTAATGTTGACGAGGCTCGAGCGTTGTTTGATAGCATGCCGGAGAGGAATGTAGTTTCTTGAATGCCATGATCTCTGGGTACACAAGAAACCACAGGATTGATGAAGCACTGGGTTTGTTCGTGAAGATGCCTGAGAGGGATATTGCTTCTTGGAACATTATGATTACTGGTTTTATACAAAATAAAGATTTGAAGAGGGCACGGAGCTCTTTGATGAGATGCCAAGAAGGAATGTTGTCACTTGGACGACCATGATGAATGGTTACTTGAAAGGCAAGCAGAGTGAGCTGGCATTGGGATTGTTTAGTGGTATGCTAATGGCAGGTATCAGACCCAACCAAGTGACATTTTTGGGTGCACTTGATGCATGCAGCGATCTCGCGGCACTCTGTGAAGGGAAGCAGGTGCATCAAATGATATGCAAAACAGCATTTCAGTTTGATACTTTTGTCGAAGTCTGCCCTGATGAATGTATATGCAAAGTGCGGTGAAATTGGATTGGCACGGAAGTTGTTTGATCTTTCAAGGGAAAAGGACTTGATCTCTTGAATGGCATCATTGCGCATATGCGCACCATGGTGTTGGCATGGAAGCAATCCACTTGTATGAAAAGATGCAAGAAAATGGATATCGCCTAATGATGTCACCTATGTGGTGTTGCTCTCAGCATGTAGCCACTCTGGGTTGGTTGACCAAGGGCTTAAGATCTTTGAATCCATGGTAAATGATAGATCAATTACAGTGCGTGACAAACATTATACTTGCTTGATTGATCTTTGTAGCCGAGCAGGACGACTTGATGATGCCAAAAGATTAATTCACTATCTTAAGATTAAGCCTGCATCAGGTTCTGTCTGGAGTGCCCTTCTAGGTGGGTGTAATGCACATGGAAATGAGAGCATTGGCAATTTGGCAGCTAGAAATCTCTTGCAAGCAGAACCTGATAATGCTGGAACCTATACTCTCCTATCCAATATCTATGCTTCAGCTGGTAAGTGGAAAGAAGCAGCAGAAATTAGGTCAGAGATGAATAATCGAGGACTAAAAGAAACAACCCGGGTTGTAGTTGGATAGAGGTGGCAAATAAGGTTCATGTGTTTGTAGCGCCGCGTGATAAGTCCCACACAGTGAATCTGACTTGATCTATGGTCTGTTGCAAAATATCCATCACATGATGAGGATTGTTGAACTGTTCCCAGTGACCATGTGCATATTGATGAGGAAGTAGTGTCTATTTAGTTACAAGCTGATGTATTCCATTTCAACTGTATGGACTATGGATTCAGTCAAACAAAGTAACCTCCAACATTCAATCTAAGTGCAACCCTACGGAAACATCAGGTAGCATTTCTGCTTACATCCCTTTGAGGATACAAGTACATTGCTTTTATTCACAAAAAAAATGTAGTGAGATGTTTCCTCTATTTTCCTGTTTGCGCTTTTATATGAGCTGAATTTTGACGCTAGAAATTTGAAGTGAACCGCAAAGCCATTCCTCCTGCAATTGATTGGCAATATGTCAGAGGAGGATCTCTTGACATCAACACTAGCTGCAAAATGAATTGCTGCTGAGCTCTGCAAAAAGAGAAAGGAAGGTTCATCTTGAGGGAACTAGCTCCTGGATTCAGATCGATTGTTGCAATGTAGAGATGCATGATTTTTGCAGGAAAAAAAATAGGAATAGTACAGTTGTGATTATTGAGGTTGTGGATTACCCCATATGTGATCCAAATTCATCGTTCAAGCTTAGTAGTTGTTTATTGTAATTCTGGTGGTTCATTTGTGAAAATATAGGTATTTGACTCTTATTTGGCAGAGCTTGTGATGGTAATGTGCATGTGAATGTGACCATGAAAATTTGGTTCTATTGATTGGGGGTGTATCAGTTTGTCCGTAGATGTAAACAATAGTCCATATAATGATGATGTGATTGTGACGGCAAAAAAAAACAAGCGATTGGTATTATTCATCAACATTAAAGATTATGCATGCACTTTTCCTGAAAAGCTGGTTACTGAAAAAAAAAAAAAACCCCCATCTTTCCCGACTTTGCTTGAACTAAGGACTAAGGTTGACCACGAAAATTTGATTTTATTGAAAAAAAACTTTTGCAAACTACTTAGTTCTAGTTCAAGCCCATAGACTGCTTCTGAAACTATGTTATATCTATACATAAAAACGAGCAGTATGTGGTTTTCTCTAACTTGTGTAAACTTTCTTTTAGAATGGCCCCATTTGAATGGCAGCTCTAGCAGGAAGCAACATCAGTATAGGCGTATAGCTGCATGGAATTTTTTTTAACCCAAAAAAACTAAATTCTAATAATACGTGGCAAAGCAGCAGATAGAGAAGATTGATTGGAGATGAGTAGGCGACCCGGCTTGGGGTGGTTTGAAGACGACGACCTGTGACCGTGACCGTGGGTCAGTCGTCGGTCATGGTACAATTCCTTGCACACAGGGCCGGAACAGAACCTTCTAGTACACATGACCTTCTAGTCACCCTGCTCCTTTACTGTGAATCGAAGCAGCTCAAACTTTTTGATGAACCGAGGACGACAACGAGAGGGGACACGGGAGCCATGGCCACATCGGTATATGCTACCAAATGAACGCGCCTGAGCATAACTCGCGCGTACACACTCACACCCCCACATGCTCAGTCACTCCTCTCTGAGGACCTGGCCACAGCGTCCGGTGCGACACCATGTTGACCCCGATGGGAATCGAACCTGCATTCGTGGTCGACCACTGCCAGTGCTGACCGACCACTGAGCAGCGCTCGTTCGCATTTTCGTAGGATTCCCTCAGTCAATTTAAACTAAAAAATGATGGTACGGATTGGCGACGATCATAGTATACTTGAGTCCATGATTCGTCTTTGGCGTGTATGCTTCTGAAGCCGTCGTCTTGTTTAGTGTAATCTACAACGGAATGACTCGTGTTCTTTTTAGCTACTACTAGGGCTTAGTATTTGTGACAAGTTCAGTTTTAGGATTCGAAGTAGGATATGAATTTATAGGCTCACATAAATAAATTTGTTTGAATATTTCATTTTAATTGTCAAAATAGGAACTACACTGACTCATCCCAACATGTTACATCCGTACTTGACTATATTTTTGTAGCTTCAAAAATTTCTAAATCTTAGGGTTGGTCTAACATATATCAATAATGTCCCTATTGGCCTATTGTATTATATTAGTATTTGGCCAATATAAGCAAACTCCATGTTCGCTCTCAAGCCGGCCGGAAATTACCACATTCATCGGAGAAAATAAAAATATATAATAATAATAATAATAATAATAATAATAATAATAATTATCCAACATTTCCCGTTGTAGAAAGAATAATCCAAAATAACCTGATACCTATTTTTTTTTTTTTTTGCGACAAGGAAAAATTCCATTAATACTAAAAAGCAAGTTACATCCTCTCATTACAAAAGTAAATCAAACTATTCTACCTTCATTGATGGGAGACAAGAAACATTGAAAAAGCCATAAATTCCACCATCTAGGATCATCATCCCAAACGGATATACCACGCACGCAAGCTCCGATCTGAATGAACAGGGGCCATCTCACCATCCACCGCCATCATCCTCATACCCATCACTTTTGTAAAAGAGGAATAAACCGCTAAAAACTCCACATGCGAACATGATGAAATTGGCGCGCCGCCGACACGTCGTCGAACTCATCGTTGTTGCCTTCACCGGATTCGCCATGAGAGAACACAAGTCCAACCGACATCCGGATAGATATCGTTGGAAAACTAAATCTCACTAGCCCATCATCATGGCTGCAAAGAACCACAACGAGACAAAGGAAGGGCGGAGTACCTTATTATCCATCAATGGTGATGTCTTCATCTTGCCATCACCGCCGAAACGACATGCTCCATTGCTCCATCGATGATTTTGACGACGCCTTACGCCGTGGCCAATTTCTTCGATTGGATCTCCTGAGAAACTTTAAACCTTGAAGACTCGATCTACTAGAAAAACTTATTAAAAATCGATGGATCCCCACTCCTTCTTCCCCCGGCGTGATGCCGGAGGAGAAGGGAGGGGGACCACGGTGGTGGACGACGGGAGCCGCGGCGGCGCCCCTAGGGTTGGAGCGGCGCAAGGCAAGGGTTTGTTTTGACAATTACCCACCACTGCAATTAAAAAGGAACTAACCAAAATTCTCATGTAATTATAATTATAGTAAGAGCCAGAATTGATGGATAGATTTCTAGCGTGTATAGATATAACAGATAAGATTTGGTTAATTCGCTCTGCCGAAAACCTTATTAATAGACTGCGGAGTGGCGCCATCATGTCGGATTCTTTCCTTGAGTCTGTTGGCTCTATTGTTGTGCACTTCTCCACAGAGATCACAAAAAGAAATGCTCCTGATCTTCTCCTTAGATTTGGACCTGAGGTCTTTGATGCCATCCACATCTAATCCACCGCGCTGACTGACTTGTCAATGCCCTGTGTCTACGTAGTAACCATGCATATCATCAACTTGTGACCTTGCATACAAAAAGGCTATGCGAATAAGTCTAGAAATCAAGCATCTAAAAATTTGTCAGACTTTTTTCCAACATACAGAGTTCACGTTAAAATATCAGACATACTGAACGAATAAACAAATGAGACCAAACCAGCAAGGCAGCAAGAACAACGCCGTCTCTCACACACTAACTATACGTAGGTGCTCAACAAAGCAAAATCTATCACAATTAATAAGTTGAGTTTGTACCCCAACCACCATAAAAGAGCTCTAATAAGTTATGTACTACATACCTCCATTTTTTTAAATACGGAGTATACTTGTTTTATCATTAAAAGTGTACTTTGAGCATAACTCATATTTTTGTATATTTGCGGTATATTTTTTTTTCAATAATATAGATGGTTCAATATCGTGTCAAAATTCAGTGGCGACGAACATTGAAAAATGGAGGCAGTATGTGATACAGTTAACTATAAATTAGCTGGTACAACTCTCCTTCATACCTATAAGAGGGAGATATTGAAATTTTTGTGCAATGGGCAAATCATATAACTATCTATCTTGCTGCTTGTAGAGGCCGGATATTTGTTGACTCATTCATTATCTAAAAAAATCTAACTTGCTGCTACAGTAGGGAAACTGACGAGTTTCATTGTGACTGTTGGTATGGCGTAACTTACTCCTCCCGGATGGTATTAGAAGTCGTTTAGGACAGCGACACGCGGTCTCCAAAACATAACTTTGAGCTCTTATTAGTATAAAAATATTTATGGAGATGTGATATATGTATACTTTTATCAAAGTATTTTTTAAGACAAATCTACTCATATAATTTTTACATTTACAAACTCAACAACTTAAAAAGTTATTGATGATTTATATTCCTGATGTTTGACTCAAATCTTGTCCAAAACGACTTCTAATACCATCCCGGAGGGAGTATATGAGAGGCAGCTCAGACCGACCGCACGTACTCAGAATTTTTCTTCAGTCTCCCAGCCAATCCCAACTGGACAACGAATGGTAAGAGCCGGCCAGCTGCTAGCAAGATCTTTTGGTATAAAAGGGCCACGCAACAGCTAGCTAGCAAGAGCCTCCCCCACCAAATTCGGTGACTCTTGTTACAAGAACAGAACAGAAGAATCTTTGCAACAGACTATCGTCCCTCTCTCCTTTGGTACACCATGCATCATCTCCTAGACTAGATGGTGAGCTAACACCACCACCAGCGCAGCAGCAGCGGCCCTGGAAGTGAAGTGAAACGGAAGTGAAACGAGGACCGAGGAGGAGGCGCCGGCAAGAGAAGTGGATTACCTGCAACAACAAGAGGAACGGAGGAGCAGGATCAGCTAGCTAGAAAGCATCAAGAAGACGATGCATCCAGGTGAGATGTAAAAAAAAGGTGCTTCGTTCTTGTATATATATATATGCCTCACCAACACATCATGCATGCCACTACATATTGTAGAGCACAGAAAAATACATACGCCTCAAGGAATAACAGGTTATTAGAGTGTCAGATCTGGCATGGGGTGATAGAATTGCCTAGCATCAATGAATTATCTCAACGAATTATGGAAGGACGACGCATGGATCCATATGTTTAAGCCACGAGTTTATAAAATCAGTATATATTTATATTCAAGCATCGGAAGTACATTTAATTTGGTGGTAGACACACCCACATTTGTGTACCTGAAGTTGTGGGATAATTTGGGGATTTTTATTCTTAGTAGAGAGTAGAGATTAGAGACACAGTAGTAGATCTAGCAGAAGGAACTGAAGGCACACTAAAGTGAGCCGCCGCACAGCTAGCTCATGGGAGAGCTAGCACGTCCGCCGAGATATGTTGGAGTCGCCGGGTCGATCAACAAGTGGCGCCCCAAAATAAACTCCTATGTCTTTGAAAATAGAGTTTTGGAACAGCAAGCCCAATTTCTTACATTTTCTTCTTTCAACAGAAGCCCACTTAGGGCACTCCCCAACCCAGACTATCATAGAGTCTAAGCTTATTTATTATCTTTATATTTATTGTATTTTTTTGATGATGTGGCGCTGATGTAGCAAAGATATTTATGGGACAAAACTAAGACTCCAAGTCCACAATACCCGAGGTAATAAATGATCTTAGACCTCTATGGTAGAGTCAGGTTGAGAGTGCCAACACTCTACAAAAAGAAGGGTGATGATTATAGATGCATTAATTCTGTAAATGAAACTTAATGTGTGTCGTATACAAGATTACGAAAAAAAAACTAACTACTCACCGTTGATATTTCTTTCCTTGGACTAGGAATGAATTTTCAATATCTTCTACCTTAAGCATGGATCACTGACTAAGATGCTGGTGTCGCATGAATTTTTAATTTGAAATGCCGCTCCGAAATCGCAGCCTTAGGGATATAAGGTATGTGCTAAAAGTAGTGTTAAGTTGTTAACCAGTACTATCTCTCTATTTCCGAGTTATGATTAGGGTTCCTCTGGTTCTTACTGGTAACTTTGTTCGATCATAACCCTCATGCTTTATTATTTCTTAGACTATGTTCTCCGTGGCATCAGACATCATTGATCAGAAGAAGGTCAAATGAATTTTTTTCTGGAATAACTGAACTATTGAGTTTTCAAATATAATAGGGGAAGTTCATTTTACCCATATGACACAATCGTACAAGTTTAGGGACCGCCAATGAAATTTACTCAAACGAACAATTGTTGTGACTTTTGTGGTTCGGGTGTTTGTACCGGTCAGATTGATTTGCTACTTTTGTTGGATGTGTGACTGACCGTGTCATCAAGTTTTTGCCAAGTTGCCTGCAATGACATCTTCTCAATTCTTTTCTTAATTACACGCAGAAGCTACTAGCTCTAGTAACATAAAAAATGAACGAATCCTTCTTGTGTTGCCGGCCATGAATTAACTTTTTTGTGCTTTTGGGTGAATGTGCCGATCGATCAGCTCGGCGGATGTTGAGCAGCTGCTGAACGAATGGGAGATTCAGTGCCTGATACTCCTAAGCTTTGCCCTGCAAGTCTTCCTCTTCTTGGGGCCGGCATCCGGAGGCGCAACTCGTCGCGCGTCGTCGGCGTACTCATATGGCTGGCCTACCTGTCGGCCGACTCCGTGGCCATATTCGTGCTGGGCCACCTGGCGGTCCACGCGGGCGGGCCCAGCCACCAGCTCGTCTTCCTCTGGGCGCCGTTCGTGCTCCTCCACCTGGGCGGGCAGGACACCGTCACGGCCTTCTCCATGCAGGACAACGAGCTGTGGCGGCGCCACGTGCTGACCTTCGCCCAGCAGGCGGCCCTGGCCGTCTACGACGTCACCAAGTCACCCTGGCCGGACCGCCGGCTCCTCGCCACCGTGATTCTCGTTTTCCTCTCCGGCTGTGTCAAGTACGCCGAGCGCATCGTCTGCCTCGCCGCGGCCAGGCCGGACCGCCTCATGGCCGATTTCCTCGGCGGCTTCGAAGACAGAATCAGCTCCATGAAGGAGATGCAGACGATAGCCAGGGAAGGCGGCGGTCTCGGGCCATCGACGTCGCGCTACCTCGGCAGCGATGCCTTCGCCAAGATCTCGCTGAACCCCCGCCATGGACGTCATGTCCACGGACATCCTGCCCAACTACGACTGGTCCGTCTCCCGCGACATCTTCGCCGACCTCCACTCCAAGGTCAGCCGGCTGGATCATTCTAGGAAGGAAGACTACTTCCGGCAGACCTACAGGTTCGCCGAGCAGAAGCTCTTCGCCTGCTACCAGCGGCTCTACACCAAGGCCCTGTTCCGGCTGTCCCCGCTGGGAGCGTTTCTCCACCTCGTCACCTTCCTCTCGATCTCCGCCGCCACGGTGCTCTTCTACGCCGCCGTGAGTGGTGGTGACCAAGCCCGCCGGAGCCGGACGACGACCACCTCCTACAGCTCGGCCGACGTCTTCGTGACCTACGTGCTGCTCGCGGGCGCCGTGACGCTGGAGGCGTCGGCTTTCATCCTGTCCATGTTCACCCGCCAAGACCTCTGGCGGCACCCGGTGCTCTGCTCCTGCGTCCGCAACCGCCGCATCATCAAGTTCGTCTTCTTCCTGACCTGCGGCAACTGCGCCGCCATGCTGAGGAGGTGGCGGCCGCCGCGGCACTGGTCGCAGAAGCTGGCGCAGTACAGCGTCATCGGGCGATGCGCCCAGGAGCAGGCCTCCGGCTGCGGGTCTCTGCTGATGCCCCGATGCATGGCTAAGCGCCTCGCGCCAGCGGGGCCAAGCCCGTCCCCATCACCGACGGCCTCAAGTTCTTCATCATCGAGAAGCTGCTCGACGGCGACGCCATGCTAACGGCCGACTCGGACTTCACCGGCTCCCGCGGCGAGCTGGCTCTGAACAGGTGGACGGCGAGCCTGGAGGTCCCTGCTGGGACTGGGGCTGTCCTGCGCCAGAGCCTCAGGACGTGGACTTCCCCACCAGCGTGCTCCTCTGGCACATCGCCACGGACGTATTCTTCTTCCGGGCCGGCGGCGGCGGCGAGGAGAAGAAGAAGATCATCAGCAGGCAGCTGTCGAATTACATCATGTACCTCGTCTACAAGTGCGGCGTGCTGCGCACCAGTGGCTCCCAGTTCCTGCTCCTCAAGGCGCACGACGAGGCCCTCCGTCTCATCAAACAGCACGGCGGCGGAGATCCTGATGCACCGCGGGAGGGGGAGGCGGGCCGTGATCGGCGCGAGCACGAGGCCATGGAGTGCTTGCTGAGATCGGGGCTGCTGAAGCGCGCCTCCCAAGAGCTCGCTGCGACGGCAGACCCGGCGCCGCTCAACCCATCAGGCGCTGGCGGCGCCATCGAGGTTCTTAGCGACGCGGTTCTGCCGCGCGCCTTCAAGGTGGCGGCGGCGCTGGACAGCGTCCGGGATCTGCAGGGGAGGTCAGGCGGCCGGCGGCAGCCAATGGGACCTGATCGCCGCCGTGTGGCTGGAGATGCTCTACTACGTCGGCCCCGGTGCGGCGCGGCGTTCCACCGCCAGCATCTCAGCACCGGCGGCGAGCTCATCACGCACGTCCTCGTCCTCATGTACATCGTAGGGCCCCTCGGCTACCACCCTGACATGCTTAAGAGAAACTCCGACCGTGGTTCGTACTAGATTGTATTCGGCATTTTCCTTTTATTTCTGTCAGGGTTAATCGGTGCATGTAGTGCGTAAGTGATTTGTCATGATGAAATTATTGAGATGACTAGCAAAAATGTACGTACAATGCTATGGGCAACAGGCAAAGACATGTGACTATTTTGAATATTTTGAATTTTTTGAATAGAACCCACAATGTAACTCATCACGTACACAATCTTTTTTTTCAAGGTTGAGCAATTTGTGGAACAAAGTGGTTAGTTGTTCGGACAGTGTTTCAAGGTTGGTCGGAATGAGTAGTGCACTTTCTAGCACGCTGAAGAAATCAAGCAAGTACCGGCCGTATATCTCTCGTGATCGATAGGCCAGTACTTGCTTGACTTAGGACTAAATAATTAGATCATCATGTGTTTACTATGGGGGTTTTTCTTGACCAACGGACCAGGTACAGTAGACCGATTCTATGCCAAGAGATCGAGAAAACATGAACAAATGTAAAGCTAGACACTAGTCCTGAAGGTACGAAATGTAAATGTGGAGAGAACCCGTCACAAAGGTAAGAGCAACTCCAGTGTGGTGTTGAAAGTGAATCATGGACCCCGATCGAACCATGGACACTGGAGGCCTCGAACCGTCGTTGTCGGAAGAAAAAACAAACTTTGCCCAAGCATCGAACCGGGGCAGTAAAAAATGCAAGCGAGAGAAGGAAAGAGACGCATTTACAGTCTTCCGCGTGGCCTTGAGACTAGATGAAAGTACCATTTTTATATCGAGTGGGTCCCACAAAAGCAACGTTTACCCTGTGGCTGCCGAACCAAACTTTGCATCCTCCATTCCGAACCATTCAGTTCGCTAGGTACACTAGAGGTGCCCTAAGGGAGCATCATGGACATGCTTGCCCTCATTAATCAAGGAAATGCTAAATGTGGAGTCGTGAAGGTACGGAATATAAATGTGGAGAGAACCCGTCACAAAAAGGTAAGGGGAGCATCATGCCTCATTAATCTAGGGAATGCTCCCCCACACACACACACACACACACACACAAGTGATCTTTGCAAAATTTGGTTAAGACTTTCACCACCCTTGTATCCTTTTTTTTAGTCTCTATATGACAAATGAGAATTTTGGTGTCTCCCAACACTTGATCTGTTTTGGCATCCATCTTTGAGATCTATATAGTAGCTCAGAGTAGACCCAACCTTGTGCTAATGCTACTAAAGAAAAGTGTTTTTGAGGCCCCACAATCACCATAAACTACTGGTAATTCTGTATAAATTACTAGTAGTTAGAAACAAAAAATGTAATCCAAAAAGGTAGACTTTTGAAAAGAATTATGATGAACCAGTAGTTTTCATAAAAAGTAATTTTGCCTAATAAATAAAATAAAAGGATATAAGCCATTGTATTTAATGATAACCTGCTAACGCTTATATTAAATACATTAATTGAAAAAAAAAAAAGAATCTTCAGTGTGATCATTACGAACATCGAACAGTCATGCATATGTGGGGCCAATGGGCCAACATGCACATGCATATGTGGGGCCAATGGGCCAACATGCACTAGCATCCCTTCTTCTTGCTTGCACCCAACCCACTACTGCCAAATTTGAAAAAAACCGCCGGTAAAGACCCTCTAGAGTCCGATTCTTGGCAAAATAACCCAAAAGACTACCTCTAGAGAACTAGGCAAAATTTTACTTCGGAAAGTAGCCTGATAACCGTGACACCGCCCCTCCAAAGCCGTACCACACAGCCCCTTCCGAGGGCGCGCACGTACACACATAGCACATTGCTTACACTTTAGTCCTCGCCGTGTAAAAGGGTTAACTTGAAGATGATATGGCCGGAAGGCAAAGGCTTATAAGTTGGCTCCCACCCTTGCTTAACCAGCAAGGTGGTACTAAACATGTGCACTCTGCACTCATAGGCCCCTGGGCCACATTCAAATTGGACTAGGTGTTACATACACCCATTGGCCAATGCCCGTGCATAATATTGGTTATTTACAACATAGATCTCCCACGTATATATAGTCCGGCCAAGGCGGAGAGTTTTGGTAAGAGCCACATACAAACGGACTAGGATTAGGATTCATCCTTCTCCTTTCCTTCTAGGAAAGAGTCCGTATGTTTTTACAACACTCCCCCTTGGGCGATTACCCACGATATGCATATGCCTCATCAAAAACTCCATCCAAAAAACCGGTGGGAAAAAAACGGTTCTTGGAGAAAAGAGTACATCACATTCGTTAATTGCATTGCACATGTTGTCTCATTAAAAACCTTGTGTGAGAAACCTTCTAGTAAAAACTCACGTAGGAAAAAAAAAGAGTACAACATTTAACCTTCTTGGTCATATATTCTTCGGGATATACTATTCTTCATGAATAGGTATTGATCTTCATAATTTATGCATAAACTTACGTGTTTTTAGCAAAAATATGATCTACTTGATCTTTATAATTCTAGTGGTTTACCTTAAAGGCGGATTCAATAAAATATGCTCCCCCTCATAAAGCCAAAATTTGAACTTCATTGTTCAAACCACACCTTTTCATAAATGTGTGTAAATAAAAGTTAGCTTATAATTCTTCTATGAATTATATGAGAGGAATATGCTTCATGCATAATGACCACCAATTAGTTGTGCAAAACAAATATATATTATCCTTCGAGAGAAATAGATCCTTTCGAGGAGGATTATGGGGGTAAATAAATTAATATTCAATATCTTCTAGATAGTGTATCAAACTTATACTAGAGTTTAGATACTTATAATTAATCCTTAGTGGATTTTCAAATTGTATTCTATAAATCTTCGAGATTTTGATTGTACAAATCCAGCCTTGCATTTGGCATTTAGGGGATAATTCAATTGCCAAAACCACCATTATTCTCATACCTTCTATGGTATTCTTAGATGATATCATTAACTTCATGCTAGCTTTTCATACACTTTCTAAGTGTTTTGATGACACCTTCACGGTATTTAAGATTCCTCATTTTCTTTCTCTCGGGTCTATTTTTACTTGAGAGATGAATGGTGTTTATTTAAAAAAAATTGACCGTAAATCCTTCATGGATTAATTCCTTCAAGGATGTACATTCATTCTTAGTGAATTAACAATTCTCTTCTATGAGATACATTCTCTCTTTGGATCGGAGATGAGTGATATACACAATGACATAGTGTTATTCATTTGTAAAATCATTCAATGATTGCAATCCTTCTAGGATATGCTCTTCTTGAGACTTGAATATTCATTTAGGAATATATATATATACCTTAGACTTTAATACTTAGTATGAGATTTCTACAAGTTGCGATTTATATTCTTCGAGAATTATATGGATTTTCATAATCCACTAATTAACTGCATATTCGATATTCATTTGTTTCATTTGCGGAGATATATAGCGTAACATTCATTTCTTCTTAATAAGAGATTCAACCTCAATTGCTTTCTTCATTGACCCGATATAATCGCTACAAGCGATTTTGCCATGGACTTTATTTTCCGGATCCGGGTTCTCACAAGAGAAACATTTACAATTAAAGAGGTAGTGTTGTCGACAACTATTTTCTCTTCTCCCAATACTCTCACAATGTGAGAATATTTTATCTCTGTCATTTCCCAAACAAGAGATGGTATATTGTTCTACATATCCAACACTAATGATGCGCTTAGTATGTTGGATTTCATCTTCATGATGATCCTCTTCATGAGGTGCTCAACCTTCTTCATGAGGCGTTCTCTTCATGAGAATGGAGGAGTTCCATTTCATTTCTATTTAACAAGTATATACTAAACTAGAACCCACAGGCGTCCCCCGTAGATTTAGCTTGATAGTATACATAGTTTACTACTAGTAAACACAACTTCTAGTTTATAACTTCAAGTTACTCCTCTCATTTCTAAAAATATCGGCATATGCTCCGCCTCATGCTTTCACAAGAGCATTAGTCAAACTATTAGTTGACTTAATGCGTGATAGTTTTCTAGATCATTTTCTTCTCACGAAAATAATATTTGGCATTCAAAATAGGCGGCTTTCTCTCCCCCCTAATGCCAATATTAGATCTTTAATAGCATACTTCAATAGATATCCCCTATCATGGGCTTAAAACAATTCAAATTCATATATCTCCAACTACAAGTGGAGGCCCATTTATGTATGCTATGATTAGGTTTTATAGGAAATATTCACGCATATATTTAAACATGGGGGTTATTATTCATTATGCAAGTGAGCTAGAATACTTAAAGTGCACTTAAGAATGTTCATCATTCCTATGAACTTCGAGGGATGTTCTCCCCCGGTATGCACAAAACATAGTTTAGAAAAACTATTTCATTCTCTAGCTTCTTTACTATTTAGCCTAATAAATTGATCCAAGTACTCATACAATTAAAAATATGGACCATATACTACGAAATTATAGATACGCAACATACAAGTTCACATGGAATTTCTTCTAGAATTTTCTAATTGCCATCAATGCAAAAATCCCTTAATGCCTTTTCTTCATAAATCCCAAATCATCATAATTGTGTTATCCACTATCTTAGTTCCACGATAATTCATCCCATCAAATGGGTTAGTCTCCATTGAGAAAATTTCATAAACTCACTCCCCGATCTTAGGCTGCTTTCGGCTCTAGATCAATCTATTGCTTATGCATGCAATGCATCGAAAACAAAGCATTCCTTAGTTCAACGGGAACCATATAGACATAGCATGCTAGCTAGCCAATTTGATTATGAGGGAAGCACAAAGATAGCTACTAGCTACAACTATAGCATTATGCTATGCTAATATTCATGCAAGAGTGGAGATAGTTGTAGCTCAATGAGATACACATGCGAGGTGTAATGTGGAACGTTAAAATTCAGTCTAACATAATAGATAACAACAAATTGCAAAGCTACAAGCTTACTTGCAATTAGTGCGGTAGAAAAGTTAACTCGGCCGGAAGGGGCGGGCGAACTTCAAGTCCTGATACACACACTTAAATATTGATTTAGGGCGGCTATGCCTATTAAAAATATATTATCCACATTTTCTTATGCCTTTATCCAAAATTACTCCCCCTTTTCATGCCATAATTACTTCAAGTAGTAACTTGCTTCAAGCATTATCTATGAATAATCAATTCTAATGCTTCCATAGAATTCAAATAATACTTCTATTATTCATTGATTATGACATGAACTTCACATATCCAATGTACCATTCGATTGTACACCATAGGACTCGGGGTAGAGAACAACTTCTAGTTCTCATGTTTGCTAAGACATATACATTTTTTTGGCTAAATCGATCCTTCCAAGATCAATTAAAATGCTAGTATAGTCCAACTATTCATGTGCTTTTAGGAAATTCGGTTTTCCATCTACCTGCATGGTAGTGATGCACAAAGAACTATAACCTTTGTGGCTAATTAAGGCTTCTTTGTGGATAAAATGAATGCAAAATTTATTTTGATAGGCAATAGGCAATTGTTTATATGTGAAAACATATAAATCTAATTTATTCCATGAGAAGTTCATACATATTACTTCAAGTAATTGCAACTAAGAATATTAAACGTTTCATATTAGTCTTCAAGCTAACAAATTAACCATTAACCACTTAATTCAACGGAATTAAAACTTAATGCACCACCATCAATACTATTAATACTAACGTGTATAAACTTCAAAGATAATAAGCACATGATTTAAGTTCTTCTTCAAGAGAAACTTTATGTGTTCCAAATAATATCCATTTTCGCATGTCAAACTTCTATACTTGACAAGCGATAGCTTCATGCTTTATATTCAAGAGTTATGATATACCGTCACAAGCCTTCAAGGGGTGTAACATATGCAAGCCACATATTCAAAATTATTGTAACTTAATAATATCCTCGGTTCATAAAACGTCTAAAAAATTCAACCCAATTTTCATTTGAGTAATTCCTTATATGATAAATTCAAATACTTCAAGTATTACATTGCTCTTTGATATTCTATACACAAGAGATACTTCTTCAAGAATGTAGATTGATATAATCTTATTTACCATCTTGTCTTCTAGACATTTATAAAGCTTCGAGCTATTATTTATAGAGCGTTAAGCATACAAGCTTCAAAATTTGACTTTCAATGCAATATGATATTCCGTAATCATAATATTGGGTTTTTACTCATGCAAAGAGTCCCACAATGTATTTGTTACTTCTATCGGCCATATACTCATTTCGAGAGTAATTAAGAAATATTTATGTTGAGTTTACTACACTTCAATGGTAGCAAAATATCCTACATGGATTAAATAATGACCATAACAAATAATTTACTATTCAGAGTAACTCCGGGATATTTCTTCTTCTTTTAAGGCATGCATATTAACATAACTTGGATCATGTGTATATAAGTTTACTACATGTAAACGAGTAGCAAGGTGCAAAAAGATAGTGGATGGTTATTAAAAAAATATTCTTAGAAGCATCCTAGCATTATTTAGGATTATAGTATATGCAAATT
Organism: Hyparrhenia diplandra; assembly: GCA_015847255.1. Taxonomy (NCBI): domain Eukaryota; kingdom Viridiplantae; phylum Streptophyta; class Magnoliopsida; order Poales; family Poaceae; genus Hyparrhenia; species Hyparrhenia diplandra. Next base: position 253,336 of record JADLZK010008025.1, on the reverse strand, counting down.
TTCAGAATTTATACCAAGCATTCATTCATCCCAAACAAAAACATATGCTAGGAAAAATAAATATGAGACTCTCAAGGGTGACAAGTCTAAGGACTGCGATTTAGAGAGCTCATACACCTTATACCATGTTTCTAGTGTAATCATTCAAGATTTTATTCTTATAATTACATGGTATAATACATTCAAAAGAGTACTATAAAAATACCAATATAGCATATATATATATATACGAACAATAAATAAATAAATAAATAAATATACTTCAGGTCATACAACGACCTCGCACAAATAATGTCGACAAGGTCTCCTCTCGCATGTGGGTGACAACGATACTATGTGCAAATCTAGCGGCTTCAGTGATAGAGTACCATAGCTACGGGTAAATTTCACGCATCCAAATACGGGAGAGGAAGAATCAGAATTTTTCTCAGTTGCAGGCTACGAATATATGCGAGCCGATGCATATGGATGGAACATGAATCTCAACGTGCAGGAAAAGTGCGTGCACAATGCTAGCTGCATGCAGATCATCGCACTTGGATATTTTGCGGCATGCTGGCCATCCGATAGGACCAAAAGGGCAACTTCGAGACATGCGATCCCGATGAGGCCGTGCGGCGTCACGGGCCATAGGGCTTACTACATGTGTCAATACTAAATACAAATACAAATATTCTTTTATGTATGTGCACTTGTATCCTGCAAGGACACGTTACTATTGACTTCATGTGCAAGTCCCATCATCCTTATATACAAGATTAAAAATTCCATACATCGATCTAGTACTGCTTGTACATATGACTGTGATCTACTACGTGTAGTCAGTTATGATTCGAAGCCGTGCGGCATGGTTCTGATCGACACAATCCTATCTCAGGCAACAATATTGGTGGCGGCGAGCCGATCCCTTGCGTGTTCTGGCGCGCGAGGAGGCTGTTGTTCCGAATACTGACGGAGACAGCAGATCAGACTATGCTACTAGCTGCTGGTTGTATGCGTGCAGGCTGCATGATCAGCCACGCGCTCGTGCTTAAGATTTGAGACATGCTAAATACACAATATGTGTATATGCGTGTGTACTTCATGTACAAACCTAAATACGTCTTCGCACGGATGGTGAAATTGATACCCAAATTGATAAGCGGGAACACAAGCAATCTGAGATGCGATTCTTTCGTACCTTTTGTTCTTGAATTCGAGAAGAAGCGAAGGCCGCGCGTAGGACAGTTCGGCTAGGGCCGTGGGGACTGCCGGGCGTGACGATGAGTCGATGCGGTCGCGGATTTGTAGCGGCGGGAGGTACCAGATCCGTTCCGCTAACAACGTCGGGGATGTCGACGTCGTCGGGCGTAGTTGCGGCGAGGCGTCGGGCACGGCGTCGGTCGCCAAGATCGTGGCGGCTTCAATGACGATGTCGGCGAAGAGCTTGTCGTCTTGATAACGTGTTGTGAAACGCGTCGTCGTCGTGTTAGGACCTTCCCTCTCCGTCTCTCATGATCACGTAGTAGATGAAAGTAGAACAAGTAGACACAAGATGTAGGGGAGACTAATCTTTATTCATCCTCAATATTGGTTATTTACAACATAGATCTCCCACGATATATAGTCCAGCCAAGGCCGGAGAGTTTTGGTAAGAGCCCACATACAAACGGACTAGGATTAGGATTCATCCTTCTCCTTTCCTTCTAGGAAAGAGTCCGTGTGTTTTACAACAGTTTCGTTGGAGATGTGCGGCTCGTGTTTTGCTATTTCCGGCTCTCATAAATGGCAGGATGGGCCGGTAACTGGACTTTGAAGTGACTGCATGTAGATTTGGGATCCGTACGTGCTCCTATTCAAGCCGCATTCCAAAAAAAAGATACGGGATGCTACAAATTCATTCACTCAAGTAGGCACTAGCAGATCATGAATAACTGTTTGGTTCTGTGCAAATGATTGAAATGACAATAAGGTGACGAAAGAAAGTTACTTGGAAACATATAATTTTTGAGTCGCTAGAAAATTAGAAATTTGGCATATCCATTAGTGATACTGTAGTTTGTTGCAAAACTAGAATACTAAATTTAAATTTAACATAGACAAATAATAATTTCCATAAGTGGTAGTGTCAAGTAAAATTTTTATGAATAACTACATTTTAAAAATTATGGCAAAAGTATTCAATTTAGAATTGAAAGTATAAAATATATAAAGCAAGAAACCACGAAAAAAATCTACTCAATAAAATTTCCAATACAATTAAGGACATTATTTTGATTTTCATGGGTAAGAAACAAAATACCTAAACAAACGGTCCATAATAAATGTACTAGTTAGCAACAAAAAAGAAATGGAAACAAATGATATAAGTTAGTACTCCATATGTTCCAAATTATAAGACGTTTGACGTTTTTGGTACATTCATTTTGCTACGATCCGGAATCTTTCGAGAGTTGTGATAATCTTTGTGGAAGTAGCATTTGTAAACCCTTTCAAGGATGTTGTTTTGCATAGTCTAGGTCTTTTTCTTTATCGATATAATCGGCAACTCTCATGCTTGGCTTGTTTTTTTTTTAAAAAAAACAACTCAAATCAAGAGATAAAAAGCATGGAAGGCCTAATTTTGTCGGCATTGTACCTAGCCTTAGGTAACAAAAATCATCTATCATGGTAGTGCCAACTCAAGGATTAGAAAAACGGAAAGGCCTTCGGTTTTTCGATAGTAGCGCGAGGAAGTACTACAGTTCCCATCACAATATTGATCCCAACCTAGCAAGAAAGGTACTCCCTTCCTCTCATTTTACCTGTCATTTTGGCGACAATACTCGCGTGTCCCTAAATAATCGTCGTTGGCTACTGTAAGGTCCTAGATGGCTAGAGGGAGGGTGAATAGCCTATAAAAAAAATTTCTACAAACTCACTAAACAAACCGGTTAGTATAACAAATGGCGAATAAGCGGTTTGCACTAGCTCTAGTGGTCTTGCAAGCCTTCTAGTGACAAGACTAAATATTTCTATGATCTCTAAGTCACTCAAAGTCTATGTCACTACTCTATCTAGTGAGCAATCCTAATATGGTCCTTATGCTAGCAAGAACAACTACACAAGGCAAGTGCTAGCTCTCTACTCAAAGTAAACTAGGAAGGTAAATACAAGAGTAAGAGCGATATACCAACTTGTAGAGGACGTCAACCAATCACCGGGAAGATGATGGACAATCAATCAACACAAGATGATGAGCCAATCACCGAGACAATGAACAAGTCGATTTGTTCACCCGGAGTTCACTTGTACACCGACAAGCTAGTCTTCGGTTGTGCCGACCAACACAAGGATGGTGTTTGAGCTAGGCGGTACCCTTGCTAGCCTCAACACACCACTCAACAAGTGTGGTACCCAAGACACGAGCAATGTATTTCTTGCACTTTGTCTTCCCGACGAGGAGTGCGTAATCCTCTCACAAATCAACCGGAGGTGGCCAAGAAACAATCACCTCTTCTTGCCAACAACTCCACCAAATCTTCAAGCCGGCTAGGAGCGGTGTCTCCAAGAGAAACAAGAAACCAACCGGCTCACAACGATCCACAAGTGCCTCTAGATGCAAAGATCAAAGCAAAGAGCACTTGGATCAACTCAACTCACTTGAATGAAGCTCACAAGCAAAGGGAGTGAGGAGGAGGATGTTTGTTCAGCTCAAAGGGTGTTAGAATGTGTAAGAATGACCAAGGGAGGCCCCAAAGGCCGGCCAAACACATATTTATAAGCCCCCATTCGAAATAGAGTCGTTACTTTCAAACACGTCGAAAAACGTCTGGCCGCCGGACGTGTGCCCGCGCGCCCGCGCCCAGGCCAGCGCCGTAGCGCCGCAACTTAACCGCACCGGGCCGCACGGCGGCACACGTCCACCGGATGCGCCAGCGCAAAGCGTCGTCGCTGCCGAGCGCCGTCGCCCGGTGACCTCCCTGGACATGCTCTGCGGGCTGGCGTCCGGCCGCGCCGACGCAGCGCGCTAACGTCGAGCGCCATCAATCGCACTCGCCGAGCCTCGCCCGGTGTGCCGGACGTTGGGACTCCTCGAGCCCGCGTCGGTGTGAGGCGCCGGGCGCGTCGAGGCGTCGCGTCGACCCCTCAACAACTGCTTGGCCGGACGCGCCAGGGCGCTCCGCGGCCGGCCAGCGTCGGGCGTGGTCACTTCTTGGAGGTCTCCAATTTTGCGTCGGATCGATTTTGTTCCAACTTCCGTCACTTGTCTTATGTTACCAACACGCCGAAGAACACCCCGACCACCGTGTTAGCATTTTCAAAATATTTTCACCAAGTGCGAAGTTAGCTCTCTAGGTTAGAATGCATGCATATGAATTTTGAACCTAGAGGCACATGAGGACCGATATGTAATGATAAGTTTCCCCTCTTTATAGTACGGCTTATCGATCCTATAACCACTCACACCCTCTATGGTGTCTTGAGTGTGAAATCAAAAGCCCTATGGTTATACCTTTACCTTGGGGTCAATTGATCTCCGAAACTCCACCGAGTTGCATGCTTGATCATCTTTTGGATCACCTCGATCCATCCTCCATGATCACCATGCACCAACTCCGGCACGACCAATCTCTAATCTAATCAAACACTTAGCATCGAGAGATTAGTCCTTAGGTGTCACTAATTAGCCAAAACCAAACTAGAGATCTTCAATCTCCCCTTTTTGGTAATTGGTGACAACCCGCAAAAAGGTTTTATGATTAATGTTTTTGAACATACAACGGTTGTCCAAGCATTTTGCTTACAATCATAGGATTGGACAATCATCATAGTTCGGTTTTAGTAGCATGAGCTCCCCCTACATGTATGCCACGAGTTTGGAACGAAGCATTGCATACATGTGGTCGCGTGCAAGTGTGCGCGACCTCGGCCTCGGCGATTCGCGATTCTGCGGCGGCCACGCACTTCACTTCCGCCCGTTCGATTGGCGGCGTGTTGGGCGCCATGTCGTCATCTTCAAACTAGTACTAGTACTATTCCCCCGTTCGCCTAGAGCTCCCATGGTTTATTTTTATCTGCCGAAGAAACAGAGCGACAAGGAGACATGTCTCTCAACGTGTACTCCTTTCGTAGGGGCATCTTCGCTCTTTTACTTCATGCCTTGTTATTTGTGCCCGATCCCAATGACAAGTAAATTCGTGATAGAAGGAGTATATGTAATGACTAAAACACCAAAATCCACTACTACGTAAATGATCTTCCGTGGGCGACAAAAGCCTTTTCCGTGGCGGGCTTTTTTGTCCGCCACGCGGACGAAGGGTCATAGAAAATGGCGGTTTTCGTGGCGGGCATAATGCCCGCCATGGTTAATAAAAAAAAAAAAAAAAAAAAATCGAAACCCTAGCGGGCCCGGGGCCGGCCAGTCACGGCCGCCCGGGCCGCTAGGGTTTTCGACGCCGCCAGCCGGATCTCGGGGAAGCCGCGCCGTCGCCGCTGTCGTTTGGGGCGGATCTCGGGAAGCCGCGTCGCCGCGGCCCCGTGCAACCTTGGCCTCATCGCGCCGGGAAGCGCCCGCCGTCGTGGCTCGGTGCTCGGGGGAGCCGCGCCGTCGTGGACGCCGCCCCGCCGTCGTCGGATCCGGATGCTCGAGAGCCCTTGGCCTCGTGGACGCCCGCCGTCGTCGGATCGAGGGCGTGGGGACGCCGCCCCGCCGTCGGATCCGCTGCGTGGAAGCCGCCACCACCACACCCCGTGCTCGAGGATGCCACCGCCCGCCGGATCGCTCGAGGGCGGCGGATCCCGTGCTCGCCGCCGCCCGGCCGCCGGATGCCGCGCAGCCTTGTATGGCCCGCCAAGCTCGCGGCCCGCCGCATCGCTGTCGGCCCGGTTCGGGAGGGAGAGAGACCGAGGAGGAGGGAGAGAGGGCGTTTGGGTTGGGGAGGAGGAGAGAGGGGAGGGATGCGTGGCCCAGGAGCGGGAGGAGAGAGGAAGTGAATCAACCCTAGAAATGAAGTGCTCGAATATATATTCCCGCCACGGAATGGGCTTTGGGCTGATGGGCCGGGCTTTATTTTCCCGGGGCGGGCTAATTACAAAAAACCGCCCGCGGTTAATCGATTAACCGTGGCGACATTGTAAAATGTCCGCCACGGTTAATAGGGATTATCCGCGGCGGACATTGTAAAATGTCCGCCACGGTTAATCGACAACCATGGCGGGCATTCCTCCGGCCGGGGTCGCCAAGCCAACTATTTTCCGTGGGCGGTTTTCTAAATGCCCGCCACGGAAAAATAAAAACTAAACACCACGTAAAAATCAATTTTGTAGTAGTGATCTAAAACCCACCATCGTTAAAACTTTTTTTATAATTCTTTGTCAGCCCTAAACATGTCCTAGTTTTAAGCACCAATGTCTTGGGAGAAACTCCACCTTATCTATCCCATATTCAGCTCAACTTAATTGCTAGCCTTTGTTTCCCCTCATTACCCTTCCACGTTATTGATCTACTCTACTTTGTTTGCGGTTCTTTTTTTTTACCGAAGTCAGTAAGGGAAACCCCAGCCTATTTTTTAAATTTTTTAATAATGCATGTTTTAAATTCGCTCCCACGGGGAGTCGAACCCAGTCCCGTTGGGTGCTACTGAGGTGCTATAACCACTAGGCTAGAGACCCTTTCGCTTTGTTTGCAGTTCCTATTCCTTGATTTTGCCTACTCCCCGCTTGTCTTTTGTGATTAGTGTTGCCCATGCTTGATTGCTTGCATACCATTAGATGTCCTCGCCGGCGACCGGCCGGCCTAGCTTTCGGCCCTGCTCGCCGCTTAGCTTGCGGTGGCTCGGGAGGACCGGCGAGGTCCGGTGCATTACCCTCCACTCCCACCGAGCTCGGCACCCGCATCCTAGATCCATCATGCTAGTGTCGTTTTCCACGTCCACTGTTGGATGGACTGAGACCCATTAGGATCTCAGTTGACATCTTAGACAAGTTTATACAGTAAAAGTATACATTTTCGAAGTTGAGACACTAAGATGACCACAACCAACTAAGTCTAAGGATCGAGACTCATATCCATCTTGCATGTGCATGCTAGTAGGATGTGCGCACCATATTGTATAATTGTATATATTGTGTAAAAAAGGATGTCCTGATGTCGTGACATGTGCGAGTAACTGTGGTTTGTCTTGTGTTCTGTGTGTCGTGGTTCAAGGCATGGCCAGCAGTACGGGCATAAAAATAGTTAGGTTTCATTCAAAAGTAGTGTCCATATAGAAATGAAAAACTTTCAGTTACTAAGTATATTGCCCGGCCGTGCTAACGCTGCGATAAAATACAAAACACGATAGAATTTGCAAACAAATATATCTCAGCCTCCTTTTCATCCTGAAACTGTTCAGCCACACCATAGCTCCTTCATGAACTTCTTTGTGTTCTTCCTGATGAACCTCGTCTGTTGGATCTAGATCTTCTTTCCATCTGCTCCCTACCATTAAAAAATAAAGGCATAAACAGACCATATTGCCATATGCTACCATATTTGATATAGTTAAAATTAGAACTTAAAAGAAACAATCCAGCTATTTTTGTACTTGACTTCAGATAACATTAACGAAAATCCAATTATGCAACTGAGCAACATTGGACTCATAGATCAGTCAGAAATACAACCTCTCAACAGAGAGATAGATTTGTCATCAGGTACAAACAAATGTTCCAAGACACAACATGGGGCATTGTGTGGCTACAAGACAACTAAGTCTAGTTGGAACTTTGTGATACCAAAAATTCGATAGTATTATATCTACATGATTGGTAAGATTCTTAGGTTTGATTTAACTCCAGAACTAAACATAATACCAAGTTGTATGATGTTTTCTGCTTGTCGTGGTTCAAGGCATGGCCAGCAGTACGGGCATACAAATATTTAGGTTTCATTCAAAAGTAGTGTCCGGATATAAATGAAAAACTTTCGGCTATTATCTAGCCAAGAGAAACATACTCTTGTCCTCACAATTCTCTCACTTACACGGAGTCGGGGAACAAGCCCGATCCACCGCATTCTAGACAGGCATGGGATCCGGGGACGCCACGGGTCGAGAGACATAGCTCCATCTTTGTTGGACTTCGTCAGCTGCAGATGCATCGTCGAAACGACCGTTGCTAAAAGATTACAAGGACGAGTCCATGTATGTCAAATATCTGGAGGCATCACATTTCCAGTTTTATATGAGTACCTGAGGCTTTGGGACCAGGTCATGCAAGTATAGCTAAACGATAATGAGGACCGACTCATATGGAGATGGATACCCAAAAATACTCCTCTAAGTCGTCCTACTGAGCATTATAGATGACTTCTTACCCTATCCCGGGGTGCAAGCACATCTGGAAAACTTGAGCACCACTTCGAGTGAGAATCTTTCTATGGCTAGTTGTACGGAGATGCCACTAGACCGCAAACCGGAGAGCATGCCATGGGCTACAGGCGAACGACAGATGCTTCCTCTACGACCAGGACCCAGAGACCATTGACCACATCATAGTCGCATGCTCCTTCTCCAAACAAGTATGGTGGACCATTGTGGTAGTACTTGGCGTCGACTTCGCAGTGGGAGACGCATCACTACTGACAGGGGGATCAATGGCATCAAAGATGACATGGAGACAAGAGGAAGGAGACCAACACCTTATTTGCCTTAGTCGTCAGGAAAATTTGGAAAGAGAGGAACACAAGGTGTTTTTGTAGCGCCGCTACCACCACCGCCCAAATCAAAGCATACCGCCGATCAATCGATTGAAGTTGGGCCATGTAACATTAGGCACTTAATTCGTGAGTAATCGGCATGCGACTCCATTCTGGTGGGGGAGGGGGGCGATGAAATGTATATTTTTGAATCATTCCCAATGCACGTTTCCGAGTGACGTAAAAACTCTCCTACTTAATACAAAGATGTGCAAACCTATTAGGTATTCGAGAAAAACAAACAACTCTCCCCCGTCTTGTATTTCCTGAGACTGAAGTAGCTTTTGCAGGTACCACAGTCACGTATACATGAAGCCCACATAGTTTAACCAAGCTTTGTTAGTCTAACAAGCCATTTTTTTTTAGAGTTCAAGGGCGGATGACCCCGGCCTTTTGATTAAAACCAACAATGACCATATATCGTTTACAAAGACAAATTGAGTTTCTACTCAAAAACCGGATGCCCACCCGGCCAATCACGAGAAGCAAAATGACTTAACAGAATCCAAGACAACTCACTACGAGATCGAAACCTGTCAACCTTACCCCAACTCCTCATACTGGACCAAGATTTGATCAAACGCAACTACTAGAGATAGCTATTACATCATATCAACCTCCAAATGAAAACCACCATGGAGAGCTTCACGGGAAGACGAGGATCGCTTGCAAATGCTTCGACCGGCCGGGTGCTCGGGGTTGTCATCCACTCCACCTCTTGGTAGCTTCAATTTGTGTTTGGATCTCAAGTCATAGGTAGCCACGAATCATCCTGGCTTCCAGTTTGAAATGTCTTGCACATTTCAATAAAGCTTCCTTCATTTCTGGTGGGCGGAGAATCTCCCAGTTCACTAAGAGACCAGCGATCTTGTAGAGAAGCATCTCCATGCTTTTCCACCGAGATTTCAAAAAGCAAATATCATTCCTTAACTTCCATATAGACCACATAATTCTTTGAGGAAACCATATTAGTCACACAAAACTTTTTTATTACTCAACCAAAGCAAGAACTAATATCAAACATGCTATTTCCAATATTGGTTCCTAAAGCATCGCAGCAATCTTCCAACATCTTTTTGCTACAATACATTCAAAAGAAAAGATGATGTATGGTTTCGTTCTCAGCACAAAAAAGGCAAGTTAAATCGTCTAATTTACGTCTTTTTGGCTAGATTATCTCAGGTCGAGACCTGTTATTAAAGACCAGCCATAAGAAGAAGTGCACTCTAGGTGGAATTTTGAGGCTCCAAACCGCGGGAACATGGACCACTTCAACCCCCCTGAAATTAATGATTTTGTATAAAGACTAGGATGAATAAACCCCTGAGGTTTTGAATTCCCAGACCATCTCATCTCCTTCATCGGAAAGATTTACAGTTGAGATGAGCTCTATAATTTCTAACCAGTCCCGATCATGTTCACTAGAAACAGTCCTCCTAAAAGTGCACTTAAGGTTTACTCCATCCCACAAATTCGGCTATTGTTTTGCCTTTTTCATTGACTATCCTATAGAGAGGGTAGAACTGTATTGCCAAACTAGAGGAACCTAACCATTTATCTTCCCAAAATCTTATTTTGTGACCATTTCCATCCTTCCACCTATACCCCATTTTGGCGGCATGAGCTGCCCACATAAAAACTTTTGAAAAACTTGATGCACCTAAAGTACTGGGTTTGTAAGATATTTGGCCTAGAGGTGTTGTATTTGTAATCTATCAATTCCTTCCAAAGTTTGTCCTCATCTGCATTATATCTTTTAAGCCAAGAAGCCATCAAGCTGATATTTAGATCTCTCGATATTAGGGATCCCTAGACCCCCATACTCTTTTTTTTTCATAGATACTAGGTTCCAATTTGCTAGATGATACTTGTGGTCAGAGAATCATTCCACGAAAAATTGCTCATGTGTGTGTTTAGTGATTCAATAGCCCACTTAGGAAATTTGATGAAGGATAAAAGATAGACTGGTATACTAGCTAAACATGTTTTGACTAGCATTGCTCTAGCGACTAAAGATAAAAATCTCCCTCTCCAAATTGCTACATTTTCATGATCTTGTCAACCCGGGGTTGTATATCCTCTCTAGAGAGTTTTTCAAAGTGTAGAGGAACCCCGTGTATTTAATAGGAAAGGAACCTAGAGGACAAGACATTATATGAGCTAAATTGTGGGCCTCTCGCTAACTCTAAATTGATAGGCACTAGTTCACTCTTGTGAAAATTGATTCTCATTCCCCGACAGTTGTTCATACCACATCAACACTCCCTTTAGATTTCTCACACTAATCTCATCGGCTTTTGAAAAAAAGGATAGTGTCATCTGCATATTGCGGTGAGACTAAACCTCCAGTCTGAAGTCTTCTAGTAAACCCCTGAATAATACCTTTATTTGTTCCTTTTTGAATTATTCTAGAAAGCCCATCTCCAACTAAATTGAACAGGAAAGGAGATAAAGGATCTCCCCGCCTAAGGCCTTTTCTGTTTTAAAATATGAGCTATCCTCTCCATTAAGCATAATACCTAGTGACCCACCAATCACCAACTGTTTTATCCAACTAATCATTCTTGTACTAAAATTTCTAGATTGCAAAGATATCAAAAAAAAGAAACTTCCGACTCACCCTATCGTATGCTTTTTCATAGTCTATCTTAATAATGACACCTTTCTCTCCTTTTGCTATGAATGGTATGCACCACTTCATGTGCAATCACCACACTTTCTAAAATGAATCTTCCTTTGATAAAAGCTGACCGAGAAGGGTCAACTATACGCTGAACAATAGAAGTGAGCCTAATAGTCATTATTTTCGAAAAAATTTGAAACTACAGTTAAGCAAGCTAATGGGTCCGAATTGCTTAATGTTTGTTGCATCTCCTACTTTGGGGATCAAGGTAACTAGAGCACAATTTAACCTATACAAATCTAGTTCCCCTTTATGGAAGTCATTGAATAAAGCTACTAGATCATCTTTTATAATATCCCAGAACTTTTGATAAAAAAGGAAAAGAAAGACCATCGAGTCCTGGAGCCCCTTCGCATAGCAACTAAACACAGCTGTTTTATCTCGGATTCTAGGAAAGGGGTCATTATCAGTTCATTCTCTGTATCGATACTTTATCTTGTGCTTCCCAAAAGTTAGGTCCTAAGCTAACATTAGTATCTGGTTCTTTGGCAAAAAGATTCTTATAAAATCCACGCCTATTTTCATCATACCTTCTTGGTCATAGACCGGACCATTAGGACCTTCTAAACAATCTACCCTCTTTTTTTACTCCTCCGATTGGCAATGGCTTGGAAATAGGCGTGTTCCTATCCCCTTCAAGAATGTCCCCGCCCCTGGACCTTTGTCTAATTTTAATCTCTTCTAGAGCCCGGATATGACTAAGCTCTTTTTCTAAAAATCTAAACTCGGCTAACTCAAATCATTTAAAGGTCTATGCTCGAGACGGGTCCTCTAATCTGCTGAAATCTTTAGACAAAGTAGCTTTGGATTTGTTAAGAGCAAAGAACTACATTTGCGACCCATCCTCTAACTACTCTTCTCAAGGTCCTAATCTTAAACCGCCATCTATCTAAGTTATTTTGCAAATCACAAGGTGTGTTCCAAGCCTTCTCAACCACACCTCTAAAAGACTCATCTTCTAACCACCATTTCTCAAATCTAAACCTCTTTTTCCCAAAACTAACATTATCTCCAGTGTTAATCACTAGGGATTATGATCACCGGGTAATCTTTCTAGAGCTTTGACACTAGACAAGGGATAAGCATTGATCCAATCTGTTGTGGCAAAAATTCTATCTATCTTGGCTAAGATTGGATAGTCCTGGTTATTTGTCCAAGTAAATTTCTTGTTGCTAGCACTTAGTTCCACTAAAGACCACTTACTAATCCAGGTCATTAAAGCTATCAGCCCATTTGTGGTGAATAATACCATTACTCTTATCCCCTACAAACCCGACAAGATTAAAATCTCCACCTAAATGTAATTGGACCTTGCCATTTTAACATTAAAGCTTCTAATTCATCTATGAATTGTTGTTTACGGTCCTCATATGCGGGGCCATAAACTACAACTAGCTTCAAGAAAAACCGGTCTTCTTACAGGTCAACATAGCACTAACAAAGTAAGAAATAGAATCACAAATAGTCATAGTGTATAAATCTGAGTTAACACCTAATAAAACCCCTCCAAATTTGAACCCTTTGCTTCTAAATGATGCCAACCGTAAGGGATATTGTGCGTAAGAGATTTCAAATAACCAATGAGATAAAGAGTTCTTTTTGGTCTCCATTATTCCAACAAAATCTAAATGTTGATCTCTAATCCTACTTCTTAAAGCATGAGTTCTATTGATGATCCCAAGACCTCTAATATTCCAAAACATACCTATCATTTCTTTTTAAAAAGCTCTTTTTCTCCTACTAGGACTATTTACAGACCCTTCTCTTTCTTGGTCATGATCCGAATTATCGAGATTTCCATCTTGATAATTTTGTTTAGAAGTTACATGAGTAGATAAACCACCTACTTCACTCCTATTATCGGCATTCCTAATGAGAACGAGAGGCAATATCCAGGTCCTCCAACGTAAGGATTATCATCTTTATTTTCTAAAGAACCGTAAGCCAATAAAACCTTGCAATTATCAATAGAACAGACTAGTTGCATTGGAACCATCTCTACTTTTATCTAGATCTAACATAATATCAATGATATCGAGATTTCCATCCCCAACTACTAAGTCTAAATCGGAAGCTATAGCGGATAGAATAGGTTTGGTAAGTTTCTTTGTCATACCCGCATTGTTGTCTAAATTCCATTTTCTCTTGACATCTTGAGCTTTACGTAGTGTAGGAACTCCATTGTCAACATTCCTTGTACTCTTTTCGGTTGGGATAATAGGACCCCACTTGTTTACTTCTTGTGTTCTTCTTTTTTCTTTTGCGATCTTCTTGTCATTCTCTCTTGGAGGTGCCTCGACTTTCATTTCCAAATTGTCAAAACCTCGAGCTTGCCTTATCGGTAAGACTTTCTGTAGTAACATCTGCCTCAAGCTCATGTTTATCTTCCCAGTTCGGTAGAATTGGTAAGATCATAGATCCATTCCCGAGGAAGATTAATTGCTTCTTCATCAACTATGACTTCATTCTCTCCCATTTCTTCGTTGCCTCAACTAACTCTTCCTCCACATCTATTTCCATAGCTTTCAAGAGATTAACACATTCTAGAGCATATTTCTGTTGTAAATCCCTTTCTTCAAATTGAAGAAGTCTTCCGACACTCTTGTCGACAATGCATCCTTGCTTAGATCCGTTGCTTAGCGGCGGGACTCATCCCTGCTCAATTACCTTTATCTTCCTTTTTTGTTGTTCTTCTCATTCTCGGGTCCTAAATCTTTGTCTTCTGGTAGTTCTCCACCCTTGTTCTCCCCACTTGTCTCCATTGTCGAGTCTCCATCAGAAGATCCTACTTGCACAAATCCTTCAGCAGTAAACATTATCAGGTGAATTTTGTTCTTGAACACAAATAGTCTTTCTCTGGGAATCTTGGATGGGTCCTTGCACTGGATTCTCACCCTTACAGAACCAAAGAAGCTGTTGAATAGATTATGCCAGTCTACTTCAACCATTTTACCCAGACAAGATGCTACCTCATTCATTGTCTTCCAGTCAACCCACTTTGGTGGGATACCTTGAATTAGGACCCAAACATCTACCAAGCTTCCAACTGGCTCAATCTCCCCATTCCATACACTTAGTGATGCCACAACACCAGACTTGTTCATGTCAAAGCTAGAAGCTCTTCCAATGACAATATTCTCAACTTTCCTGTGGGGTGGAAATCTTACTATATAGTTGTAATCATCAGTTTTCTTCAAATTCCATTTCAGTTTTTTGTCAAACAAGGACTTGAGACTTTCAATGATTTCTTCCTCCTCAATATCTCCTTCAATTGTTAGCAGTCAAAGTTGTCTATGTAACGCCCGGCTAGAAACACCGCCGGGGGCTACCCCTCAACACATTCACTAAGACTAACACAAACCTATTACAGTTGCTATGTAAAAGATTACGCGTTTGTAAGCGAAAAGTGAGTACTTGTGATGATGGTGCTACTCCCAGGTTCCCACGCAAGTCGTGATGGTTTAGCACCTAAAAACCAAATGAACACAAGGGTGAGTGAAAACACTTTCGGCAAGTACATTAAGAACCGAAAAGAACAATCAACTCATGAGAATTCATGAGCAATTACTAAATTTCAAATAAATAGTAGTTTTAGTCTAAAACGGACAACACTTGAATACTCCTTAGCATTTTACCGGTAAAGCCGAGCAAGTGGGGCCACGACTTACTCACGAGGCACTTGAATATAAGAACCAAATTGCACCTCCGGATAAACCCGGCCTTTGGAATTGAATGTAAATGAAAGCTTGAAACCTGGAATACCATGAACAAGAAACTTGAACTTGAACCGGAAATTTAATACTTGAACATTGGAAAGCAAGAAAACTCAAATAATAGGCGGAAAGCCGAAGCAAAGATTCGTCATGCACTTGCACGAATTCCGACGAGATCAAAGCATCACACACTTGGCACTTGCGGCTTCCAACCTTTCTCTATCTCGCTTACTGAGTCACAAGTTGTGCAGTTGGGCCCCTGGAAGAGCTTCAATTCCAGCACGGGGTCCTTGGTCGCGATTTGAAGAACAGAGGACGTCGGGGACGGCGATTTCCGGCGTGAGGAGGCCATGCCGGCGGCCGGGGAGTGGTGGTGAAGCACCTAGAGGCCCGTGCGCACCCGTGGTTGCCCTCGGCTTGCTCCACGGCGGCCCGAGGCCAGCCGGCCACGCGTACAGACGCCGACGGCCGGACGGCTTCGCGACAACGAACCGTGACAGCAAAGAGGAGACCGGCGCAGTGGCGCTGGAGCTTCATCGGCTAGAGAAGTGGCTGCGGAGCCGGAGGCAAGCTCGACTCGGCCTACGAGTACGTGGGGCAGAGGAACAGCAGCAGTGGCTCTGCTCGGCCATGGCGGGCGACTGCGGCGGCAACCGTCGTCCGGGGCGATTCCGGCAGCAATAGACAACGCCAGCAGGCCATGAAGGAGCGCAAGGGCAAGGTGAAACTGCCTGCAAGAGGAATTTGGCAGGAATGAAGCGGCTGCGGCGAACATGGCCGACGAGCGGAGCTGCTCGGCGATGGCGCACAAGAGAAGAAAAAAAAAAACGGCGACCGGCACTTGGCGTTTTAAAGAGCGAGGACAACGTTGGAGAGGTGGCCAGTGCCTTCTGGAGCTCGGCCACGCCATCAGCCGCGCGTCCACGCACGAAAGGTGGCTCGGAGGCAGCCAAACCGGGCACGGCGGCGACGAACAGGCAGGTAGCTGCTGCGTCATTACTGTAGCAGTGTCCCTTTTCCTCATTTTCTTCAAATTACTCCCAAAATTACATAGCAACATGAAAAACTCCAAAAACGAAAGTTGCTCAACTTATCAAGATCTCCATCTTTGCTTTAAGGATCATCCCCAAATTCTCAATAGTTTTGAAAATAGAATTTTTTTCATTTGAATTTAGGGCTAATAAATAATTCATTTTCAAATTGATTTCCAATTAGTGAATAATTACTATTCAAACAACTTAAACAAATATACCCTTCAAAACACAAGTTTTATACCAACTTATGAAATAAAAATTGCACAAATCTTATTAAGTAAATTTTATTTTTCATAAATTCCTCTCAAACATTTAAAATTCAAAATTGAATTTTAACTCAACCAACATATGCAACATATGCATGTTATTGTTGAAACTTCGAAATGCATTTATGCCATGATGCTTGATAATAACACATGATGATAATCGTGCTTAAAATTTTAATTACTTTTTAACATCTAGGATGTTACAGTCTAAGCCAACCCGGTGTGTGAACCTGTTCTCATCATCTTCGACATCAATATTATGGAAACCAAGGCCTCTATTTGCACTGCCAAAATACTGTGCAGCTTTGGCAGGCTTCTTCCATTCAGGGCACATTTCAACAGAATGCTCAGGGTTGTGGCAGATGAAACAGGTCTTGGGTCTACTACAAGCTGAACTAGCATGACCAAGTAAACCACAATTGAAGCAAATAACATGGCTTGAACTTCCACTAGCAGCATCAGAAATCTTGTTCTCACCAGAGCTCTGACCAGTTTCCTGCACTTGCTTTGCAGATCCTCCAACCTGACCAACCCTTGCCTCTTGATTGTTGATGGGAGCTTGAGTCTGCTGTCTTGTCTGCTGATTCTGCTGGGTTTGCTGTCTTCCCCGACCTCTACCTTGCATCCCACCTCCTCTTGGCCTAGGATTGTAGTTCTGTTGCGGTGGTTGCTGAAGTGGGCCTGGTGGAGGATTTGGGTAGAAGCCATACGGTGGAGGTGGATAGAATGGGGGTGGCATCGGTGGTGGTGGATACTGATTCCAACCTCCGCTTCCCCAACCCCACTCCTCCTCTGGTCCTGGCCTGAATCCTCTCCCTCTTCCTCTGCCCGCCATGCCGTCCTTCACCACCTGCGCAAAGCTCTTCTTCTCTTTGTCCTCCCAGAAGATCTCTGAGAATCTAAGCTTGTTTGGTCGCCCACTCCATGAATCACCTTCGCCAACGGGATAGCAGTCGCTGGGCTTGAATGATTTGGCCTCCCACAGATCTCTCCTGACCCAGACGAGATGCTCCCTCTCTTCCCTCCTAACCCTAGCTCTCCTTGCTGATGAGGATGAGTTTGGGACGAACCATAGCTGTCCCCAGAAGCTTTGGATCTCCTCCTCCCCCTTCAGCGGGTTGTAGGGTTTGGGTTTCCTCGCCGCCCGCGACCCGGACCGCCATGAATTTGGATTCGCCACCTGGTCCAGTCTCGCTCGGCCACGTACGCCGTCCCCCTCCCGGAGACTGCGCGACGGGACCCTGGAGTCAGGAGGATGAAGTGCTCCATGGCGTGGCTTTCCTCTCTCGCGGACTGGTGAGTCTGGATACACTCTCGCCGGCGGGGAGGGGGCGCCGCCCCTCGTCACCGTGTCACCGGTGTCGCCTTTCTCTCTCGACACGACTCTCATTTTTCATGCACTCGTAATCCTCAAGCCATAACACCAAAGCCACTGCGTTTGGGTTGCTCTCACTGACGTCTTTACGTCGCTATCTGGCTGGCCCAACACAAGAAACAGAGAGGCTGGCCTGGCGACAAATGAGAGCATCTGTGGAAAATGGGAATCTCGGCGGCGTAATGCGCTCCCGTCTGACGTGCCTGGCTTATTCGGCGTTGTGGCGGGCCAGCCCACGTTCACTGCAGAGATAAGACGCGATCGAGCGTAAATAAAGCTACTTGGTCACTCATCAAGCGTGCAAGATCTCAATTTTCCGGCGATGGTGAGGCCACACGTCGTGGTTGTGCCATACCCAGGCTCCGGCAACATCAACCCAGCGCTGCAGATCGCCAAGCTGCTGCACCACCACGGCGTGTACGTCACCTTCGTCAACACCGAGCACAACCACCGGCGCGTGCAGGCCACCGAGGGCGCCGGAGCTGTGCGCGGCCGGGAGGGCTTCCGCTTCGAGGCCATCCCGGACGGCCTGTCCGATGCCGAACGCGGCAGGCAGGACTACGGGCGCGGCCTGGCCGTGTCCACGAGCACGCGCTGCGCCGCGCCGTTCAGGGACCTCATCGCGCGGCTCAACGCCACGCCCGGCGTGCCGCCGGTCACCTGCGTCCTGCCCACCATGCTCATGAGCTTCGCGCTGCGCGTGGCGCGGGAGCTCGGCATCCCCACCATGTCGTTCTGGACGGGCAGCGCCGCCTCGCTGATGACGCACATGAGGCTCCGCGAGCTCCAGGACAGAGGGTACGTGCCACTCAAGGGTAAGCACTAAGCAGGCAGAGCATCGCCCAAATCTTTGCACACACTTGCACTTGGTCACGTTTTTCACCAACGTGATCGATCGACTGCAGATGAGAGTTTCTTGACCAACGGCTACCTGGAGACGACGGTGATCGACTGGATCCCCGGCATGCCGCCGACCTGCCTCGGCGACTTCTCGAGCTTCCTCCGCACCACGGACCCAGACGACTTCGGTCTCCGCTTCAACGAGTCGGAGGCAAACAGCTGCGCCAAGGCCGACGCCCTTATCCTCAACACCTTCGACGGCCTCGAGGCCGACGTCCTCGCCGCGCTACGCGCCGAGTACCCGCGCGTGTACACCGTCGGGCCCCTGGGCTTGCTCCTCCGCCTGCAGCAGAACGACCAACAAAACAGCGCCGACACCGAGTTGTCGACGACCGGCCTGAGCCTGTGGAAGCAGGACGCCGAGTGCCTGGCGTGGCTGGACACGCAGGAACCGGGCTCCGTCGTGTACGTCAACTTCGGCAGCCACACGGTGGTGACGCCGGAGCAGCTGAGCGAGTTCGCGTGGGGTCTCGTGGCGAGCGGCCACCGATTCCTGTGGTCCATGAGGGACAACTTCGTCCGCGGCGGCGGCGGCGGCGGTGACTTGCTGGACGCGATGCCCCCGGCCTTCAAGGCCGAGACGACGGCGGGGCGGTGCCACGTGACGGCGTGGTGTCCCCAGGAGCAGGTGCTGCGGCACCCGGCCGTCGGTTTCTTCTTGACCCACAGCGGGTGGAACTCGACGTCCGAGCGTGGCCGCCGGCGTGCCCATGGTGTGCTGGCCGGGGTTCTCGGACCAGTACACCAACTGCAAGTACGCCTGCGAGGTGTGGGGCGTCGGCGTCCGGCTCGACGCGGAGGTGGAGAGGGAGCAGGTCGCCATGCACGTCAGGAAGGTGATGGCGAGTGAGGAGATGCGGAAGAGCGCGGCCAGGTGGAAGGAGGCGGCGGAGGCGGCAGCCGGCTCCGGCGGCTCGTCACGCGAGAACCTGCTGGGCATGGTGAGAGCGCTCAGAGCCGCCCATCCAACAAACTCATCAGATGCTGAAGAGATCGGTAGTTACAGTTGAACGGAATCATGAAGCGATTGTTGATGATGGACGCCGTATAATTTTAGTTGCCCAATAAAAGTTGGATCTACAGTGTGTGCGCGCTTATGGTGTAAGAAATAACTATATGCATTAGTTGCATTAAATATTAATATATTGTCTTTTTAAAAATTCAAAGAGAAAAAGACACATAAATAATTTTCATGATTTTTTTTTTTCACTGAACGAGCAAGGGACACTACAAATTGAAGTTTTGACCCATGTTTATGAATCGTCAGTAGATAGGATTTAACAGTCGGCTCACCGTATTGAGCAATAGTTAAATTGTTGCCAATAGATAAATATATATACTTCTACGAGGCATCAAAGGAATGATAGCCCAAGTATATCTCCTGAACCAAGAAGAGTGACGCCTAGAATCAATTAACCTTCACATTTGATTATCCGACCACCTCCACTTAAGCACGGGCAAAGAAGCATCACATCCAAACCAAACCAAGCAATCGAGTAGCTATGCGGTTACAAACAAGGCCTATTATCATCACAACCGTGGTGAAGGCGTGTGCAATTTAGGGGTGCTCTCGGACAAGAGTCCTGCAATCCCAGCTGGTGCAGCCGGCCGGCCCATCATCGTTTTTTTTTTTTGCGAGGACGGCCGGCCCATCCCTTAATTAGACGTGTTGCGGCATCCACGCTAGAGTCTGGGTGCTCCACGTGCCAGGTTGTATCAATTTTGCAGACGACGTCCAAGCAAGCAGCTGTGTTTGTGTCAAACCTAAATGCAAGTCCTTCTTTGTACACGGGTCGCCGTCAACCTATTCTTTGCTCCTACGTCAGGCTTCTACAGTATCTTCAGTTGTTCGTCTATGATGTTTCTTCACCAAAGACACGGAAGTCGCAGATTCTCAGCAACAGGTCCGGTACCAACCAATCTTTTCTGTTGTCATGACGTTGTCATCGCCTAGTGTTTGGGGATTTCTTTTTTGTTTTTCTATCTACTAACGTCTCTTTTCTATTCTTTCCAAAAAAAAAAAAAAAAGAATCGACTCCGGCAGAGTAGGTGACTTTGTATGTAACGCTATGTTTGAACGATTTTGTCAAAAAGGGGGGAAAAAGGTCCGGCGAACCATTGCTAATTTGGATTTGGGGAGCACGAGGAACGAACTACAGCCTACAGGTACGAGCTCCCCCC
Source organism: Hyparrhenia diplandra (assembly GCA_015847255.1). NCBI lineage: Eukaryota > Viridiplantae > Streptophyta > Magnoliopsida > Poales > Poaceae > Hyparrhenia > Hyparrhenia diplandra. The sequence goes on along the minus strand of JADLZK010008025.1, from coordinate 232,486 downwards.
TCCTGTTTCCTAAGGGAAAAAAAATTGTCTCACGGCTTCGAGCAACAGGACCGGAGGTCCGATGGATCGATGCTCTGGGGAATACAGATTCATCACCATCGAATGTCCGGTCTCGTCCGAGAGCACCTTGAGCCCTTGAATTAGTTATTTCTTTCTTCATATAGTGATCTAAGATGACGAACCTAGGGCATCTCAAGACTAAAAATAACTTCTTCCAATTTAAGATTTTGGTGAGATTGGGAAAAAAATTCGTCTCCGATAATTTTCAATCCCACATTCCAATCTTTTGGCACTTAGAAAATAATCACACCCGCGTGAAAAAATCCGATGACTCGCGATCACGCATATCCCAGCGCCAATTCTCCCAATGACCTTCTCCTTATAGCGTGCTAAAGACGAGAATCCCTGGTCCACCTCGACCTGACCAAAGCGAGCTTGTAGCGGCGACGGCGTCGATGATGAATCACACCTCTGGCAGCGTGGCGGAGTGGGTTTTTGAAAAAAAAACACTGTTGGATAAATCTTTCTTTCTTTTTTTACAACAGATAAATCTTTCTTTGACTCTCCCAATACCTTTTGACGGCTTGGAAAACCCGATGGTTTTTTGAATGAATTTATTAGGAGCTCTTAGATATGCTCTCAGAAATCTGTAAATAGGATTTCCAAAACTTATGAAAAAATATTTTTGTAGATGCTATAAATCATCTTGTGTCCATTTTATTTGTAGTCTTAATAGTAGAACTCTTCCTACAATGTTGTGTTTCATTTTTTAGCAAAGCAGTTTAGCCTCAATACATTTTTCAAAATCTAGGAAAAACAACCTCAATTCATGTCTAGTATTTTGTCATACAAACCCCAGTGATAGAGCTTCGGTAAAAAAACCAAGTTCCTTCATAAAGCAAGTATAAGAAAAAAAAAAAAATAAGGTTTCAATTTGAAATTAATTTCAAATTTATTCAAACAAGTTCAATCATTTTTTTTTTTTTTTTTTTGCTCACATATTTAGCATATAATTTAAAACTGTAACACTACAATGGAAACTTCAAAAGTATGGAGTAATAGTATGCATTAAACGAACTTACTAATAACGTCAGATTTTTGCTTGGCCTCGTGCCGTGTTTCAGCAATAATCCTGCATAAAAAGTGAACTACAGTACTCCATTTTTTTTTTAATCTAAAGTACAATACTCCATTGTTTACGTACGTGAATGAAATTGGCGAGATGTTGACAATACAACTGAAGTCGATTCGTGGGCCAAAAATTTGGCCATTTTCTTATTTTATTTTCACATACATTAATTGTCACGATAGATAGATTGGCGGCCTGTCACGGTGGCGCATAGCGAGGACAACAAGGGCTAGGGCGCATTGATGAAGGCGACCATCTTGTCCATCATCTCCTTGGCCTTGTCGCAGTCGGGTTTGAAGAGGTAGAAGACGTGGCCCTCTCCCATGGTCTCCAGCAGCTCGACGCCGGCGTCGCCCCTGGCCGCGGCCACCGCCTCGGCGTAGGCGCGGCCGCGCCACCTGAGGAAGTCGCCCTCCGCGGCGCACACGAGGACGCGGTCGCACGCCAGCGTGTGGAGCCCCGGCGCGTGGGGCGCCATGGGGTTCATCCGCGGGTCGTCCAAGCCGCTGGTCTCGGGGCACGCGAAGAACCAGAGCCCGGCGCCCATGGCGCGCGCCGCGGGGTCCGGGTTCTCCTTGCCCACGGCCTCGGAGCCCCAGAACCAGGGGTGGATGAGCACGGCGCCCTTGAGCGCCGGCGATTTACCGGTGGACGCCGACGACGACGTCCGGGTGGATGGCGAGGTAGTGGCAGACGTTGCCGCCGGCGCTGTCCCCGGCGACGAAGACGCGGGCGAGGTCCCCGTGTGCGGCCACCCAGGGGTCGGCGCCGGAGAGCACCCACTTGAGCGCGGCGAGGCAGTCGTCGTACGCCGCGGGGAGCGGGTGCTCGGGCGCCAGGCGGTAGTCGACGGACACGACGACCGCGGGGCACGCGGCGGCCAGCCTGTTGAGGAAGAGGTGGTAGCCGGGCGACGCGGCGGACTCGGACACGAACCCGCCGCCGTGGACGTACACGACGACGGGCAGCTTCTCGGCGGCGGTGGGCGGCAGGTAGAGGCGGGCGGAGTAGGAGCCGAGGTGGACGTCCTTGGACTGGACCCCGTGGCGGCGTCGTGGCCGGGGTCCACGGGCGGCAACACCAGGGGCCGCTCGACGCGGCCGCTCTTGTAGACCCGGAGCAGCGGGCCGAACTCGCGCACCACCTCGTCGGACGGGTCCGGCGCCGGGATGGAGAAGGGGAACGCCGGCTTGAGTCGGACGACGCCATGGCGGACGCTGAGAGACGGACTGGGAGGTGTGGTGTGGAGTGAGCGACGCGGGGGTAGCGGGCGGTTGGACTTGCGCTTTGGCGTGCTCGGCGAGGTGGTTGTGGACGTGCGGACTCTGAGGTGTTTAGCCGAGCCGTTTGTGTGGAAGGAACGGGTGCAGTGGAGCGGCGGTCACCGACAAGTCCGGCCACGCGCGACGTGGGTGGTGGACTCGGTGTAGGCGTCGCCGGCGGTGCTGACTGCTGACCTAAAAATGTGAGGACATGCACAGATGCGCTGCGCGGCGAGCTTGAAAAGATCTGTCCGTAACTGTGCACAGGCACAGATGGGGCTCACTCAGTTCTGAATTGATTACGTTAACTGTGTACGGTCAGTTCCGTGCCTTGCTGAACATGTTTGTGGCCACAAAAGTCTCTGCGTGTTCTTCGAGACAGATTGCAACAGGAGAGGAATCCATTCGCTATCTTGGCTGTGTTTAGACAGATTGCAACAAATATAGGAGTTTTGATGAATCCATTCTTTTTGAGCCTGGATTCTGTGTGGTAGGATAATATTTCTGCTAAACGCGTCTTCTATTCTTTTTGATTCGAGCTGCCCTTCTAGAAGAGCTGCTGTGATACAACAACCAGTACTTTCTGCCTGAGACAAATCTTCTGGCCTTTGAATATGTTATTCACTTGGGTTGGGTGTTGGTTTTCAAAAAACACTACTATGCATCAACTCATTCTAATCTATGAAACCAACAACCAACAACAAAAAAAAGTGACCATTCCACAAACTAAACATTCTTGTTTATTGCAACACGTGAACAGAGCGAGCAACTTTAGGAGCAATTTTAAGTTACATGATATTTTAGCCTTTTTATAGATGTATAGTTGGTGCTATGCAATTTATGTCTAGGTATATAATAAAAGGAATGTATCTAGAAAAGCCAAAATATCTTACAACAATTTAGAATGGGAGAGAGTAATTGATAGAAATAAAGACTTTTTTGAAAAAAAAACACCATCCAATGTCTTCTTTAATTAGATCATCAAATATAATCTCCTCTATTCCGGATTTCTCAAAAACTAAAGATGGAGAGCGGGTAGATATAAAGAAGTTGTTGGACGATGAAAAGTTTTTTTTTTTTTTTGAACTTTGGACGATTGAAAAAAAGAGAGCTATTTTGTAGTAATAATAGCTCTCCGTATGATAGTTCAAAGAGCGAGTTCAAAAAGAACTATCGGAGATGCAAACTGACATATTGGGTGTTGTGATGGGCTCTCCACAGCTAAGCCTAAAGGTAAAGTAAAGGCTGTACTTGGATCGTGGGTTATGCACACCAGCCAGGCAACGATCTTAGCCTTACTAGGGTTGAATGTTCGGATATATTAAAATAAAAAAAAAATCTCAGATTCCATTAGTAAACTGCGAGACGAATTTATTAAACGTAACTAATCCATCATTTTTTTGACTGAAATAACTAATCCATCATTAGCATGGACTAATTAGGTTTAAAAATTCCTCTAGCAAATTAGTCGTAATCAGTATAATTATTAAATAAGGCTTTTTAACAAGGCCAATCTACATTTAATACTCTATGCATGTGTCAAACATTGTCAAATCATGCACATTTAATAGTTAGTTTTGGGAGGAACTAAACAAGGCCAAAAATCAAATGTCTGAATTCGTGCTTGACCAAAATCAAATGCCTGAATTCGTGCCTGGCCGACCAGTTTTGTTTAATAACAAACTAATCAGCCCATGAAACTTTCTTTATTGGACTTGGTGATTACCAGCCCAGCACGGCCTAGCCCCACTAGCAATATGCACTACTATACCCAACCCCAAACGGGATGCTAGGTGGGGTTTTTAGACAAGGAATTCCTTTAGACAAACCTCCATATTTGTAGCTTGGCCCATGACGCTTAATGGACAAGACCTATACAGCGAAATAGAAATGGCAAATTAATTTCTCGGTCCGAGTCCATCTCAATATATTTATTCTTTTTTTTTTTTTTTTTTCGAAATAGCACCCATTGACTAATTCAGCCTTTGGAAAATAGGGCATTACACGCCGGCTCTAAATTTACCAAAACAATTGGCGGCGCGGCTCGTCACACGAAATGGCGACAGTAAATCATTCCATTAACCAAGTTTACTAAAGTTATAGAGACAAAAAAAAAAAAAGTTTATACTCTTATAGCATGTTGCCATGTTTTGAATCTAAATCTAGCTTTATTTGTGTGTATTTTCCTACTAACTTTTTATTGGTTGGTTAATGCTATGACCTTGGTTTATTTATATATTCCATATGTATCACAATTAGAAGACGTTTAGGACAACAATACGGTCTTCAAAGTTTTACAAAGATATTTATTGGAAAGTTATATATGTATATTTTTATAAAAATAATTTTCAAGGAAAATTAATTGATATAATTTTTGCCATTTTTAAACCCAACGATTTAAATGTTATGCATGAATTATATTCTCAATGTTTTGACCAAAACCTTGTCCAAAAAAGTCTTCTAAATGCAATAGAGGAGTACTTATATACATGGGTCTAAAAGCATCTCCAAGAGTACATCAAATTTTGTTCCCGAAAACTTGGTGTTTTGTCAACTCCCAAGTACGGGTAGAAAAAAGGCTAATCTTCAAAGGAGAAAATGGCATGGCAAGCTAGTAAAGTCATCGGGTTTTGTAGTGAGTAGGGCTTTCAACCTAGGTATGACATGGTAAGTTAGTCATTTGGTTCTCACTACACATAGACTAGTTAGTGCCTTCACTAATGTTGTACAATTAACTTATTAATTTGACAAGAACTGTAATATATGTTTCTCGCCGATTTATGTAATCTTTTTGGTGAAATGTGATCTTGATTTGTGGTGGCTACATTGGTAAGATACGCTGGGATCCAAAGTCTTGACATGTGGAAACCCCAAATCTTATTTTTTTATTTATTTTTAATAATGCAACCTCCGCCAGATTTGCTATCATGGAGAGTCGAACTCGCGGTCTACTAGGTGCTACACCGGGGTAGTCTTAGAAGGGATCACCAAGGTTGATTTGCTTAAATTAGGTTGGTCAAGGGGATGACACTAGGTTTTAAATAAATTAACATGACAAGTCTTTATAGGTGGCACATGTTTTGATGGGTTGGAAATGAACCGGATCAACGGGGTGTTTATTGACTTGTTTTTCCAAAGTGCCATTGGGCTGAGCTATCATTCCATACAACCAAGTTTGTACTCTTATAGATACAAAAAAAAGAGTTCATACTCTTATAGCATGTTGCCATGTTTTGAATCTAAATCTAGCTTTATTTGTTTGTATTTTCCTACTGACTTTTTATATTGGTTGGTTAATGCTATGACCTTGGTTTATTTATATATTCCGTCAGTAGAATCAAGTTAGAAGACGTTTAGGACAACAACACGGTCTTCAAAATTTTATAAAAACTTGAAAAGTTATGCATGTATATTTTTATGAAAATAATTTTCAAGGCAAATTATTGATATAATTTTCACGTTTTTGTTCCCAATGATTTAAAAAGTTATATGCATAAATTATATTCCCAATGTTTTGACCAAAACCTTGTCCAAAAAGTCTTCTAAATGCAATAGAGAAGGAGTGATTTTATACATGGGTCTAAAAACATATCCAAGATTTTATCAATTTTTTCTTGAAAACATGATGTTTTGTCAACTCCCTAGTTTGTTAACACCCCAGACAAAAAAAAAAAAGGCCAATCTTCAAAGGAGAAAATGGCATGGCAAGCTAGTCAGGTCATCGGGTTTTTTGCCCGGTAGGGCTTTCAACCTAGGTATGACATGGTAAGCTAGTCATTTGGTTCTCACTACACCCAGACTAGTTAGTGCCTTCACTAATGTTGTACAATTAACTTATTAATTTGACAAGATCTGTAATGTATGTTTCCACCCCTCGTATGTAATCTTTTTGGTGAAATGTGATCTTGATTTGTGGCAAAGCTACATTGGTAAGATACTCGCCCCCCCCTGTTTCTTGACATGTGGAAACCCCCATTGTTTTTTTTTAATTTTCTTTTAATAATGCACCGCCGGAAATTCGCTCTCATGGAGAGTCGAACCCATGGGATAGGGTCGGTGCTACTTTCAGTGCTCTAACCACTAGGCTAGAGGTCGGGTAGATCTCTTAGGGATCACTGAGGTTGATTTGCTTAAATTAGGTTGATCAAGGGGGTGACACTGAGTTTTAAATAAATTAACATGACGAGTCTTTATGGCACTGTGTGTTGATGGGCTGGAGCAAGCGCCCATGGCGATCAACTGCGGGTCGGAGACTTGTTTTTCAAAAAAGTGCCATTGGGCTGAGCTAGCGATGACCGAGTTGAATGAGCTAGGACGACGAAAGAGGTGGCAGCTAGGAGGTAGCTGGTTGGGGATGTGGAGCAAGGTGTTTTATATGGTAGTGCTACTGTTTCTATAATGGGTAAATTGGGCCAACATGTTTCTATAGACCTCTTTGGAAAAATCATATTTCAGTAGAATCGAGTGAAAAATCAATTAGTTTAAAGCAGATACCAAATTAAAATCAAAAAAATTTCAATTTCAAAAAGATTTTGGTTTATATGCTGGTTAGTTTGATTTATTCTGTGAGTTATTTTTTTGGGGGTGGGGGAAACTTTGCTCCTCCTAATAATTGACTACCTTTGCTTCGTATCTAGCAATTTTTAAGCCTCTTGGAAACACCCTAGGTGGCAGCCTCATGGCTTTAATTTACGGTTGATTTAATTCAGTATTGATTTAAGGGATATTATAAAAGAGGGAAATAAACTAAAACAAGATGAGAACAAACGAATGAAGAGCGTTGTGGATGGTTGACGTGTGTTGGGTATATTTATGAAAAAAAAAAATTAACTGATTACTCATCCGTAACGCCAACGAGTATATTTATGGAGTGAAACCAATCCTGACGCGTGCATATGCATGGATCATGACAGTCAGCTTTGTACTTTTGTACCCGGATCCGTCCAAAGAAAAACCTCCTCCGTCCTCCTCCTCGGACTGGAGTCGGGCTGCCCTGCCTACCTTTGGCGAAATGGAAATTGTGCAATGCGCGTGGCGGGCTGGATTTCCGCGTCCCTCCTCCTCTCTTCCCCTCCCTCCCATGTGACCCATCATCCGACCACCCTCCTCTCCTCTCCTCCTCCTCGCACCACCACCACCACCCTCCCTCTCCTCGCCTCCCCAAAAAAAGGCACCGCACCGAAAAGGGGTGGTGAGAGGCACGGGGACCGCCCGCCTCGCTCGCCTGCACACACCGGCACCGGGAATCGGCGCCGCGGCGGTGGTTGCAGCGGCGGGCGGCGGCGGCCTGCGCTGCGCTGCGCGGGGAGATGTCTTCGCGCTCGGGGTCCTCAGGCGGCGGCGGGAGCAGCGCGGGGGAGGCGCCGCGGTGCCGCTCGCCGTGCTGCTCAGGCGGGAGGTCGCCAGCGAGCGCACCGCGTCGGAGCGACCCGAGCTGCACTCGGGCCTCTTCAGCCAGGCCAAGAAAGGCGAGGACTTCACCTTCCTCAAGCCCGAATGCGAGCGCGTCCCCGGCGTCCCGTCCTCCTCCTTCTCCGCCTTCGGCGTAAGCGCACCCCTCTTCTCTCCATCCCTTCCCTCCTCTCCCGTCGCGATCGCCGCCCTCGATCTCTGTCGTCACGTGGATCGCTGCCCTGCCTGCCTGCCTGGGGGCATCTAGCTGGGGTGGCGATGCGCGATCGGTTTGGTGCGCCAAATATATAAAGTTTCAGGGTGAATTTCGTCTTTGGGGGTAGGTAGGTGGCCGAATTTGGATTCGGCTGGTGCCAAACATGACCTCTGATTTTGCCAATTTGGGGAGGGCGTATTTCACTCGTCCTTGATATGCAACATAGGGAGGAAAATGTGTTCTTGAGCTTGGATTACCAAACAAGCCTCCCCTGTCGCTTTGTTGCAGCTGTTTGATGGACATAATGGGAATGGAGCGGCGATTTACACCAAGGAGAATCTCTTGAACAATGTCTTGAGTGCGGTCCCTGCTGATCTCAGCAGGGAAGACTGGCTTGCTGCACTCCCAAGAGCGCTGGTTGCTGCATTCGTCAAAACCGATAAAGATTTCCAGACTAAAGGTGTGTGATACAAAAACTAATGCAGCATCAACTAATATTTTTGTATTGTACTTGTCTAGTTTTCTAGGTTCTTTTCCTTGTCTGTTATCATGTAGACAACATAAAAAGAAGATTCAGATTCATACCATAATTTCAGATGTTACTATTAAGCTTTCACTATAAGCTGGGCTTGGTCTAAAAAACAATTTCGGATGTTATTGTGCCTATCACCATTGTGATACATACATAATGTATTCAAGATAATGCATCTCTAAATCTTAGTAACATCAAAAGGAAGTAGATTTCCTACTACTAGATTATACTGCCATATGTTTTCCCATGGTTTCCTATGACTGGAGCCATCTTTACTCATTACTATATCTATCTGGTTGTCTGTTACAGCACGTTCTTCAGGGACAACTGTGACATTTGTCATAATAGATGGATTGGTCATCACTGTTGCATCAGTTGGCGATTCCGTTGTGTACTACAAGCTGAAGGTTCAATTTATCATTTATCCTCGGATCACAGATTTGATGCAAGTAAAGAAGAGTAAGATTGTTTCTCCTGATGCACATCCCTTCCCCTTTCTCATGGCAACCTCTTTGCTCTTTTTTAACTTAATTTTTATGTGCAGGGTTGATCGTGTAACAGAATCTGGAGGTGATGTTGGAAGGCTAAATGTTGTTGGTGGTGCTGAGGTTTGAACTTCTCTCATATTTTCTTGTTAGCTAATTCTGAGGATTGATCATGTTTCTCATATTGCTTAAATTCATTGCATGAATATCCAATATTACATGCAAGTTCTAATCATGTCATGTAATAGTTGGATGTGCTTCATGCAGTTCTAATGTTACATTGACAACTAGTTTAGGTGGTATGCATGTTTTATGCAATTTTTGTTTTTCACATATCAGATCTTTGAATTGAGATCTTAATTTTCTGTTAAATCAAGAAATAACATTTGAACCCGATCTGAAGTGTTCTATCAATAGTCAATGAAAACCTTGATCATTATATTTTACAGTGCTCACCGTTTTATATATATTTGCCACACATACTATATGTCTATAGGAGCGTTGCATCCATCATTAATTGTAGGAGTGGCAGGGAGGTGAGTGCATGTGCATGTGGGTGGATGTGGTGCAAGGGTGAGTGGCAGAAGAAAAAGGTGGTAGGATTTCAGGGGTGGGATAGGAGCAGGCTATGATTTTGCAGGCTATTTTTGGATTTTTGGTTAAGTGCTCTTTTATTTTTTTTTTTTTCCTTCCACCTGCCTTTAATTTTTCTTACCTCCAGATTGGCCCCTTAGGTGTTGGCCTGGAGGTTTGTGCCTATCAAGGTCAATCGGAGACCAAGATGTTGGTGAATTTATTGTTCCAGTTCCTCTTGTGAAGCAAGTAAAGGTATGCACCGTTTAATTCTTCACATCAGCTTTGCAGGACTGTACTTAATGTTGTTTGAAATTTTATGGCTTACCCTTTCCACTGTAAATCCTATATTACTAATAAATTGACAGTTTCTCCAAGTCTCTTGTCTTAGTGTAACATTTTGCATTTGTTAAAACTTATATTTTCTTATGGTAACTACCTCTTCTCAAATGACCACAATTTTTCTCTAGTAATTTTTCCGTGTGCAGTGTGAAGAATATATCATTCTACCACCAATGTTGGGTTATGTGCCTCGTAGTTATGCTAAGCCACTTGCATAAACTGCCTACTTTTCTACTTGTCCTTTTTGAAAGAATCACAATTAGCTAGGTGATTTTGTTGAGTTATTATTCAGCACTATGTCAATAGCATTGGCATTCAAACCTTAATCTCTCTCCTAATATGTGTAGCTATTCAGCATTATGTCAATATCTTCAGCATTCAAACCCTGCCTCCTAATATTTGTAGCTATCTTCTGCGGGAGGCCGACTTATTATTGCAAGTGATGGTGTTTGGGATGCCTTGTCTCCAGAAGTAGCTTTTAACTGTTCACGTGAACTTCCTCCAGTGCCTGCAGCTGAGCAAATCGTTAAAGTAACTTCCTTTCTATGTGCATCTATGTGCAGCCATAAATCTTGAATGATACTCTTATTTACATATCTGAAACCTTTTGCAGACTGCTGTGCACTCAAAAGGACTGAGGGATGATACCACCTGTATTGTTGTTGATATAGTAGTAGAAAAACACAACCCTTGCATGCCACATCCTAAAAGCAACCAGGAATCGGTGTCTTCAAAAATATGTTCGGCAAGAAAAAATCATCGGATTCATCATCCCATTCCCATTCCCATTCACATACCCATACAGATAGAGAATATACAGATCCAGATAATGTGGAGGAAATTTTTGAGGATGGGTGTGCACTTCTTTCTAAACGGTTGGTTCCCTAATTTCATCTTAATAATTAGATGGAAACTTGATTTTATTTTCAACATTTTGCACCAGGAGATGTAAGTATGAATTTTGCAATTTTGTCATTGTTGAATGCAGGCTGGATTCTGAATACCCTGTTCGAAATATGTTCAAACTCTTCATATGCGCCATTTGTCAAGTAGAGTTAAAACCAAACCAAGGGATATCTGTACATGAAGATTCATCACAACCTGGGAGCTTAAGGTCGCTGGGATGGTCCATTCCTTTGCCAGAGCTGTCAGGAGAAGAAAGAAGCAATGGAGGGAAAGCGTCGTTCACGAGGTCTTATTTGGAGACCTGTTATTTATATTTGATTATTTATCATGAAGCATGAATATGCCTTTTCTTATACTATCTACCACCATTAATATTCTGCAGATTCATCAAGAAACAGTGGTTCAAGTGAATAGTTGACATGTGTAGAGTGATCAGGTAACTACTGACCAACAACAACCCAGCACCAGCATTTTGCAGCATTTCTTCTGTTGTGGCACTTCCTTGATCACATGTAATGTCTGGGAGTTCTGATCTAGAACTAGATTGAAGTATTGAATTGCCATTGTGGAGGTGGCTGCTGCTTACAGTTCTCATCCCAAGTGAGGAGCATGCCTTGTCCTCAGCAAGATTCTTGCCCAGGAATGTAGGCAGCTTTACTCAGCCCTTTGACCTTGATGGCACATACAGGTTGAAAGATTAAGGGACGATGCCAAAATGATATGGCTTGTCTATTCTAAGGTCAGCTGCTGCAACGCGAATTACTCTTCGTATAGAGTTCTGACAAATAGCTATGGCACTGTTTCTGAATTAGGACTAGGTGCTTACATCAATTTTTCCCTGTTCAAACCGGCCTTAATTTATGGCTAGAGACCTTAGAGTACTATCAGTCCCTGTTGAGGTCCAGCCTTCGCTGACACCAATGTAATTATCATCTAAAAATATTCTTTGAAGCAGCAGCTGTGATTCATCAGCAAGACATTAGTTGTCATGTACAATGTACAAAATCTTGCTAACAAGACAGATCTGTTTCCTCTTCTGTTTTGCCATCACTTGGATGAAAATCAATCGGTGTGCCAATTGGAGGGAAGAAATTGTTCTAAATGCTGATGGTAGACTTGACTCACTGGAGGTGTCACTGACCCTTTTGTATATTTTATTTTATACTTTTCGTAATGATGTATTATAGTACTGAGTATGAAATTTGGTTCTGCGCGGGCGATTACCCAGCCAAAAGTATGCTGTAATATGCTGTCCGAAGTTCAGTCGAAAAATACTCCATATGCGGAATAAAGTAAAGATGTCTCTGTTCCTTGCGTGAAGAACAATGGCCAAAATGAAAACTAAAGTTCAGTTTTTTTTTTTTTTTTTGTATCTATCATTCCATTAAAAAAAAACTTTTCTATCATAACGTATCATTTAGGGAAAAAAAAAGTTGTGTTTTACTAGTAAATGTGTCCATTGTTGTAACAAAACTCATCCATTTATGCACGGGAGTACTTCTATCTACTAAATGGATGTACCAAAAATTAAAGTGACTTATAATTTGAAACAAATGAGGGGAGTACTTCCGAATATGAAATTTGTTTATGCACAGGAGCTTCCCAGCCAGAAGTATGCTGTGATATGTTGTCCGTATCATATGCAGAATGATGCCAAGATGTATCTGTTCCTTTGTGTGAATAATAACGGCCAAAATGAAAACTGGAGTTGCAGAGTGTTTCTATCTATCATAATGTATCATTAAAAAGGTAATTTTTTTAGTTTATATCTACAACAAGGATACAAACTTGAAAAAATCATTTATTTTTGAAGTTTTTGAATTTTTTTAGAGTAACGTGCCTAATTGTTGCAAATCCAAACATCGGATAGTCGTGCCATGCTCCAATATAATGTGAAATAAAGATCCGTCAAATTCCAATGTGCAAAAAGGGCCTATCGATTTCCTGTAAAGAAATTCAACCATATAAAACGTCCTTTTTCCTTTTTTTATTTACTCACAATTAAAAAACCATTTTTGCTTCTTAAAAAAAACCTTTGTTTTGTAAAAGAGAGTTTTTTTTTAAAGAAAAATCCAAAAGCAGCAATATCCACGGACACCTCGACGGACCACTAGAATGCAGCCATGATCGCCTCCTCCCTTTCCCCTCCGCTCACTCTTGCTCCTCCCCGCCAGCGCCGCATCCCGTTCCCGTCCCGCCACCGCTACTTTCCTGCCCTTTCCAAGGCTCACCCTCAGCCGCCGCCACCGCCGCCTGGCCGCCTCGGCGACTGCGAGCAGCAGCGAGGAAGAAGAAGAAGCGGCGGCGGCCGGGAGCACGAACGGGTCCCTCCCGGGCCTGCCCCGTATCGAAGAGGAGGATGACGAGTTCTGCCCGGTGGACTGCGTGACGGAGTTCAAGACCAACGAGGAGTTCCAGCGCCACCTGGAGCGGTCCAGGGCCACGGGCGCGCTGGTGGTGGTGGACTTCTACCGGCCCCTCCTGCGGCAGCTGCAAGTACATCGAGAAGGGCTTCGTTCGCCTCTGCAAGGGCTCCGGCGACGACGGCGCCCCGTCGTCTTCCTCAAGCACAACGTACGTACGTCAGTGTATACAGCACGCCACCGGTTGATGCAACACAACACGGGTAAGTGGTTGAGTAATGCGAATGGATGATCGATGGTGCAGGTGATCGACGAGTACGACGAGCAGTCGGAGGTGGCGGACCGGCTGCGCATCAAGATCGTGCCGCTCTTCCACTTCTACAAGGACGGCGCGCTGGTGGAGTCGTTCGCGACGAGGGACAAGGAGAGGATCCTCGCCGCCATCCGCAAGTACACCTCGGCCGACCTGGAACCTGAGTCAGTTCACCACCACTTTCTCATCTGTTTGGACTTTTTTTTTTTTTATCACACAAACGGTGTGGCACGAGTAATTCACTCTTGGTTCAGAACAATTCAAAACAAGGTAGAAAAAAGAAAACTCTTTCTGGCGACGAAAACTTGTGGTCTCTGAAAGCATGCAGCCCCAACACAAAAATTTTGAAAATATCGGCACATTGCTGCGCATTTGCAACTGTGGTAACAATTTTGGATAACATTTCCATTTCTACTTGCAGGGAAGAAGAGCAGCAGGAGTGATTCAACTCCAGTGTGGCGGACTGATCGAGTTTCCTCGAGGGTGCAGTGCAGTGCAGTGCAGGGAATTGAGATACTATGCACAGCAGCAGCACATGGATTATTTGGAGTTTCGATGTCTGTGTCCCTGCATTTGGGATATCATCAGTCTGGATCAATGTACCATTATCTGTAAAATAATGCGAGATGCATAATATCTGAACCAAACGTGCGTCCTTATTTGTACGCCGTGGTGCTGCAAACCTGGAACGTAACCTGACGCGTTGTGCAGGATGCAAACTTGTCTACTCTCTGGCTCTGTTCCACCTCTAGAAGTTGTGATATAAGATCCACCATTGTTTTTCGTTTTTAAAAAGCAATATTAGTATTACTCAAAAATAAAACCTCTAAAGCCCCGTTTGTGTTACTATTACTTTACGTTGTTTATTCGACCATCTTAAAGTTTTGTAAGAAAATTGATTTTTTCGTGTCTACCATCTTTTTTTTTTGAAATGACAAACTAGTTTTGTTTTCGTGCCAACTTTGAACCTGATTTATATCTTTAAATAAATTTTTAAAAAACTGTTTTTCAAAGATTTTTCCAATGATAAACTAATTATGTATGATAAATATTAATATTTTTTTAATTTATAATTTATTTAAGTTATTTACCGTGACAAACAAACATTAAAGTACGTGATATAAAGCCCCTGACCGACAGGGCCGAGGCCCATCTGTGTGTTGGGCTCTATCAGGATTCACCAACCCCTGATACAAAACGCAGTGAGGCCCATGTCCCTATCGTCACCTATACAGACGAAGAGAAAAAAAGAGATGAGGGGAGTTGGAGGTCCACTGCTCACCATCGGGGATCTACTCGGCGACCTCGCCGTCGACGGCGGTGACGACCCCCTCGTCGGCGTCGGAGATGCGTCCGCCCCTCCTCTCCATCGGCGGCGCAGCAAGCGGGGAGGCCGATCCGTCCGATCTCAGCCGGCTCTTCGAGGTATTAGGGCTCGTTTCCCCTCCACCCATGTTCTCTCGATCGAGGGTTCCGTCCATCGACTCTTCCATTGTGGGTTACTCCTGTACTTCTGGGATCGTAGAATTGAGTACCCAATTTGGAGTCGAGCATCTTATCCGTCTTTATCCCCATTATATTACATATTACGCTCTCGTTTGTTGCCATATGGTGCCATGGTGGGCGAGCAGCCGCTGCAGCAATGGCGGGCGTGCTGGGCGCTGCTGGCAATCTGGCATCATATCACGGCTTCCTTAGATTGCTTGCATGCTGTACGTGAGCGCGGGCATGCAAGGTGGGCGGTGAGCACAGCTGGTGACGGACGGCGCTTGCGACATGCTCGATGAAATGCCCAAAAGAACACAGTCCATCCTATACATCTCTGTACCACCAACCAAACTGTACACAGGGATGATCCTTTCCCTTCAGACCAAAATCAGTGGTGTGATCACCCGGTTCCAGAAAATTTGAGACGGAACCGTCTTGTTGTCCCCTGCTTGATTTCACTGGGAGAAATGAAGACTGCTTCTTTGATTTAGGTAGATACAATTCTATTGATCT
The DNA here is from genome assembly GCA_015847255.1 of Hyparrhenia diplandra. Classification (NCBI taxonomy): domain Eukaryota; kingdom Viridiplantae; phylum Streptophyta; class Magnoliopsida; order Poales; family Poaceae; genus Hyparrhenia; species Hyparrhenia diplandra. The sequence continues at coordinate 216,972 of JADLZK010008025.1, read as the reverse complement.
GATTGTTGTGAATTTACATAAACGTTCAATGTCTTGCCCTATGCTTCTTTGGCAATTACGCCTGGCAGAGAAGATAGTGCAATTTTATTCAGAAGAAAAATTTTAGTCAGGAGAGACATTTGCGATTTGCAAGAAAAACTAAATTGAAGGCTACATTTGTTGATGCAGTTTTGGTCATTCATGTCTTCCACCTGAGTATTAGCTGTTTAAATCATCAGTATGTTATTATCTGTTTTCATACTTGTCTGGTTCGCCACACTTGGATGTCTCAGTTCTCAACTACAAAAATCTTTACTGAATTTTGAGTTTGTTCATGATGCTATCAGGAACACTACAACAATTTGATGAAGGCTCTGCAAGAGAAGGACCCTTCATGGCCCTCGTTGATGCTAAAGGTATGGCTCTTGCTTTCCCATTTCCCTTCCTTTCCTTTTACACTTGTTTGGTACCTGCTCGATCATTCGATGTAACTACTAATGTTGTGGTTATGTCTGCTTCTAGCTGTGCGCGGCATTGAAGACTGCAGATAAGCTTGTGAGTTGCGCGAACACGAACGCAGAACAGCTGCTGGAGAAGGTGAAGGCACTGGAGGACGTCCTTGAGAGGGGCGATCATGCGGTGGCAGAGATTGTAGAAGCTCTCCAGAGGTCAGGCCTCACAAAGGAATCGTCAAGGTTCCCAATCAAAACGGCCAGCAAGTAGTGACATTGTGCTGTTGTATGTCGACCTGTGCCTCCAAGGTTTTGTAGTGCTTTACCACTCTTGAAATGCACGTGTGTGGGCGAGGCTAGATTTGCAAATTGCAATACATGCTCCTTTCTTCTTGGACCATTAGCTTGATTTCCTGCCAAGGTATGTTTAGGTCTGAAACCAGCTCTAAATTCTGGAGCAAAAAGACAATAAAAATGCCTGTTTGAGTACGCTTTGTAAATGTGATAACTTAATCGACTTCACTCTCATTCTTCCTATTTTGGGCTGAAGATCGAGTAGAACTTCTTTCGAACCGGCAAAAAATAAAAAAAAAAGTTATTTTGACCTGAGTTATTTAGAAGTTTACATGAAACATTTCAATTCACATAAAGTCTAAGACGTCTTGAATTTCTCTAAAAGTTTCAAATGGATTTTCAGTATCCAAAGATGAGTTTAGGAGAAAGTGAAGTAAAAAATTTGGGATGCTTCTCGTGAAGGAGCAATCTAAAAAAACAGTACGCACACATAAGCGTCCTCAGGCTGAGGCAAAATCACAATAAAGAAAACTTGCAAGGACTAGACTGAAAAGCAGCTCCCCAGTCTCCGTCTTTTCCTTCCCCGGCGTCGAGTCGGAGGAGGCCACCCCACCGCGTGCCGATGGACAACAACAACTTCCTGGCGGCGTGGCCTGTCGTGGGCCCCGGCATCGCCGGCGCCGTATTCGGCGCGGGGTGGTGGTTCTGGGTTGACGCCGTCGTCTGCAGCGCCGCTGCCGTCCCATTCCTCCACTACCTCCCAGGTAAGCTAAGCGCGCGCCCGCCGTTCCCCGCGAGCGTCGCGCCGGCGCCCCTCGTCTCTCTCGCCTCCATCGTTCTGTGTCCCCTGTAAGCTAGGATTTCAACCCCGGCCGTGGATTTCTGTCTCGATTAGGGTTCTTCGCCTCGTTCGCCGCTCTCATGTTCAACTGCGTCAACCGGGAGGATATCGGCGATGGCTACTACTCACCGTACGACGACTCCGAATGGAGGTGAGGAAAAATTACTGAAACCCTAGCCACAGCTGCCTAGCCAGGTTTATGGTTTCTGGTTCGAATCGAACGTGGTTTCAAGTCTAGTACTGATTCAGTTAATTGAATCTTTTAGTGTTCAGCTGTGTGATTTGGCAAATGTCATGTTTGATTGAACTAGTTATGATGATATTATTCGCTGATTACCTGTGCGTATTTATTTATCTGCAGTGTATTGTAGCCTAGAACTTGAATGCGCATGGAATTAAGAGTTTTGGTGGCTTGATCAATAGGGCAAGTGATTTTGGACTTTTAGTTTTTCTGATGAGAGCGGTGTCATAGGTTTATTTTTGGCTTGGAACTTGTAGTGACAGGTTTATAACATAATTACAACAGAATAGTTTGGACAGAAATTGCATTGTGTTGAATGGGATTCGCTTTTGCACTTAGAAGCATTTGAGCCATGGTAAACTATGGACTCAAGCATTTTCCAGTTGCTGTATTGCCATGGAAATGGGGTGAGGGCACACTGACTAAATTAGACGAGCAAAAAAAAAGACAAAATGAAAGGAAGAACTCCAATCTCGCCATCTAAATTCCAAGAGCACCACAGGTTAGGTGTGCTACAATTTCTAGCTGCTGTTTGGTTCACTGCCACAGTTGCAACTTGCCACAGATTCTTAGCCCCATGGCATAGATATTGATAGATAGATTTTGTCGCCAAACTTTGCCACAATCATGGCTTTGATTTTGACAGCTACACTTCTTTGGCAGCCATATTTGCCTAAGATTAGTCGTGGCTAGGTTAGGTACCAACCAAACATGACATATTCAGCCATCTATCTGAGGCTTCTAACCTTTGTGCCAAATAAACTGAAACTGCAGAAAGTAAAGATGCATGATTTAATCACCATTACTTGTTTGCATAAATCACTTAAGAAATTTTCAAATGCCCACTTTGTTTCTCTACCTGGTTTTTTGAAGAAAAAAAATTATATGCTATGAAAAAATTTCACTCCTATCGCACATCACTTCACACATTAACAGATTCACGAACTGCAGTTGTAAGGAATGATGTTCTCTTGAATTTTTGTGAGTTCCTATCTGATTTAACATTTACAGCTCTTTACTATATGACAATGGAACACATTGAATTGCAGGGTGAAACTCTGGCTTTTCATTTCGTATGTGGTGTCTTTTGTCTCGTTGGCTGGGTCAGTTGGTTTTTTGTTCAAGATGCACTTACAGATACGGGGCCATCTGCGTGGACTGGCACTGCTGGTGTCCTTCAGTGTGTGTTTGTGTTAGTGAGGTATTTAATCTTTCCTTGTTTGGTCCATTAATCGTTTCAGTCCCACGGTGTGTGTTTGTGTCTTTGTGAGCTTATAAGTGCTGGTGACGTATCTTGCAGTGGGTTGATCTACTGGACATGCCACTCTGAAGATTGACTTAAGAAGGCCAATGAAGACGCTGATGTTAAAGGGGAATATGATTCGGGCTTGTTGGCTGAAATGCAATTAGTGTACCATGGTCTTGTATCACCCAAGCCTCGAAGTTTGGTATTAATACAAATGTAGTCGTGTACCGTGCTGCTCAAAATTAGTTTCTAAGATGTTTTGGAGCAAGAAACTTCTAGGGATGATAAGTAGTAGTTAGTAAATATATTGTTACATTTTTACTGTCAACAAATTTCTCGTGTAAAGTTCACCAACTGTCCTGTGCTCTTGTACCTCTTGATCATGTTTGTGAAGTCGTCAGTTCTGATGATTGGAACTTGTAATCTCTTTGAAGATTGGAAGGTGTGACTATTAAGGTCCTACATCACATTCACATCACCTGCTGTTCAAGTCTAACCTAAACAGCAGTCTAGTCAGAATAATGCATCCAATCTTTATGCTATGTTGATAGTTCATTCATGACTTGAAAGAAAAATGAGAAATCCAGTCCGTTGTATCCAGAAACAGATGCATTTTCCAACCTACAGATGGCACCAGCAAGGAAGCTTTAGGGCTTGTGAGATAGCTGACCACTTGTCTAAAAATACTCCAGTTGACACAAATGCCATTCATTGCCATGTGTGCTGCTTGACTGGAGTACGCCACTATACTATTCTTCCAGAAGGAATTGGTCGTTGCCTTACCTTGCACGTCCGGCTTTTTACGAGTCCAGTTCTACGCGGCTTCTGTTTTACGAGTCCAGTTGACTTTGACCTGACGAGTCGTCTCGACCGTGGCTTGAGCTAAATTCAGGAGACGGATCCATGGGGTCAAGATTGGAAGTTTTCTAGGCAATTTGTTAGGCGTCAGTTTGTCAACAAACATGTGGACATGTGGTAGAGGGCCATGACCATAAAATTCTGTGCTTACCAATCATTTCCACGCTGCATTTTATTTTCGCAAATTTCAGTACGCCACGATTATAATCCATCATGGAAAAAAGGTTCATGAATTCTAGTGTGTGTACGATGATCTCGACCGTAACTTACTAGTACCCCAAGATATCGTAAGAAGTAAACAAAATTTTAATACGCATGGCACGTGCCAGGACGTCATAGCTTATTGCCTAGTTGCCCACCCCAAATGGTCAAAGTGCTTAGTTTACTCTTGGAAGCTGCTGCTTTATTTGCCAAATGGTTGGACCTAACAGGGCCATCATTGCTTGAGACGGAATGAATGTTCCTGCACCTGCACCTAACATGGCCAGTTTTAGACCACAGAATCTTGTAAAAAGGTTACTAGAGGCCGGATGTGTGACGTGGCAGCATCTCACGCTGTCACCAGCTTGAGCGTTGCCTTTTTTGAAATACTATATAAAGGCCATGGTGTAACTACCGTAGGTTTAAATATGAGTGCTTAAAAAAAGAGAGCGCCGTTAAATCACTAACCACCTGCACTGCATACACGTTATTCCCTTCAGTACAAATGAGCTTAACTACCTTGTTAGATAAGTTCCTTATTTCAATTTTAAATCTATGTTAACGACTTATTCAAAACCAAACGTTTCAAACATCTCATCGTTCATGCTCCAACACAGAAGCAAACTAACCTGGCATGGCAGGCTCAATGCAAATGAGCTGCCAGCCTGCCACAAATCCATGAAATCGTTTCCTTTGAAGATCATCCTCATGCCCATCCATAATTTTTCTCTTTCTTTGATAAGAAGACCATAGACAAAATATTGCAAGCGATGACAATTCCATGGCGTGCTAGGCAGTTAGCACAACATGCATAGCACGTACAGGCGATTGGTGTGGTAGGTGGCTTGAACCCATATTAGCTAGAGATTATTGGACCGTACAGTGCCTGTTGTGTGCCTTCGTCAGATCACATGCCCAGCAGCTGCTAACATGCACTTAATCATCCTCTTTTACTCATTATCAATAGGCGCCTAATGTCAAAAAAAATCAATAGGCACCTAATAATCAAACAAAGCATGCCTTTTAAACTCATTTTTTCGCACCTGCTGACGTTTGTTATTTTCTTATTTAATGAACAAAATAATGGTTTTCTTTAACTTTACTAATATCATAGGCGCCTAATCAAACAAAGCACGCCTTTTTAAACTCATTTTTTCGCACCTGCTGACGTTTGTTTTGCTCTCTTCTGAAAATCAAACAAAAGAAATTTTCTTAACCGTCCTGACTCTCGCGTGTCGCCTTTCGCCAAACTCTGTCCTTTCTGCTACTACTAGTACAAATGCTGTGCAGTCCTAATACCTCACTCTAGCAGTAGTTTCCAAGGCTTCTAAATATAATAAATATATATAACTTAAATACAATAAATTTATATAATACTTGCTAATTTTGTGCTAAAATTAACGCGTTGTTCCCCCTCCTTGTTAGTATGGGGAAAGTTCATACTCGGTACGGCCGAGCTTTGTGCTAAAAAAATAGAGTAATTAGTTTTGTAACGAGCTGGATTTAGTTAACCTATTTACATCCGCGAATGATATACGGGACCTAACTTTTAAACAGTGGCCCAATGCAAGTCCAACTAAGCTCCAGCTCTCAAGTCAAGGCTAATGATGTTTCTTCTGCTGCATCACATCACATGATCAAAATAGGGAAACAAACTCCAAGGACCTGCTTTGATTCTCTTGTTACTTTGCAGCCACATGATCTAGTAGTAGTAGTACATTTAACTTTGGGATCAAGGTTAACCACTACAACAAAACGGTCTCTTAGTATAAAGTGAGAATGGAAATAATGCTTAATTTTTGTTTTATTGAATCGTTTCTAGCTGGCTCATTCTAGCTAATGTTGATTTATATCGTGCCCAAACTCTCACCTTACACGGCAGGACACCCGTCCAAATGTACCAAATGGGCAAAACAAAATTTTTTGTAGTATTATGCAGTATAATAAAAAGGAGTGAAGAAAAGAAAGGAGAAGGAAAAATGCTTTGAAAAAGTGGGAAGAGAGGAGGAAGGCAACAAAGTGTAGGCGGCCAGCTTCTTCCTCCCTCCCTCCTCCCCACCGAGGCACTAGCCAGGTCCGGTCGGCTTCACCGCCTGTGACCGCCGCCTCCTTTGACGCCTGCCTGACGCTGCCTATCCCCAAATCTCCGTGTGTGTGTTTGGCCGAAACTAATGGGAGTGCTTCGCTCGTCCTCGTCTTTGCTCCGGAGCGGAGCTGTGCCTACTTGAGTTCAGGCTTGTTTCTGCCATCTGAGAGGCCAAGATTCGGAGCGTCGCCGGAGGGAGTAGCGATGAAGGGGAAAGGCGGGGCGATGGACCGGCGTCCTCCGCCAGGTGGAGGGTGCTGCTGCTCGTGCGCCCAGCTTCGGCTTCGGCATGCTCTTCACCGACCGGTGGGTCTCCCTCTCTCTACTTCCTTCCTCGCGGAAAGCTTTGGATCCCGCCGTGTGCCCTCTGCTTGGGGTTCTTGGCGGTTCCTCAGCTGGGGTAATGGCGGCTGTGCATTGAAAAGATTGGTTTTAAGGCCCTCGTAGCGTTTCAGATTCGAAGTTTGAATAAGCTCTTGGCTCAAAGCCAATGGCATCTTGAGATTTGTTTAGAGGAGGTTGTGGATTTGAGCTTCCCTTTGTTTTATGATTGCACTTTTTGCTCTGGTCTTTCTTCTCGGAGCTCATGGCGATCTGGGTTGGTGAATTTGCTTTTTATTGTTGTGGAATGGGAGATCGCGGTTTGATGTCGACAAGCGGCGTACACAGGTATCTTCCTGTACCTATACCTGCTCATGGCTGCGTGCTCCTGGTTTAGCAGTGCTTACCGCTGATAATACTAAATTATTCAGCCAAGAATGGTGCTAAAGGATGGATTCACTATGTCTTCTGGAAGGGATTTTCATCAAAACGCTTGTCCAGATCTTATGAAACGAATTGGGGCAAAACTTTCGTGGCAAAAATTGACAAACAACTACGCTGAGCTTTGTTCTAGAATACAGCAAGCTTTGGATCACCAGCAAACGCCTTCCCTTCATTCGTACAACAGTGTTGTTGTTGTTGTCAAATCTGCATGATTACTATGCTTTGTTTCTTGCTGAAGATCGCATTTTAGGGATGATTTTGACCCCGCTGATAGTGAACTGAGTATGTTTTTCGGACCGACACAGTGATTTTGCTCTTTTGGTCTTCCTGCTTGCTGATGAACTCAACTTATTTTCATTTACTAAAGCTTTGTGTTCGAACATCCTGTTTGATACCATACTATGGGATAGTTGATAGGTAGCTAATTTTGGTTCAAAATTAGCTCTAGTGCATACAGATAATAAATAGGGCTATATAGGTGGCATAATTTTTAGCTAAATCTTCAACTGGTTGTTAACTAGCTAGCCATCCATAGCTAGTTGAGCTATTTTAGCCCAACTAGTAACTAGCCATGTGTATCCAAACATACCCTAAGTTCATTTAGTTTTGTCAGAATCCTAAACCTTTTTAAACTTTGATTTAATATGATAAATCACGACTGCTGTTGATTTAATGTAGCCTCCCAACCTTTGCACGTAGAAAATTAATCTTTTAAAGCCTATTGTGTGTATAATTTACTTGAAAAGGAAGTAGTGGTGGGTGTATTGTATTTATGTATAAACATGGTCCAAGGATTGATTTGGAGTCAAGACCAAACATAGCGTCTAATGAATTCACTGACTATCTTGAGAAGTAGATACGTTGACATGAGACCAATCGTAGCGTATAAGGATACAATTTTGGTTTCTTGATTAAAAAATATCAATTTTTGACACATTTTTGAAATTGAATATAAATTTCCTTTTTTATATATTTTTCTATTTGAGATCATTATGGATGGTTTTGCAGGTTCTTGGTCAGCAATCGATGTTTTCAGTAACCATATCATGTCTCAACGCTGAGACAAGAGCAAGAGCTCCAACTTGTATCAGAGGATTGCAAACACAAAGAGGGTGGGTTCCATTTCTAATTCGTGTGATTTCCCATGCAATTCTATTACTTGGCTTTTGACTGAAAATCTCTAATATAACTTTGGATGCAGAAGCATGGGGGGAAAGACAAGGCTATAATGGGAGAGGTAACCAAGACCCATGAAGCCATACAGTGAGTTCCTTCAACTTTTAAGGTTCAACTTAACCATGCAACTGTATTTGAGTTTTTGTATCTGAAGAATTTTCCATGGAATTTGCTTTATGGTGATAGATCGGATAAGTCCATCTCGACGCTGCAGATGGAGCTTGCAGCAAAGCGAGCACAATTTTGAGCTGTCTCGCCCAGTGGTTCACCAGTAACATCTGAAACTAGCCAACCAAGGAAAAGGCATTTGTTGTCATTGGAGTCAACACTGCATTCAGCAGCCGCAGTTTACTGCGGATTCTGTCCGAGACATGGATGCCTCAAGGTGTGTAGTTGTTGTAGTGAATATCAGTTTGAACAAATTATGGTATGGGTATGTCTATTAATAGGTTTGGCGCATAATGATTAAATTGTCAGTTCTAGTGATCTCTTTCTATGTATCAATTCGTAAGTACACTAGTTTTGATTTTACAGCCACGTAAGATTATGTTTTTCAATTAGCTTAACGCGATACATGAATTATACCTCTACATTACCATACTTCCATAGAAAACAAAGAGGGAGGGAGGTTATGCTTTTGTGGCATCTTGTAAGTTATGCAGAAGAATTGTTTAATTCCTGTGATAAAGTACAGTCAACAATTTTTAGTAAAGTTCTTTTCTTTTATTAGAGAGAAAAGCTGGAAACAATTAGAAGAACAGAAGGGAATAGTTATCCGCTTCAATTATCGCACAGGTAAACAGATTATTCTTTGTATTCCTAGCACATTTCATTTGTTACTGACTGCATTGTATTTGACTTCATGCTCTTTGTAATAATTTCAACTCGGATAGTTTTCGTATTCGCTATAGAATGAAATATCTCCCGTACTTTTCCTTTATAACCAGACTACCACAAATATGAAATTGTGATTCAGATGCATAATTCATCCATGTTGATATACTGAACAATGTGTACTGGCATAAAAAAACAATGTAGCTCTAATTTCTAAACTGTAACTGTTGTCATTTTTTGTTCCTTTCGTAACTGCAAGACATCATAGCATGTAGCCCTTTGGTTCTCAGAAGTACCTAGTGTCTTGCTTTTTGGTTCTCAGAAGTACCTAGTGTTGCAGAGCATATTAATCTGCAAAAGCACCTCTAGTCCTTGGTGAATTTACATTTGTTAGTTGTTACCGTATTAAGCCAAGTTATGCCTCGCTCTTCTCCAGCCATGATAAAGAAAAAATTCCAATCTTTGTTTGTCTGTTATAATTCATTGCCTCTGCATAGGTCCCTCGCAGATATTTATTTTATAAATGTTAAGCATGATTTCATCCTTGTTCTACTTTAAAATTGTACCTTCTAAAATTTGATATAAAAACTGCATGTTTTGTTTGTTGCACAGTGCTACATCCAACAGTATACTGACAAAGCTGGTGATTCAGAGGACGTTTTCAGCATCATGACTCTTCTTAGGCTGGTGAGATGTAGTCAGTATTCTTAAGTAATCAGTGAATTCACCTATACTTTTCTGGCACTAGCCCTGACATTTTAGTTTTTTACCACATGAATGACACAGGACCATGTTGAGGATATCAGTGAACTCTCAGCTAAGACGAAATATTCTCTACTGCTGTTGGCATCTGGGATGCTGACTTCTACGCCAAGGTTGATGATGATGTGCATGTAAATCCTAGGTGCTTGTCTCTTCCTTAGACACAATTATTTCCTCTTGAAATTCTTTTGACTCAGTTTTGTTTATTGGTGTATGCATATGACCAAACAGGAATGCTTGCCACTACACTTGCTCGCATAAAACGAAAACCAAGGACTTATATTGGCTGCATGAAGTCAGGCCCAGTTCTTAAATGGGACAAGTAATGTTTTACTTACACTGTTACAACTTACAACATGAATTCAAAAGTTAGATTTTAAGTACTGATAGAGGCCTGCTTGAACCTGCTCTATTCATCTAGGAATGTGAAGTACCATGAACTTGAGTACTGGAAATTTGGGGAGGAAGGAAATAAATACTCACATGCTACGGGGCAGATATATGCCGCTTCAAAGATCTTGCGACCTATATTTCAATCAATCAGTATGTTTAATTAATGTTCATACATAAGGGTGTCTGTTCATATAAAGGAAAAACTAATGATGCAAGGATATTTCCTTGTACCTATCCTGCACAAATATGCAAAATGAAGATGTGTCGCTTGGATCATGGTTCATTGGTTTGGAAGTTAATCACATTGATGAAAGGAACATGTGCTGTGGAACTCCACCTCAGGTCTGTTTCTGTTGTACAATGGCCTTTACATGTTTGTCCCCTACTTTCTCCTGATTGTGAATATGTAATTCTGGCCAGATTGCGAGTGGAAAGGGCAAGCTGGCAATGTCTGTGTAGCATCTTTCGACTGAGCTGCAGTGGCATATGCAAGTCTGTTGAGAGGATCAAAGATGTACATACTGCTGTGGTGAAGGGATTCTGCAGTTTGGAGTGCTCTCATCTAGCAGTGCTACCCTCCTTCGCCAGTAAATATGTAGCATACTTGGTAAGCTCTCGTGGTGGACACCTGCATAGGCAACTCAAGAAAAACTTAACAAACCCAAAGATTATGCCCTGTGGAATATGATCACTTGATCAGACACTGCAGAAAACAGGTGATGTTGTCACGGTAACTTTGGATTGGAAAAATTCTGCAACCCAAGCATCAATAATATTCGTCACTGTTCATGACTCTCGTGGCGTTAGTAACTCCAGAGTAGGGTTGCAAGATGTTACTTATCTTACATGTAGGGGAGAGTTTAGCTGGATGTGTAAGAAAGCAGAGATCATGTGTAATGTAGAGGACATTGTTTTATGCAAATTTTGACATTCTTTTGGGGAGTTCCTTTCTACACATTATGTCGTTCATATGAGAGTGAACCATGCTAAAATACATGAACCGTGGACGGATATTGGTTTAGCGAATCTTGTTCCTATTAGCAGTTACAAGTTCGTCGTCTTCTAGCTTCTTTTCCTGTGATGCCATCTCATTTGCATGCTGATGACGTATGCCATGGATTGGGATGCTAACGTGCTCCTCAATGGGAGCCTTACGGGAGTGGGAGTGTTTGGTTGTTTAACCAGCTTGGCTCCGTGGAGCCAGTTTGGTTGCCTTAGACTGTTCCTTCCAACCGAGAAGGCAAAACACAAATCCACCGTTCACAGTGTGTATTTTGGTATTCCCGGAACACGCCCAGCGGAGGATGTAAACGTAACATGGTATTTCGCGTGCGAGGCCGGCGACGATGCAAATAAGCTGCCTCCTCTCTCCTCGATTGTACCACTGTGTCCGCTGCCCGCCTGGATGCGCTCTTCCGATCGAGTCCTGCGCCGCCCGATGTACCCAGGCAGCGGGCTCACTCCCTCCGCGCGTCCCTCCCGAACGGGGCCGAGATGGCCGCGAGCAGCACGCCGCGCTGATGAGCTTGCGGTTGAGGAAATTCAGCGTCGTCCGCCTCGGTTCCGCCGCTGCCCCTCTCGCTCGCATTACTGGTTACCTCCGTGGCGCGCCAGCGGATGACGATGCTGAGCCGCCGGCGACATCCGTCTGTCGGCGCTAGGCCCCTTGCTGCAGCCGCGCGGCGCTCGCAGCCAGCCTGCCGCAGCCCTCCGTCCAATCCGCAAGACCCCGCAGGTGCGCCTGCCGTCGTCTAGTTTCCAGATTTCGCTGCAAGCAGCCCTCGCGCGGCCTCGCCAGAATCTCTGAGCCCCGCTGCTCTTGCATCGAGAGGTTGAAGAAGAAGGGCAGAAAAACAATTTTATTTCTCTCTCAGGGTTCATGGTGCAAAAGCACAAGAGAGTATACTTATGTGTTTAGCTGATTTCTAAAAAAGGTCAGGGGTCTCAATGCAAAGTTTCGTTCAAGGTAGTTTTGGGTCTGCATTCTGTTGTTGGAGAAGAGAATTTTTTGGTCTGTGATTTGTTACCGTAGGTTACGTAAATCAACGAAGTTCCATTTTATGCCATCATTGTTGGAGATACCCTTTGGAAAGACTCATTAGCTGTACTCGTACCATGTAATCTCCATACCGGATATCACTGCACTCTAATTCTTTCCAACGAAGCCTGTGATGTAGCCTGCGAAAATCAAGTACTTCATTTTCTCTTATATTAGGATCCTCGTGGCATGAATCAGAAGCAAGCTGCTCCCCAGAGTCGGGCTTGGGACGCGAGAGGCCTCACGGGCGCCGGCACGCTTAATTTATCAATCCAGATTCCGGCGGCGGCCTTCGTTGCCGCCACCGGCCCACCTGCAGAATCTCATGCAAGCACCAAATGTAAAGCACTACATGGTTTTGGCTCCTTATTCGACGTACCGCGGCGAAGCAGCTCCGCATATCTACTTTCACGAATCGTGGTCGCTAAAGCCGAGCTCACTCTACCGTACGTACCCGGATAAAGACGTATGAAGCCTCGAGTCAAGGCGGATCGGGCGCATGCAGCGTTTCCACGCGGGGACGGTGACGCTAGCGACGCAGGGCGCCACCGCATCGGCCGCGGGTTTCCAGATGCGCCGGCATCGCTGCGCTCGAAGCGAAAGGCTATGACGGATAGTCCGCTGTAGTTCATGGGCCGCCGCCGTATCCCTCGCCACGGCAGTGAAGATTGATCTTGGGGCGCTTTCCCTCGCGGAGTCCTGCGGCGATCATGGGCGCGCTGCATCCCCTCGCGAAGGCGATCTTGGGCTGCCTTTCCCCTCAGGAGTCCGCGGCGGTGATCACGGACGCTGGCCTCCTACGGCTGACGGGCGAAGCTCCCGCCGGCGTCGCTACCGTCTATGCCTAAGGCAGCGGCATGCGAGTCGAGGACTGACCGGGTGGATAGCGTCCGCGACGTACGGGCAAGGATGTGCTCTCCCCGCCGCCTGACTCTAGCGCCTTCGCTGCTGCGACGGATCGGGCTGGGGACCGCCCCTCTAGCCAGGCCAGGATTGAACGACCGCCCTTGTTGTTCTTTCGTAGCCAGGTTTGGTGACTCCCGTCACCTCCTCCCACGCCAGCAATGTTCGTTCACGTGCCAGCACAGTGGGAGGAGGTGAAAGGCTTTCAGCTCGTGGGGGTGCAACTTCGTTGCCTTTGGTTGGTCGGTGGTGCGTCGGAGCCTGGCCCTAGCCAGATGCAAAAAGTGCCGCCGGGCCTGGCTTTGAGAAACGAGTTTCGTTTCCGTTTTTACTCAGCCTGGTTCGCCCGGGCGTAGGAGCGTGTCTCTCGTGGTGTGATTGAAAGCGAGCGATCCAAACAAGCAGCGCGTGTATCACTAGAACCTGGCCGATCTGAGTCTGCATCCTACATGTGAGCTGGCTGTGCTGGTACACAAACCAAACACGCCCTTAGAACAGAGTAGGTAGATAGGAACACCTGTGTTTCAAACACCCTTTATACCGTTTTTATCCATTCCTTCGTTCCAAACCGGCTCCTCTCTCTCTTTTTTTTTTTTTTACTTTTTAATCACACCTCGTCCCTTTATATCTATTCTTTCCTTCGTTTCAAATCGGCTCTCTTTATTCCTACGTTTTAAGCAATTCTTCTGTTTTCTATTTCTTTATTCCAAATATGCCCCTCTATTTTTCTGTTCTTTCGTTCCAAACAAAGCCTTGGCAGGGAACTTTAACATCAACTCATAAGACCGTCTCACTTCCTCGTTAAAAAAAACATAAGCTGGATCGAAATTAACCTTTCGAGACGCCTTTTCTGAAATTAACCTTTTGTGACGCCTTTTTCATGTCAAAGCCCAATGTGCTCTTAACAGCAAAACAACTGCATATGAGAACATTGCCTATTCTTTCAGAGGGCAGCACAGCCACGTGATTCTAAGATCGGACTTACACGAGGAAACCCCAAGCTCCTTTCAGTGTGCAAAAACCTGTCAGAACTATCTGTGAGCACTAAATCCCCCTAACTGTTGGACATGCGGCAATAGAGAAGAAAAATATCGCCTTGTTAACGATCCAAGACAAAAAAACTCAATGCCAAAATGATCAACATCTATTCACTGAGAATCTCTACATGGCCAGCCAAGTGTCCCCATTGTCTTTGAGCCCTGTAGTCTTGTGCTGCTGCAGCTTCTCGCTCAGTTCAATATGGAGGAGAATGCTCTTGATATCTTCATTGGACTCCATAGACTGAAGCTTCTTCTTCAGTTCCTCACAGCCTTTTACCTACAAAAGTTGGAATTGATATCACAGAAGGTGGTGGAAAGGGTAAAAATTGAACCACCAATAAACTTTGGAAAACAAAATTATCCGACTGCTGGGGAAATTAAGGATCCAAATGAATGGCTTACAGTGTCTGCAATCTCGTCCGAAATCCAAAGGTGCCACTTGCACTATTTCATCTTCTTTCCAACCAAGCAACATCATGAAAGCGCTTATCTTCTGGAGAAATGTTAGCTGGATGGTACTCATCATCTGGTTCAGTATCCTCTGATAATGAACTTGCTTCCTCATTGCCAGACTGGGATCTATTCCACCCATCATCTGAATCTGCAGGTGTTGAGGACAAACTGCCTTCTGTGCTGCCCAATAAGGACGACTGAAATCCTTCATCACCTGTGTCAGCAGGTTCAGATGATGAGTCCCTGGCTTCTCTGCTTTCAACTAGAGGCTGCTGAGGCATCCCGCCCACAACACTTTCGGTTTCAAGGATGGAATGCGCTCCTGGTATCAGATAAGTGCCTCTGAGACCCGTCGGAAGAATTTGCTTCTTCACAGAAACACTTCCGTGCCCCGTACATTTCATCTCAGAATGGAACAAGGAGAAATCATTTCCAAGATTAAAGAAGATTCCTGCTTCACATCGACTAAGCTGGATGGCGATGGTTGACTACCTGACTCAAAGGCTGTGCTTGAACCATTTGAAGACTTGGTCCGTAGCATCTCAAAGAATCTAAACTTGTCTCTTGCATTTGACTTCCTATCACGAGATGGACCTTGCAGGGCAGAGGGCTCATTGGTGTCAAACATCAACTTTTGGCTGACCACTTGTTTTTTCTGTGTTTCCACTGAAACCAAATGAGTTGGAGGACTCACAGGTTTCACAGGGCAGTCTTTGGCAGTGTGGGCAGTACCCGTTTGCTCTCGACTGAGAACTTGGAAGCTTCCTGGCTGAGAGAGCTTTGAAACATCTGCTTTAACTGGAGCTCTAGTAGAACCATTGGCTGACTGTATTTTTAATAGTTGTGAGGTCTTACTAGGGCCAGTAGGATCTCCAAGCCTTGTACCTTTCATTTTCAAAGAACTAAGAGCCTGGACAATTATTGGAAAAAAACAGTTAAGCATGTATACTAATTCAGCACTACATAAGCTCACTAAGTAGAAAACATAATATGGACAAGCAAAAACCAGAACTGCTTAAGACTTACAAGTTCAAGTAAATTTTCTTCAATGATTCAACGAGGACTAATAAACAAGGTTGATTTAAACAGGCATAAGACTTTCATGCACATATGTATGATATCATACTAGCTTCAATGAAACTGCAAGTCAGGAATCAATACTTATGGCATGTAAACGTACACATTTCTTTTATCAGCAATTACACATTGATTGTTTGCAGTAGGAAGGAAACCATGTGCCCCCATGGCCCTCATAAAGAGGCATAAACTAGTCCAACCAAACCAACAGGGCTATCATTCAGTCACCCAAATGTAAGGGTTGATTGACAATAATGCTATCATCATCATCCATCAAAAACAAAACATACACTACAACAACAACAACAGCCTTTTGTCCCAAGGGGTAGGCTAGAGATGAACATCAAGTATAAAAGCACAAAAAATAGGGCAAAGACAAAACAAAACATACACTGAAGTAATAATATGTTGATTAGCACCACAGATATTCAACCTCAACAACTAAAAAATCTTCATACTGATGTGAAACTATTTAAGGTGTAAAGATAAATAATCTCTGAAAAGCATCATAACTTTGTGCAATGTTCAGTTTATCAGCTAGTAGCAAATATGTGGTATACTAGATGGAAATATGGAATGTAAATTTTGATCATGTCGGTAAAATATGAATCAATTGTTTCCTTTTGTGTCGCCCAATCTAATATATTATCATATATATCAAAGGCTGCATGCTCATATGAATGATTGAAGGCATAGATACTTGAAAAACAAAATTATTCAGGTTTGTTGGAATTATATTAGGAACTTACTGAAGATTTGCTTGCGGAGGTGTAATAGGTCTTAAAGTAAGCTGCTTCAAGGTTCTTTCTTCAATCTTCTGAGCCTCGATTAGATAACTGCAATGGAAAAGGTACAACCATAAACTAAAGCCAAATTTTGTATGGTCAATGTAAAATGAAAAGCACACTGCAAACATTATCTCAGTGATTCACTAGTTACCTGAGGCCTAATGGAAATTCTCAGAGGAGCTTGCATCACTGTCTCTGCCATGCTTAATGTAGTCCCACTGTTTGGCACCACTTCAGTATGTTTACTAGGAGCAATGTGCAATAGAGAAGAAGTGGCTAGACCTTTCTTCGGATCACTTAATAAAGGAATATCTGCTAGCATGGAGCTCCAGCCATCAGGAGATATTAGAGGTACATTCTGAATTGCGGTGCTGATGACGGAGATGGGACTTTACTTACGCCATTTCTTCCATTTTTGTCCTCTGAACTAAGCTGCGGAAATTCCTGTTCAAAGGTTATGCTAGCAGCACTGCTGGCATTAACTTACAGCATTACTAATAGAAGTATTGCTTACTGAGGTACGGACAGAAGCATTGCTTATGGAGGTCCCCAAAGCTGTATTTCTAATAGTGTTAATAACAGTTCAGTACTAGGGACAGTACTGCTTTTGTCATTGCTTCTAGAGGGAAATAACTGCATTATTTCCAGAGGTGCTACCATTGCCTTTGTTCCATATGTCTGCCTTTGAGCGAGTACGATTCATCCTATCCCTTTCAGATTTGCATGTGCTAAAGGACTTGAAATCATCACGAACTGCTGCAGCCGACCTACTCTCCCTATCACGGGAATCAAAGTCCCTCTGCCGATCCCTGTCCTTGAACTTTCTGAAACTGGAATAGTCCCTTGACTTCCCCATTCCATCCTGGTCAGGCCGGCGAGATCCATTTGAGCCTGAACTTCTCCCTGATGATGATTGTTGGGAACCATGGCCACGGTAATGTCAGATGAATGGTTTCTCAATGAACCACCTACAGCCTGATAACCTACATCCAAGAAAAAAATACTTGTTATTTGTATAAATAACAGTTTTGCAACTTAAAAAACAAAATGGTGCTTATAGTTGATTGGCATGTAGGACAATTCGATAAACATTCACTGTAATGTCACTTGGATGAATGGATAAAACAAAGCAGCAGAAGACTGAAAAGTTAATTAAAAAACTAACAATCACATAACTTCATTACAGGGAGTTCATAAAACGGAAAAAAAAAATGCAGCCCTCCTGTGTGTTAGAGAAAAAAATAAAATGGACAAAATACAAAGTCAAACTTGTACAAAAAAGGTAAAAAACCAATGAAAAAAAGTCAAGTGATACTTGAACAAATCAACATAGTATGAATGCGAACACACAACAGTGCAATTATGAAATTATTTTTAAACATGGCCTAAGTATCTGAACTTATTAATCAGCCAATACAGTGCATTTTCTTCCAGAAGACAAAAGAAACTAGTTTAAAAAAAATTACAACATAACTTTCCATCAAACTCAGATGCTATTTTAGTTATAACATTGCAAATATATATATATAATGTTTCCTACTCATCCTTTTCCCATAAGAAAATGTATTAAATGCTGACTGGTAGTAGCGCTCCAATTAGAGATACTTAACACCTCCCTTGTTTTATGCACATATATATGCGTTTTTACAACAGTGTTAATAATTATATAAATCATACTCAACAGTCTCAATTCACACTAAACATACTATGCAAACTACAATGTGTTTGTTTATTCCTTGGAATTCGTGAACAACTCCCATAACTGCAGCATCTAAACCCTCTTGTCCATCCAAGAAACCATCTCCCACTACAACACTATCTACATTTCCATCATCAAGAGCCCACATCTAGAAACTGCCTCTAAATTGCAGTCAGGGCAGCAAGATTAAATACATATACAAACAAAGCAATGCTCCTATAAACATAAATCTTTTGATGATTAATGCATGTGAGAAAGCACAAGAAAAAGAACAAACCAAAAACATCATTTTTTCTAAGCGTTGTTCGGTTTAGAACCTACCAATCTAATGTGGCGTTACAATTGCATCACATTATTACATCTATAGCTGAGCAGGACAGCTAGCTGACAAAAATAGACTCAAAGTTGCATCACATTACCTTTATGGGAGGAAGCTGTAGCCCAGATGTTGGCAGCCCCTGCTGTCCTGTCATGCTGCATCCATCCCGGCTTCAACATCGGCGTGTCCTGCTCCATGGCTGCAGGCACCCCTCAATATCCACCCACCAGCCACGGTTGAGAGGCCGGGCCAGGGTGGACCTCCCGTAGAACGCATGTGGGGGTTCAGTTGAACCCAAAATTGCCGGGAAGAAAAAACTGCACCCGCCTGCCCGCACCTGGGTGGATTGCTTCTGGGCGCGGCGCTTGAGGAACAACCTAAACCAAGAAGCCTACGAGATTGGGAAGAGGATGGAAAAGCCTAGGAGACTAGATGAGATTACTCGATTGCATTAGCAGGGCACCACCAAGAAGCAAACGAATCCGTCACTTCAGGGAAGGGAAGGGAAGGGACGAGACGCCTCCCGGTGATTGGGAGGAGGAGGATGAGGATGAGGGCACGGACGGCCTGCCGTCGGTTGCCAGCCGGCGGCGAGGCCGCCAATGGTCAGCGAGCAGCGGCGGGAAGAACCCTATAGCTAGATTAAACCCCTTCCGGGCTGGGTCTTAGGGCGGGCGGGCGCACCCCACCACAAGACGAGGGACACGACCGCCTCGGATTGATTGAACTCGCTATCCCAATAAGAAACCAATCGAAGGAGGAAGGAAGGAAGGAAATATTTGTTCCGGGATGAAGAACCCTGCCCGTCCCTCCGGCGGCGGCGGCGGCGGCGGCGGCGAGATTAGTCGTCCTATTGGCGAGTTTCTCTCGGCGAGTCGCTTGGTGGTGCTGCGGGTGGGGCGACAGGCCAGGGCAGGGCAGGGCGCAACGAAGACAACAAAAATAAAATAAAACTCTTTGCAAAAATATATATTTGTGGGTTTTATAGGATTTGGATTGGATACCCTGCAACTGCAATGCAACTCGGTTGGAAACTTGGAATCACACGGTTCGATGATGGAGAGACAGAGGAACACCTGCCACTTTTTGTTTCCATATATATATAAAAAATCTCGGGTCTCGGACTGCTGAACTATTTTTTAAAAAAAAAAACAAGACTATTTTTAAGAATCGTTCATATGTATACTGTGCAAAATGTATATATGGACTACATATACATAAAAAAGTGATGCAATTGTACATGTCGAAATTTGATAATATCCAAGCCTAAGAACATGTTTTTTTTAAGATTACACGGTACAACAGCACGCTTCAACACGTATCACGCTCATTCTTATGAACACAAATGCGCTAACTCTATCACTATAAACAACGGCTTTAAAAAGACTAGCATACTGTTCGTTTTAGACTACCGGCGCTTATCGATGGCCATTCAATAGTATTTTCTCTCACAACGTGTCGGTAGGTCAACAATATCTTTCTCCGGAACAAATCGGCCCGGCGTGGGTCGGCGCCGATAAGCGAACATGGCGTGGCGGCGATTTTGAAGTTCACGAAGTCACTACAAGAGCCTCATCCAGATTTTGAAGTTTACGAAGTCACTACAAGAGCCTCATTCACTTTGTGATTATAATAATCAACTAAAATAATTTAACTATAATTCAAACAGATTCGGTTATAGGATGGATCAGATTGCAATAATGCTAATGCTAATCTAGTTGATTTTCTTTTTTTGTGATTGTAGCCATTTTTCACTGATTACATAGGTATTTTTTAGTGATTATATGTATGTTTGGTCATTATAATTATTCTATGCATAATCCAAGTAATAATTAGCCCGTAAATCTAACCGAAAAATAAAAACACAAATGTCAAACATATTCCCTCACGAGTTATGGGCGTCGACTCTTATTGTCTGGATAAACAACCCCTACTATTATTCTGCTATAGGCACAAGGTTTGTACATCTCAAGATTTTTTTTAACAACACGTACACCTCAAGGTTGGGATGTCCTCTCACATAGGCCAGGGTTTCAAGGGTGACCAACTATCGGGTACCCTTCTCAGAGGTACCCTCCACAAACGCAGACTTAAACCCAATGAGGCCTAGCTCTCACTAAGACGGCCCAGCAACAACCCATTTATTGACTTGTACGACCTTCAGGGGCCCTTGACTTTGCCTCTGTCTCGTACGACCTTTGAGGTCGCGTGACCTCACCTCCGACTCGCACGCCCTCTAAGGTCGCGCTCCCAGGTCCCTCGACCTGCTCGTGACTTGCACGAGCTCCGGGTCACCACGATCGAAGCTCAAGCAGGGTCCTGTAGCTCGTGGGTCCCACCCACTACTTATCCAACCTCCGCGACCTCTCCTCAGAGTATCGTGGACTGGTCAAAACCTACAGTAACCAACCACTATGGGATGGGCTCAGTCATTCAAGAACACTGTAACCATCCCTCGTGCAACCCTTAGTCACTGTAACCTGTCCATTAGTCACACCGCCTGAGAGAACCCTTAGAAGAATGTCAAGGCGAAACTTGACCACATAGACTGAATAATAAGATACAGAAATATTTATAAATCTTTTTTTTGAATAAGACGGATGGTGAAAAGGCGATGTCAGAAAAGTCTAAAAACGACATTTTTTTTTTTTTTTTTTTTTGGGACGGAGGGGTGTAGTAGATAGCTAACTTGAATTAATTCACATAAATAGTATTTTCTTAACTCAAACTAGTAACTATTTCTAGTGGGCTAAATATAATACTTTTCGTTTGTTTGTGGTAAATATTGTCCTACCATTCCACGCCTAACTAATCTTAAAAGATTAGATCTCATAAAAAAGTACGTTCCAACTGTCCAATTAATTATTTTGTTTACCTACATTTAATACGCTTGTACATGTGTAAAAAAATCGATGTGACAGAGAATGTCAGCGATTGATGGAAAATTCAGGCGAAAACACACGCCACAGCAGCCCTAGCCGCCCATTCATCTGGAAAGGCCCCCTAGCCCATTCATCGGGGAAAGGCCGGCCTGAGTCACCTTGACCGAGCGGCCTGCTCTCACCCCGGTATACTCTCTCGCTCTCTCTCTCGGTTCTCCGTCCCGTGCCCCTCCCTCCCGTGCCGCCGTGCCTTCTGTCTGTCTGTCTCTGGTGGCGACGAGCCGACGATTGGGCGGTTGCCGCCGCCCCTACGCCAGGTGCCCAAGCCTCCATCTCTGGGACCTTCACCGGCGACGAGCACCCACCAGGTTCGCCCCGCCCATCCCTTCTCTTCCATTTCTGCTGTGCGAAACCGGAGCACCCAAGCTCTTTGTATTCGGATCTGACCTGATCCAGTTACAAGTGTAGTATACATGTATTATGCTTATGCGCACAACTCTTTTTTCTTGTTTTGTGCAAAAAATATTGGGTGTACACAGTACACCCGTGCCCTTTTGTTGTTCTGCCCCTGTTTCTAGTGTTTATCAGTTTATTTGTTTATAGGATAGGATGTGGGTGTAATTTCTAGGTGATTGCTTAGTGAAATCTACTACCCTGACAGACCAAAGCATACCTTATAGTAGGAGGAAATACTGGATGTCCCCTGGATGCCAAGGGAAATTGCTATCCGGTCTGTAGAAAAAAAAAAATCGAACCTTTTATCACTAACCACTATTTCTGACATAATGGTATTATCTCCATGAAAAAAACGGTGGCAGGGACCATGGGATACTTGGTGTGACTTAGAACAAAACATAGTATTTTGCAGTACCTTGTACAAAACTTTCCGTTTCTTTGTTCCAATCCTCTGAGAGATGGAAGTAACTCACTCCCTCTACATGTGGTTCGGGTCCATATCTCTGGTATGTTTGAATGCTGACCTTATCCAAACCTTGCCTCAACTTGCCAGGCAAGGACGAAACATAGTTAGAGTGTTTGAATCTCTGGCAAGCTTCCTCATCTTTTGTGCTGGCAAGGTTTTTCCTTGCAATCCCATACTAGCCAATTTGGATCTCCCATCCTGGCAAGGGTAAGTCAAGTTTGGCCTGGCAATGTGAGGTGAGGCTACCTGAGGAACCAAACAGACCTTAAGCTTTTTTCCTTTTCTATTTGTTTTGTTCATAACACTACCTTTGTTACCTAACTGGCAGTGCACTGTTGCATTATTCCTCACTCTAGCGGGGAAAACTTTACTAGCTCCTTTCTTTTTTTTTTTTTATTTTATCTTGTCAAATTATGTTTTGTTTGTCGTTATATGATTTCAAGAAGAGACAGCTACATTCCCTTGCCATATTGAGCTTGCTACATTTTTCCAATATGCAATTTCGTTGTTCATTGGGTATCATGTGTGATTGAAGAGACATGCAATTCGCCTATCCTATTGAGTGCTATACTTGGGGAATATTGATATGCTATAGCTTTTCTTAATACCTGCACACAAAGCTAAACCGACAAAAAAAAAAACACATGGAATATGTCTTAATAGGTGCTTGATGTATGTACAGATGCTGATATATTTTCTTTCATTCAGATTGTCTGCTTCTCATGGTCTTTTATGCATCCATTGACAAACTCTGAAACCACATTACCATTTTGTATTTTCAGATTCAGGCCTACACTGATTCATTTCATTTGTCATTTTCCTCTGTTTCTTTCCCTCTTCCTTCATTGTTTATTTGGTACTCCAAATAATTTTGTAAATCTGAAGTTTTTTTGAAAATACAATGTCAAATAGATGTATTAGAAAATCTGTAAATGTGATATTCAAAGTTCTGTAGTTCACTAGCAGTCAAAGTTTATTAAGGACTTTGGGGCTTGGTGAGTTCTATTCTATCAAAAAGGATAGCAGAAACTAAACTACAAAAATTGTAAAACTGGTTTCACAAATACATTTTTTAATTACTTGAAATGTATTTCCATTTCTTGATGACTACTGTTACAAATAACTTAACAATTTGTGCATCTCATTTGTGATATGTGCGTTTGAAGATGTGCACTGACAGTTTGTAGTGGCAAGGTAACTGTTCAACTTCCTTTATACTGGATGCCCATTGTCTGACATATTGATCAAGTTGGTCCTACATATGTGTAGGAAATTTTGTGAGACTTTACTCTATTTCTTGCATACCAAATTAGTCTGTACCTTTCCTATAAATAGGAGTATAGATATATGATCCTATCAGCATAACATTAAAAGTAATACTGTTTCAAACAGTATGTAAATAGAGTATCATATTTTACCAAGTCTTGCTAGCAAAATGTGTAAACTCTCTAACAGATATGTTTGCTGGATTCCTGGACATGATAGCCCAAGCATGCATCAAAATTTGTAGTCTAATGTATACATTATTTCTCTTGCTATTTTGCAGTTGACTTGCACAGCCAGAACTTTCGAAGATGGCAAGATCACCAAGAGGTAGGAACCTCCAAGCTCGTCAACGTAGGTCAGCTTCTTCAGATGTGCCCTTGTGCTCCTGGAAGACGGAAGGAACAAACAAAGGAAATGATATGTCAGTGACCTCTGAGAAGAATGAATGGAAAGGAGCCACTTGCCCAGTTTGCTTGGAGCATCCACATGATGCTGTCCTCCTCCTGTGTACCTCTCACCACAAGGGCTGCCGACCATATATGTGTGGTACCAACTACCGTCATTCTAACTGCCTTGAACACTTTAAAGAAGCTTACAAAAAGGAAAAAAATGGCTCTGTGTGTTTCGGCTGAGTCTGCACCTGGCCTTCCATTATCCTCCAGCACACTGCCATCAAGCAACCAGCCATGTATAATGGAACTTGCCTGCCCTCTCTGCCGCGGAGAGGTTAAAGGATGGACTGTGGTTGAACCTGCGCGTCAGTATCTGAACCGGAAAAGGAGAACTTGCATGCATGATGGGTGCTCATTCCATGGCTCGTATAAGGAGCTTTGCAAGCATGTGAAGTCGAAGCACCCTTCAGCGAAACCTCGTGAAGTTGATCCTGCTACTGCAGATGAGTGGAAAAGGTTTGAATGTGAGAGAGAGCGGCAGGATGCCATCAGCACTATCAGGTCCATGAACCCAGGAGCTGTGATCATGGGGGATTATGTCCTTGAGTTGAATGGTGGTGGAAACAACCATTTGCCCTTGGATGGTGACTTGGAGGAAAGGCTCAACTTCTTCACATCCTTAGATCGTACTTTGAATGGCGAATTGACTTGTATGACTCATCAGATAGTTTGGATGAGGGGTTTGACTTCTTGGCATCCCTGTTTACCCATGGCAGGAGAAACTCTACTGGAGGTCCATTGAGCAGGCCTTATAGAAGACATAGGGAGAGGCCTAGGCGTTCAACGATTTCTGTTGATGCTTCTGACATTCAGCATGAGTCAGTTAGCACCCAAAGGGGACAGCGTGCTGTTCGGGCTATAGGCAGAACTTCACGGCGGCACAATCCTATGGTGGCTCATGTAAGGCCTACACGAGGCAGCTGAGAGATGAAATCACTTAGAGGGGAAGGAGGGGCTTTCATGCTATCCATCTGCAAGGGACGCAAAAATAACACACCATGATAAGTTGTTACTCTGGGTGTCGGAGGTTGATCAGATTCTTCCTTATTTTTTTGTCCTATTGCTGAGACAGCAACTGAGGATATAAGGTTGGATGAAGCTGAGATCTCTGTTTGGCAGATGCTGATGCCTGTATGAAGTCGTCTGGATGTGCATACAGTTTTGGTCTGAAGCAGCTCCATTTTTACTGTGCTGCCTTTGCATGGATTTTGTGACTCGAGCTTCTTTTCCCTTTCTGTTGATCAAAGGAAACTGCAAACAAATGATTGTTTTGTCCACAATTGCTTTTTGAAAGTTAGATGTCAGTGTCATGAACAACATACACTTTACTGCTTATGTTCTGGTCTTGTATTTTTTTTATCCATACGCTGTGGTGGCCTTTGGATGGCTTTGTGAGTTGATATGTCAGGTCTAGTCATATTTGCCATGACTGCATCTTCTCGTGGTTCTCTTGCACCGTGCTGCTAGGGTTATTCACCTGGTGGTACACGAAACTGTCAATGCAGCTGTGTCTGTTTCAGCTGTTGTTTATGGAACTGGTTCCTGTAGTTCTATTTATCTACTTAAAATGTGTCACAGTTTGTTTGGCCGTATAAATCAATCATATATTCATGTTGACACTACATTTGAATTTGCGTGACTATTCTCATATAATAAGCATTGTCTTGATGTTCAAATGGTGAAAGGAAGCCACTACACTAATTGATAAGAGGTGGTTCTCGAATCAACGTGGAATGATGTTCACTCACAGGAGGACCTGATTCTGCTTGCAGATTCCACCACCTCTGCATGATTGGAGTGATGAGCACTGGAATAGTGCATTTTGCTTGTAGGCTCGTTTATATTATATATATATAAGCATTGAGATGATGTAAACCTGCATAGACAGGTCTGGTTCATTTGTTTGTAGAACAGTTAGGCAGGACGATCTGATTGGTTTCCTTCGGTGCGGTTTATTCCGGCTTATGCGTTCCTGGTTGAGGGTGATGCTGTTGTTGGCAAATGTGTTAAAATCTAATTAAACTTGCTTGTACGACAATCATGAGAGCCTGAATTACAGGAACTTAAATTTGAGGGATCAACCATTTTATGCAAGGAAACAGTTAATTGTAATGGTTTGGAAATTCTGAGCTCCACGGCATATAAGTCTCCACTAACTCTAAAAAACAATGAACATGAGGGAGATGTGGGCTTAGTTTGAATGGGTTCCTATTGGTTATTGCAATTTGTTTCCTGGATCTGGATGTTTGTCTTTAGATGTATTGTTTTGCTGTCATCTGAGACGTTAATTCTCCCTATGTATTTCATTTAATAGATTTCTATGCAGAAGCAAATCATGTGCTAGATGCTTTTACCATTGGCCACTGGCAAGGCCTGCTCCTACAAAATTCTGACATCGCAAGAAAAGCATGTACGGCTTCAATTACTGCGAAGTACTGATTAGTCTTGGCATTTACAAAATAAAAATATGCTTTCAATTTTTGTATTGATGCAGATCCTATTGAACAAGTGAATGGTTATTCTTTATTGATGAATTAGGTAGCCTAGTCACAGAATTATTTGATACCTGCACACTTGGTCAGGACTTCTGCAAAGAGTCACCTAGTAGTGACAATTTGTCACCATCAGTATACTTACTAGGAAGTTTAAGGTTACTTGTTCGTAAGAATATGAAAAGAGCAATATTCAGCTGATCGTAGCTTCCTTTACGCAGAGGAAGGGAACAAGCACCACTTTAACTTTTTTTTTTTTTTAACAACGGCAGGAGCTCTGCCATTATAATTTGGGTTTTTATTTGGTTGTGCTATAACCATATCTTTTTTAGCATCCATAAATGTTTCACCTTCAGAAGATTAGCCTGCTCAAAAAGGTTTTGTGGTGAAGAATTGTTCAGCTGCAAATTATGTTCTTGAGTTGTGAGCATGGAGGGATAACTGTTGATCTCGAAAAAAAAAAAAAAACAGCTGATCACACTCTGACTGTGAGGATTGAGTTGTAAGAACCTTCAGATGGATGATGGCTTTGGCTTCTCGGCGTTGTATGATGATGCTTCTAAGGTTCTGCATATCCCGGTGACATTTCTGTCATCAATACTATCTCTGTGTAGCAGATGCTTCTATTGTTGTGCATTCCGGTGCTGTCTTGCATGGATTTTGCGAATGCCCTTACATACTTGAGCATTCTTTCCTTTCTGCCATTGCAGAACACACTTTGGTTGACTCACAGTCACAGCTTATAAAGTTGGGATGAAACATGCATGTTTTCCTTACGAATTCCATTCGGTAGCAGACCACAGTAGGACACACTTGTGTCTATGAAGAGACAGACACCAAAAAAACACATACTACAGGAGGACACTTAGTGAAAAGGCAAGTGGTTCAGTCAGGGTGTGGACTCCTCACGTGCTCACTATCGACATGTAAGACATGTAACATAGTGTACGAGCTAACAAATGAACCTAGAACGTAAAGCAGTTGTTTTGTTCTCCTCCATCGAAGAATATCTTGTATCTGCACTCATTTTGTACATCAATTCCTCCAGTGAAAACTCTGAATCTGACAGCAGGAGCAGGAGCAGGAGCAGGCAAAAGATGATTCAGGAGATGCCGACGGTCTTGCCGAGCAGCCACATGACGAGCGAGAACTCGATCATGAAGAGCGCGTGCAGCCACGCCCGGTCCACCACGAAGCCGTACACCGTGATCCCCGCCCGGTTGTTCTCCAGGTACGTCACTGCATTCATTTTCAAATCAGCCGGCGACCGTCAGCAGTGCAATTGCAACAAGGAGCAGCATATACGCAGCGTGTGATAGGTAGCTTACCCAGCGCCTGCCTCTTCTGGAAGCTGATGTTGTTGGCCTGGAACGGCACGTACTTTGGGTCGTCGAGCGAGGAGCACTCGCTCCGGCTGTCGTCGTCGTCGTCGTCGTCGCCGGACTCGTCGCCGGCGGCCACGCGGTAGGCGTTGGCGGGCGCCAGGTACCCCGCGGTGGGCGGCAGGTCCGGGTCCGGGTTCTCCTGGTCGTTGTCGAAGGCGTGCACCGTGGCGTCCGCGTGCCACGCCGCCGCCACGCTCGTCAGCGCCTGCGTCTTGTGCGTGATCTTGGCCGCGCTGTGCAGGCACATGAGCAGACCCGCCACCAGGCTGATCGAGCACAGCTGCAACCACAACGCAATGCCAGAGTGAGTTTACACTTCTGTTTGATTTCTTGATTACACACAGATAATATTAGCACCACTCCTATTTCTTGATTACTAAAGATTAAAAATCCTGTTTGCCATCTATCTATACTGAACTCATTTGAGACTGAAAAGACGATCGGTTTTCCTCAAAGAAAAGTTAATGTCACTGTATATAGAAGATAATCTGTAAATCTTCGTCCCTCTGTCGGCATTGTGCAGAGCAGATTTACCTGCGGGCATAACCTGCAGATCTAATCTACTATAAGAATGCTGATTGCTGAAGGAAATAAGCTGTCCCTGTGTCGTCCCTCTGTCGGCATTGTGCAGAGCAGATCTACCTGCGAGGTTAACCTGCAGATCTAAGAATGCTGATTGCTGAAGGAAATACACAAGCTGTCCCTGTCAGCTATGTGGCTGCTCACTGCACTTGCCAGCTGTGGCTGATCCGATCACTGACGAGTGGAAGGTCTAGATGGTTCTCAAGTTCTTCTTCCAGAGTGGTCTGGACATCTGTCCTCCAACTTTCCATTTACAGCTGTCCTCGCGGCACCTGATTTGGCATTTCTCCTATTACCGAATTACAAGTACCAGATCTTGATTTCAGAATTAAATTGGCCATGTGACAAGTGCACACGTACTATGACGATATGCATATTCCATTTCTCGTCTTCTGTTTTTGCAGATTATTTTTAACTAACAACAAGGTTATATGTGCACTCACTCTGCCCTCTGTAACACTATCACTGTTATATTCAGAAAAGGTCAATGTTATATTCAGGTTATATGGACATATGTTCATCTTGCTAACTTTATTAGTTGGGTTTGTTTACAACTTTGGAGTAAGAATTAGATGCGGTGTTGTCCGATTCGGATTTCCACTGCACAAAGCCTAATTTTTCTATTATGCTTAAGGAGAAAGAACAATAATAATAATAATATAATTAAAGCTACAGAAACGGAGGAAGTGTATGCAGGGAAATTAACAATTACTCACCGCGAGCTCTCCGGTGGTGGCGAGATTGACGACGGCGTGCGGCCTGGTGGTGGCGAGCAGCGCGGCGAACTGGCTGGCGGAGACGAGCACGAGGCTGTAGACGATGAACTTGCGGTACCGGTGGCTGATCTTCCTGAGCTGCTCACTGATCCGGCGGTGCTGCTGCAGCACGGCGGCGACGTCGGCGAACCTGCCGAACTCGCGCGCGAAGCCCACCATCCTTAGGATCTGCAGGTAGCAGATGACCCGGAACAGGACGCAGACCATGAAGAAGAGCGCGACGCGGTACACCCAGGAGGCGACCTCGACGGCGCAGCATGCCGCGGCGGCCCAAGAGCCGTAGCTGCCGTTGCCGTACGCGGCGGCGGCGGCGGCGTGGTACCAGTAGGCCTTGTACGCGGTCTCGGCGAGCGCGCAGGGGAGCACGAAGCAGGCGAGGACGCGGAAGGAGCGCGCCAGCTGCGCGGCGTACCCGGCCTGCACGTCCTCCGAGTCGCGGCGGAGGCTGTCGAGGTAGAGCAGGCGGCGGAGCCCGCCCGCGCGGTGGAGCAGCGCGCGGGAGGGAGACGTAGGCCAGCGACGCCGCCAGGGTCAGCGAAACCTGGACCTGCCCGTCGAATGGCCGGGGCGGGGGTCGGCGTCGGCGTCGGCGACGGTGAGGGGAAGGAGGCGGACGGCCACGGGCGCGGCGACGGCGAGGAGGAGGAACACCGCCCAGGAGCCCACGGCCGCCACGCGCGGCGAGGAGGAGTGGTCCACGCACAGCCAGGCGAGGCAGGCGCGGAAGCTGCGGAGCTCGTCGTTCGCGCTCGACGCGCACCGCGCGAACCGTGCCGTGGCGGCAGATGATTTCCCCGGCGGTGGCGGCAGTAGCGGCGACGCGTCCGCCATCGGTGCGTGCGCGCTTTTCCTGGCGGGGCTTGGCAAAGAGCGGGAGACGGGGCGGGAATGGAGGGCGAAGTGGGTGAGGTGGCTCTGTCTGACTGGCTGCGCCTGGGAGGCAGGGAGAATGCCGAAGGTGGTGGATGGCGCGGCGCGTTCCAGTTGGGCCGCTTGCTGCCTGCTCTCTGCTCTTTCTCTCCTGCTCTCTGGGAGTCTGGGCCTGGGAGTGGGATCTATATACTCCCTCCGTCTTAAAATAGATGTCACAGGATACGCGTCTTACGGCCAAACTTTCTTAACTTTGAGATGGGGGAGTATACCCTTGACCTCGAATGAGGTGACGACGACATTACCTAACCGAGACTGCCAGAGCTTTCTATCAGGGTGTCTATGTTTCCACGGCGGTGTTGGAGACGCTCTTAGCATGGATTAATTCAGTAACTCTCTTGGATGATTTTTAAGATAAAAATATACACCCTTTGTTTTAAAGTAAATGACGTTACGAGATACGTGTCCGCCAAACTTTTTCAACTTTGATTGATTTTTTAGAAAATGCGTACAAGTTTATATATCGAAACAAGCTTATTATGAAAGTATATTAAATAGTCTGATACATAATGTATTATAAATATTAATATGTTCTAATATATAATTGGTCAAAGTTAAAAATAGTTGACTTCTTAGGAGGAGTGAGAATGAAAACTATTTTCGGCCAGAGGGAGCAGGTGAAAGATGATTTTGTGTGAGAAGGGAATAAGAAGCTACTCTTAGCTCACAATCTTCTAATATATTTAAGAGAATCACTTCCCATGACCAAAAAAATCACTTTCCCATAAAAAGCATCGCCAACAATTTGCTAAACCATCACCTCCAATCTTGTCTTAAATCTCAATCAATACACTCTTGGCAAAATGGAGGCATCCACATAGAAAGGTTCGCGGATAACTATTACTCTCCATCTAGTATTTTCTCGGCGCTCTCTATTGGCTCCGACTAGCATCACTGTCTCCACCTGGAGGTTGATTGGAATTGGATCTCCAGCCACTACTTTTAGATTTGAGAGTATTATTGAGAGATAGAGCAAACAATCGAGATTCCATTCTAGCGGTACTGGGTGCGAGTTATGGTGCTGAGAGAGCAGACCATGGGCCGTCGACTGCCGCTTTTCTTGGAGGTTTGTTGGAATTGGATCTTCGGAATCTATTTTCAGACGTGAGACTAGTGTAAGGTAGAGCAGACAATGAAGATTACATTTTGAAGGTTGTAGATATATGAGTTAATAAGGTACTCAATATGGAAGACCATGTTGATGAGTTATTTCATCAATGATCGGTGGTGACTCAGTGTATATGGAAGACAACGATAAGCCGGTTAATGGTATGTTGATTTGTTATGAGAGAAAAACACTATACATGGATGATGGGCTGATAAGTTCAAGTGACCGACAATTGTAAAACTAACCGTTGATAGAATGTATTATTTTCACATCCAATAGTTTTTTAGAAGTGTTTCGAAACTATTTATTTAAGGATTCAGTTTTTTAGTTACTAGCATTGGTCTAAAACATCGTTTGAATCAAGAGCAGCACAGCCAGATAGCCCGAAAGTGTCGGGGGTCAGGAATCTGATCGCTTAGTTGGAGCTCATAATCATTCACCTCCCAAATATTATTGTTAATCCCATCTCTCCGTGATACGTGGGCATCGGTGATGGTGCTGGTTTTATCGTGATCGCTTGTTTGGAGATCCACTTTCCGCGGACAAATAAGAGCGCAGCAGCTCATGCATATCCTGCAGCCATGCTAATGTCTTCCAATTATTAGGGGCAGAAGAGGAGTACGAGTAAACAAAGAGGACAAGTGGAACTGACAGAGTGGAAGCGGTTGGCATCAGAAGAAAAACAAAGCATGTCGAGACGAGACACGGAGACATCAGCATCACACGTGTATGCATCCGCAGTCTCACCACAGATCAATGATACGCGACACCGCAGGTATGGAAATCTTGGATTTGCACGGCAAACTCTACTCCTAATCGTCATCTGTTGGATATCTATCGCGTTTCGCCATCTCAGGACAGGAGTCAGGCCGTCATTTTTGTCGACGGGCCCAGGCCAGGGACACTATCCTTTTGTTTTCGTACCTCCATCGCCGAGTGCAGAGATGTATCCGCGCGCTAGGCTTGACAGAGACATGATGTAAGGAGAGAAATACTCATGTCGAATCACCAATCAGTTTAATTGATGATTGGGATACAGCGACGGTGGCATATAAACTTTTGGCTCTTTCTAGCTTTTGTTGTGAATTTTCAGCTTCTCGGCACACCAAATGTTTTAAAATTATCGGAACATTTTTTTGAAAGAAAAATAGTAGAAGCCCTACCTAGGGTTTTCTGGGAAGTTAGTTTGGTTTTCAGATTTCAAAAAGCATGCTCTAAAAGTTAGTTAGACTACTTGTTTCAGCTTTGGTGATTTGCTTAAACTCATTAGGTACAATGTTTTGTTCTCACAACAAAACAACATCAACCAACTTATCCACCGGGCTGAATAGACCGAGTAGATTACAAAACATTCACACCAAAAAAGTAAATCAAGAAGGCAATAAAATGGCAATTCCACCGCGCAATGCTATCACCACTGCCAAGCTCACTCTACAACTGCTAGTAATATGGAGTTTGGATCCGGAATTTTCACAAAATCTAGTTGAATTCGTTTTCCTTGCATCCACCCTCTCCCACGTTCTCTCTTGATCTCTCCGTGTAGCCGTGGAGGGACGGCACGCTGACTAGTGGCGGAGCTTGACATAAGGTCTAGAGAGGGAGCCCAAGATAAGAGATAAAGCTCAACACTCACTCCATACATAGTGATTTTAAGGTTTGCTAATGAGACTTTCTAACATCAAGGGGCATGGTCACCTTTGGACCCCAACTGAACTTCACCCCTTGACGGCCATTCGCGTTGTTCTAGTCGCACATTAGTTTTCTCTCGTTAGTACAACCTCCTAAGCTCAACCGTTAGAGCCGGTGATCTTTGTTGTGTGCCTGCTTCGCCCGTTCTAAAGCCATCTCACCTAATAATGAGCGAAGCCGTGTAACAAACTCCTTTTTTCTCTTAATGCAATACACGCACATGCGTGATTTCGAGAAAAAAAACAGTTGTAGGATCAAAATGGCTGAATAAAGAAGGAAGGAGGTAAATAACTAAATGCAAAAGTTCACTAACAGTCTAGCCACAACTATACCCCTCTAACTAAATTTGGAAGCACGCAAATAAAAAGGTAAACTATTAAGCAACTAAGGTGTCAAGCTAGTGGGAGCTCACCTAAACAACTCTCTAGTTATCAAGGTCAAACAATCTAAGCTACTAGAACACAAGCAAGCGCATGGGAGTTCCTACACATATTAGTGAGCAAACAATAGAAGCTAACTACTAGCTACACTGGTAAGCAACTACACTTAGCACAAGAGAAACACACACCACATAATACAAAAAAGTAATAAAGCTAGTGTCGAGATATACAAACAACAATATAGATCGAGGATAACACACAATATTTTCCACTGGTTTGGTGAACTTGCTGGTCAATCCACATGTAGAGGCGAGTTTTATGATTTTCACTCCTCTCTGCTAGCTAGCTCCAAAGCCCACAAGCTTCTTGAACTACGTGAGGTAGAACTCTAATGTGAGCACAAAACTTTGAGACGCAAGAATCAACTAGACACTCACACATGCCTCAAGTTTACTAGTGATGCACTTTACCATCCCTTGGCGGGGATGAGCTTAATATCCCTAAACAAAGCCTTCCTCGGAGCACCACACAAATGCTATTCGCCTTCCTCCGGTGAGGATGAGCTCAATAGCCCTAAACAAAGCCTTCCTAGGAGCACCACACAAATGCTATTCGCCTTCCTCTAGTGAGGATGAGCTCAATAGCCCTAAACAAAGCCTTCTTAGGTGCACCACACAAACTTTTTATGGGCTTCCATTGAGACCCAATCACTAAGACATCTAGGAACTAGCAAGCTCTCCAAGAGTGACAAACAAATACTCTTGCAAAACAACACCTAGGCTGTGTTTAGTTCCCTCGACTTCCCATCACATCGCTTTGAATTTCCCATCACATCGAATCTTTGGACGCATGCATGGAGTATGAAATGTAGGTAAACAAAATATCTAATTACACAGTTTGGATATACTTTGCGAGACAAATCTTTTGAGCCTAGTTAGGCCATGGTAGGACAATATTTACCACAAACAAATGAAAAGTGCTATAGTGCCAAATTCAGTACTATAGTGCAAATTTCAAGTTACTAAACACAACCCTAGTTGCACTTTCTTGACACACACTCACACACTTGTCCACTTATTAAGTGTATCAGAAGGAGAGCAAAAATGGACCTATCTTCAAGTGTATAGGCTTCCCAAAGTGCCAAGAGACCCCAATCACATGGCCACACCTCAATTTATAGAGAGTGTGTCAAAACTAGTTGTTTTGGGCTCTAGTCCGAGCCTCCGATGATCCGACAGTC
Organism: Hyparrhenia diplandra; assembly: GCA_015847255.1. Taxonomy (NCBI): domain Eukaryota; kingdom Viridiplantae; phylum Streptophyta; class Magnoliopsida; order Poales; family Poaceae; genus Hyparrhenia; species Hyparrhenia diplandra. The sequence goes on along the minus strand of JADLZK010008025.1, from coordinate 182,423 downwards.
TGACCATCCTAGCTTCACAATCAAACTGACTAGGCCTAATGGTCGGCTCCACGTTAGCCCAATAGCTCTTTTGAAAACGGCACGAGTGCACTGTCAATGGACCTTGTGGTCCAACCCATGCTTGTGCTAACGCTAGCACTATATTGTTGGAATCGAGCCAGTTGACCAAGCGTTGGAGTGAGAGAGACTGAAGGTCTTCCACCGGCAACAACATAGCCTTCTTAGATGCAACTGTTGTATTAAACACGAGCTTTGATCAGTGGCTGAATTGAGGGAGGGCTGGCAGGGGCCATGAACCACCTCAACAACAACAAAAAATCCCTAATACCTCTATGTTTTTTAGCCCAAAATCTTGACGTCCAGTCCAAACGTCAATGCACTCACATAGTAGTGATAGCTTGCTGCCTAACAAAGAAGCTATGAACGTCAAAGTCTTGTAGTAAAACATATGATATTCTTGTCTCATAATAGCATATGATTTGTGATGATATTAGACCAAATTCTTGTAGTAAAGCAAAGCATAATCTATAGTCATGGTTAGCTATTGTATGCTTGAAAAACTTGGGTAAATCATCAAATTATTGAGTCAGTGAATATTTGTTCGCCCCCCTGATTTTCTCTCCAGTTCCACCACTGGCTTTGATCTGCAACTCCCACCACAACATGCAGTTGCAGTTGCACGGTGTGCCATCATTTGTGAGTGCTCAAGCTAGAAACACGGCACATGCACGCCCCCGGCCACTTGGCGCTCCTGCGGCGGTTCCACTGCGAATAGTCGACCGACAACGGTGAGCAAGAAGCCCATGAAGTGGAGCATCAGAGAACTGATCGCCAGGATGCGGAGGATCATAACATCCATGGTTGGCAAGTCTGGCGACATGATGGGTGATGGCGTGGGGAGGGGAGGGGGCTCAAGCCCCCCTATCGCCGTTGACCGCTCTAAGAATTTTGGCAATGTGCGGATGCACAGCCATATGACGACGCATGGCATCTCTATTTTATCTCCGGCTCGCGGTCGAGGTCCTGGCTAATTGGCTGGGCCGAGCCGGCTAATCCACCGAAGTGCTCTAATCTCTCTGAGCGCAACTACCCCGCCTCGACTCCATCTGCGCTGGCGACTTATCTGTGCCAACTCCACTCTATTGTGTCGTTTCCGTCCGCACCTCCATGCGCTGCCCCTCAGCAACGCCTTCCCTAGTCCTGCTCCTGCACTTCCAAGACCCCACAATGGACTGGTAAAAAAGAAGACCCCACGATGGAGGAGATTCACCTTGTGTCATTGGAGCCGTCGGGGTGGTCTCCCCACCAGCAAGACGGACGGAGGCGGTCGGGTTGCGTCCCTGTAACCGTAGCCTTTTTCCCATCTAGTCTAGTACTACGATCAAAGCTGCCGCGAAGCCAAATACAGGGTCCGGCTAAACTACGAGCCAAGGAATCCGATCGTAACGAGCTGTGGAAGGCAAAGTGAGCCGATTGATTATGCGCTAGGAATCCGGGTGAGCCTGTTGAGTAGTCAGCCGCCATCTCATTGAAACTCCGCACAGGACCAGGTACGGACCCATCCGCACCCAATTTTTTTCCAGAATTTTATCATGGTTTGTTTTGAGGAGAGCTAGGCTAGCGGTTGAAGTTTTCAGCCCCCTCTTAACTTTCATTTTATACGTCAGCATGTTCCTTTGTCCGCATATAAGGTCTTAAAATGCTGTTGTGGCGTTTGATATGATAATATAATATTAATATGTAATCATAAACTGAAAATGTCACAACACTGATACACCTAAAAATGAGTCTTTCTGATTTATCTCCATTGCATTGAAAATGTTGTATAGGTAATGGAAATAGAAATTGAGTTCGCTGAAATGATTTGGACTGGACGACCGAGCAGGCGATCGATGATATAGATCTATTATCACAGGCCACTCAAGCGTCGTCGTCGTCGTTGGTCGGGCGGGCCCAGAGCCTGGCGGAGACGACAGTGGCGGCCATGGATAGCACCATCCCGACGAGGAGGAAGACAACGGGGACGGTCGCCTTGCTGTAGTAGTCGATGAGGTCATCCTTGACGGGCGTTATCGCCCCATCTCACGTGGTGGCACGGGCGGATCTATGTTACGAGCTCTGGGTGCGACCGCACCCACGGCCGTCGTACGAGTTTTAAATTATTCGTCGGGTCAAATTTGCTATGGACTATTACATTATTGGTCTGTCGTTTGGCTGCAAGCCGCACCCCCCTCCATAATTCTCTAGCTCCGCCACTGCGTGGTGGACGTACCGCAGGACGTCGTCCGTGGCGCCGAACCCCGAGCCGACGCCACTGGCCAGCACGACGGTCACCACCTGCATGATTTGCACGCATTTGGTCGCAGCAGCATTAGCATGTAAATCATCGGCCAAATCGACCCATAAGGCGCAACTAATAACGTGACCTAGCTCTGCGTACCACGTCCGCGCACAAGCTGATGTAAAAGACGAGGGCGCTGCTGGATGACGACGTTGCCACGCGCTTGCTCTTGCAGAGGAGGTACAAGGCGACGGGGAGCTGCAGCACGCCGGCGGCCATCCCGATCACCGCCACCGCCACCATGTACCTTGGCATGATTTGGACATCATCATCATATATACATACAGATACACACGGAGAGGGAGCCAATTAAATTAAAGAGCTTCGAGTGTATAGGTTGCAAGGGGCGCAGCATGCACGTACGTGTAGCTCTGGAGCTTGTTGAAGTCGTCCTCATAGCTGAGCCTGGTGTGGTTGGCCATCGTGAGCTGCACGGTCATGGCCAGGAAGGCGATCATGAGCAGCCGAGCACCGAGGCCCGCGGCGATCCACGCCTTCCGGGACAGCGCCATGTATGCCTTCTTCAGTTCCGGGACGGCGATCCACGCCTTGTTTAGATGGTTAAAATTTGGAACCGTATGTCACATCGTCTGTCGTGAAGACGTTTCGTTTGTTAGTGGTAAATATCATTCTATCATGGAGTAATTAGGCTCAAAATAATCGTCTCGCAATGTACATCTAAATTAGTTATTTTTTTTACCTACATTTAATACTCCAAACATATGTCTTTTGGTGTATTTAATGTGATGTGATGGAGAGAAAGTGGGAAAAAGATTAGAAACTTTAGCCATCTAAACAAGGCCCTAGTAGCTCCGATCCGGCCACGACCTTGCTATTGCAGTGGCGCAACCTGGGCGCGATTGAACTAGTGAATCCTTGCGACTAAGTGCATGCCATATATATTTGTAGGTGGAATCGATCGATTCTATAGCTTGCTTGGCACGCCGATCGATCTATCGCGTGGCTGGCTAATGCATGTCACCGCTGGTCGCTTTTGACCCATCCACCTGAGGATCGTGGTGGGACCCCATCTCCCACTTACCCCATCAGTCGTCGTCCATCAACGAGGTCCTTGTACTGGACGCTATACGGGACCAGAGAAGATCCATCTCGCGTCGATCGGACAAATTGTATATGCAGTTTGGATCGCCTGCCCTTCCTGTGCTTTGCTAAGTCTGTGATTGGTTGGATGCATAAGTGTTTTTTCAGAAAAACTTTTTCTATCAGCAATGAGCTGCATATGTGGCACGGTGGCACCTGCATAGCTGAATACGGCGCAATCGGCCATTTTTGTAGGATACAACAATAACATGCATGGATCTTTTTTGAGAATAGTGTTAGTCTGCATATGTATTTATGCCGGAAAACAAATAAGCGAGAATCACACTATGATAATCTGGATAAGAGATAGCGCGGACAACCAACCAATCAAATCCTGCCTTTTTGTTACGATTTTACATGGTTGTCCGCTGCAGTGGCGCCGCCCCAACAAATTTTGAAAAACAAAGGAAGAAATAATGTACATGGTTGCCATTTTCTCTAAATGACCCTCTGCTTTTCACCCAAGACCCCGGTGGTCTTCTTGCCTGGCTTTGCCACTGGTCCGCTGTGAAAAAAAGTTAGATGCATGAGCATGATGAAGAACAACGCAAAGAAGCGAAAAGGATGTGCATTCTTCACATCACAGGCCGGTCCATTTCCAAGGCATGATGGCCTGGCATTTTAGTCGTGCTGCATACACCATTGACCACTCGCTAGTCTTGACGACCTGCCTCATCTGTTCAGGTCAGGTCAGGTCTACCAGTCTACCGGAAGGTGTCCTTCGGTTCCACCGAGATCAATGTCGTCATTCCGATTCACCAGGACGCCTGCCACTCACAAGGAGACGGAGAACAGGATACATGGTTGGAAAGCCTTGTGCTAGCACTTACAGGAAGGCTAAGTTACAGGAGCTACACAAAACAAAAGTGAGAGGACACACATTAACTACCTGACTAAGCAATTATACCAGGACAAAGCAATGATTCATGTGTAGCAAGGAAAAACCGTGAATTTGTGCCTGTATATATGCCTAGCTGCAACTGCTGTTTGCCGAGACTGCAGCTATTGAAAGGTATCACGTACTCCCTCCGGGATGGTATTAGAAGTCGTTTTGGACAAGGTTTGGGTCAAACATCGGGAATATAAATCATCAATAACTTTTAAGTTGTTGAGTTTGTAAATGTAAAAATTATATGAGTAGATTTGTCTTAAAAAATACTTTGATAAAACTATATATATATCACATCTCCATAAATATTTTTATAATAATAAGAGGTCAAAGTAGTGTTTTGGAGACCGTTTCGCTGTCCTAAACGACTTCTAATACCATCCCGGAGGGAGTACGGTTGCTGAAATAAAAAGGGTGCTGCTTTACTGTTGCTGTGCATCTGAAAACTGTTGTTTCATAAGCACAATAGTACACAGGCTTTCAATAGAGGTTCCCCAAAATTCATCAGAAACAGGTCAAACCAAATTTAACTGTAAACAAACTCTGAACACAGCCGGAACTCAATCTGGAGAGACCTTCTAACAAGATCCACCCAGAAACTTGAAGCTTTCTTCCAAATTTTAGAAATTCAATAGGGGAGTTTTGAGAAAAACTAAAAATCCATGGTACTCAAGTGAGGATTTATATTAAGGAAACATCCTAGGATACTCACTCATGTGTCATGTCATTACACTATTTTGCCTTAAAAATGACACAAATCAGTCAAACGTGCAGAACGGAAGATAAAAAAAAAAGTTACTTGAAAATCAAGAAAAACGAAAAACGTAAGAACAAGCGGATAGATAACAAATTTGACTCGGATTCAAAGCAACAAGGACATGGGTTGCATCACAAATTCATCTACAGGAGCATGGCTAGCCACCTCCCTTCATCTGCCCACTACTAGAACAAGTGTCAAGAGGTGCTCAACTCTCTCTACTCCACTCTCTTTCTCTCTCAGTTGCTAACCTTAGTACAGAAAATGATTAGGGTTCAAGATCCGCACTTGACTTGGACATACAACATCACCTTCATCCCATCCACATACCCTCTTGTCGCCCTTCACCGCCCATCATACACCAACATGAACCTTGCTTGACGTTCACCATTGCCATCAACCATCAAGTCTATCCACCACCTGCACGGCTGCACATACAAAACCAAGAGGCATTTTGCACCAACCGTAAGGATTTACGGTCCATGACAATCACTCATCATCATACATAATGACAAGGACACGTCTTAACCTTGTCACCTCACCGCGTCATGGTTTGATTTGCACTAACTTCTACAAAGCAAGCAGCGAACCAACGAATTGAAAAGTAGTAAAAGTAAACGCATAGTTGAGCACCGCCTAATTAGCTAAACTAGTCCATCAACCCGTGCTCCCGCACGGGTTAGAATCAAGATTAGTTAGTGTTTTTTGTTTATTCTCTAATACAATAAGAGGTATTTCCTCTATCCCAAATTGTATGTCATTTGACTTTTTGACACAAAGTTTGATCACTCATCTTAAAAAATTTATGAAAATATCATTTCTTTTGTGGTGGCTTTCTTTATTAATAAAAGTTCTTCAAGACTGACTTGACTATGTTTGCCAAAACATTTTGAATCAGGTGAGTGATCAAATTTGGGATAAAAAAGTTAAACGACGTACAATTTGGGATGAATTACTCTATAGTTGTTTTCCAATTTTTATAGACTTATGTTTAACTAATTAACTAAATGTTTTTATCTACAGCTATAGTTTTCCTTTTGCATGTCACCTATGTGTAACTTCAATATGCATTTAGTTGAAATCACGACAACTTAGCTTAAACTACACAATGACCATTGTTGCAGTCCACACCTTAATTATATATGATATAATATATTTAATTTTAGAATTAATCTTATTAATCCTACATTTTTTTATTCACAGGTAAAGTTGAAACTCTTGGTCTTAAATATAATATCTATAATGAACTCTCCTTTTGTACTTTCTATAAATAAGATTTTTTTGTCAAAAATTACACTCATAAGTACAATGAAGGCATAAAAATCATTTTTAACTTGCATCAGATTGCATAAGATCAACGCTAGAGCTTGAAATTGAAATATATATAGGATAGGATGGGGGCAGCGGTGCTAATATCAAGAAGATATGTAAATTTAAATTCCTTTATTGTTTTTGTAAAGGCATTAGATTCCTTACTTAATGGGTCATGAACAATAAGGTTTCCATGCAAATTTGGTTATAGACTATTTACAATGTTGTGGCAACATATAAAAACCATATAAATAATAAGCCCTTCACTTATTGAAACCTTCTTCCCGATCCCTTTAGCTCTAGTAAAGGATAAGTACATTTTTTAATTATGTGATTACATTAGTTCCCAGAGAGTGCTCACAAACTATGTGATTAGGCTTATTATATATTTTAAATAATGAAAAATTATCATAATCATAATAACAAAAAACAATTTATTAGCATTCTACAAACCATAAAAGTCAGGACATATATAGATCTAAATGAAAATCTAAACTGTTGACTTACATATCGATGAATTGTTCAAGCATGAACATCTAAAAGTAGTACAAACAACAATAAGCACACTTGGCTAGTTTTTTGTTGCAGTAGTAGAAACATGTCGCACTTCATGGATACATAACACCCAAGAAAGTGAGCGTCCAAAGTATCATAAATTTGACTACAACAAAAAGCATCTCCAAGTGCATTCTAAATTTACTTTATAGATCATTCTTTGAAGATTCATTTGAGTAAAACTCATTTTGTATATCTTTGGCTAGAGAGACTTGATCTAGAATATAGGATATCTATATTTGGAAATCCAATAAATGAGGTTCTTAGAGGCAAATTTTGTCATGAAATCTCCATTCCTATAAATTAGAAAAAACATAAAAAGTCTCTTGAAGTTCCTCTAGTACCAGATTGGTCATGTGTGCATGTGGTAGTAACCGATTTGTTTTAATTTTTTTTTTCAATATACAAATCTGTATTTTGACAACGAATTGTTAGTATTCTTTTAAGAATTTCTAGTTTCCCATGTCATACCATGTCCCTTCATAATATAGTAGAGAAAACAACAAAACAATAACCATATATATTTTTGTGGGATTTTATAAAGTGATTTAAATAATTCATGTTGTTATAATTGGAAGCCACTACTAACATATTGGATTATTATATCCATGTGTCCTCCTAAATTTAACCACAAAAAAGGGACGATTAGATCTCCTCACAACTAGGAGCACGTCTAAATCAAACTTAAATCTGTATCCTCACAAAAATTCTCCCGTCAACATTTATGTTTTCTAAGCTTCCTCAATCTCAATCAAATAACATAAAGGGTGGTGTTGACACCCAAAAATGGCGTGGTCTAAGTCACGGTAAAATTTTCATGGAGGATCGAAAAAGGCTTTCGAAGACGTGACCGGACGCGATGTCGGCGTCGACCGGAAGCACCGGTCGCGTCCGGTCCAAATGACGGGTCCTAGCGTCCGGTCGGGTCGCGCCGCGATCGGTTTTGCAGACCTCTCGTTTAACCGATCGGACGCCGCCACCGGAGTGTCCGTCACTTCTTCACGAAGTCCGTCACGATCAAGCGGACGACGGGCTGTTTCAGTATCGACCGGACGCACCCATGCATCCGTCCGGGCGTCGATCTCGGGGTCCGGCGGTCGTCGCTGTCCGAGATCGATTTGCGCACCTTTACCGAAAGTCGACCGAAGCGACCACCGGAGCGTCCGGTCAAGACCGATCGTGCGTCGCGGTCACCCCAACGCAGGCCCGTGTCCGCACGAGATCTGAACCGATTCGTTTCCAATCGTGTTTTGGGTCGGTTTCGAGGCTTGAAACGCCCAAGGACGGTTTCCTAAAAGGATAAGACCACCCTCCTCTATATAATAAAGAGGTTCATGGCCGATTTGATCCCATCTACATCCAATCGACAATCAATCTACCTCCCGTCCCGTTTGTAGATCATTTTCTCCCTTCAACCCCTATCCTCCTGCTGTTCGGCGGCGAACTCCGCGTTCTTCGTCGGCGTTCTAGGCGGCCACGCTGGTCCTAGAGCACCCCTCGCGTCGTCCTCCCGACGGGTCTTCCGGAGGTGCGTTCGAGGTTCTTCTAGCCGTCACCGAAGCTTCACGTCACCCCTACCGATCCCTAGATCGGTTAGGGCGGCCACGCTGCGGTGCTCGCTGCTACAAGGTCGATCGCGGCCTTCGTGGGCGTCCAAGGCCCTCCGGGTGTGTTGGTGTGAAGCCCTAGTTTCGCGTCAACAGGTGGACTGTTGTCAACCCAAATTGGATGGACGCAAAAAAAGATTTAGGATATCATTAAATTTGGTATGTTGATGGAGAATCTATTGGACCGATGTTTCTTTTTTTTTTTTAGCCTACATGGCCAGATGCCAAGATAAGATCTGGACCGACTCTCATATGTTCTCTTTTTTGATCAAGTCTAAAGCGAGAAGATATCTTTCCCCAAATTCTATATCACAGATGCACCAAATCCAAATGAAATGGCTAACCGCGTTCGTTCTCCTATGTAATCATCCGGTACGGTCTCGAAAAGATATGCAAGATAGACGATCTGGTCAATAACTCTGTATATTGAAAAAGAGACATATACGTACAAAAGATACATAAAAGAAGGGTGACTGCCAGGAGGGTTGCCGAAGGAGGCCTACCGGCCACTGCTATAGAGCGTTTGGTAAACGATAATCAAACTGAAAATGTCACATGACAAGCACAATGTGTACAAGATTATCAGAGGATCTATAGCCAGGTCGACCACCGGATCGGAGCTATGCATTGATCTGAAATCCCTCGCCCAAGCGCATGCGGAATTGGTCTGAAATGCTGTGTGTGGGTATGGAAGCACAAACGGAATTGATGATGATCAGAGGGGCCTGGACCGAGATCTGCCGATCGAGCTGGTGACAGATAGTTCAGACGTCGGTGTCGTCTTCGGTGGCCCGGCCCCGGAGCCTGGCGGAGACGACGGTGGCGGCCATGGACAGTACCGTCCCGAGGAGGAGGAAGACCAAGGGGAAGTAGGCCTTGTTGTAGTAGTCAATGAGCTCCTGCTTGAAGTCGTTATCGGTCCATCTCCCGTGGTGGACGATATCCAAGGCGTCGTGGGTGGCGCCGAACCCCGCGCCGACGCCGCTGGCCAGCAGAAAGGTCACCACCTGCATGCACACCACACATGTATACACGTATATATGAATGAATCATACCTCGCATGCTGCATGCATATGCATGACGAATATAGTTTTTTTCCAACCGGCCGTGCCCGCCTGTACCGCGCCGCCATGCCACGCCGTGCCCCCGCGGGCTGTGCCTCCATGGGTTTCGTGCCTGGTCGACGGCCCAGGCATGGCTCGTGGGCCTGTTTTCGTGCCGGGCCGGCCCGGCCCGAGAGGCACAACCTCTCCCGCAAGCCGTCTAGGCCCGAGGCCCGTAAGGGGAGAGCAAAGCAGGCAACCATGGCAGGCGTTCGCCGCAAGATAGGTGGCTGTCGGCACTCTTAGGAGGACCCGAGGAGGTGGCTGCCGCTCACGTGCTCTCCGTTGGCGTAGATGGCAAATCTGGTCGAGCGGGAAGTGGCGGCCGGCGCTGGCGTGTTCGCCCCTCAAGGTGCTCCTACCGGCCGCACGGGGGATAGCCGCGAATGGACAGCGCCGTGCATGAGAGGGAAGGGGATCGAGGGAGGAGGGAGGCGTGTCGCGTGCTCGTTGGTGGAGGTGGGCTCGTGATTGAGGGTCGGCCGGTCGGGGAGACGGGCGTGCGCGCTATGTTTGCGGTGGCAGCCGCGCTTATCGCACGGTGGGGAGGAAGGGGTGGGGCGGTCGGATGGGAGAAGCTAGGGTTACTGAGGATTTTTAACAAGCCAAGGAATGGGCTGGGGAAGTGAGGATTGTTAACAGATCAAGCAACGGGCCATCACCAGGCGCCTTTTATATTGCAGGCCATGCCTGTGCCGGCCCGCGTGCCTAGGGTGCGGCCCAAGCACGCCCTGCTACACCATGCCGGGCCAGCCCGGGCCCACTGACTACCGTGCCGTGCCGTGCTCGGGTCGGGCCAAAAATACGGGCTTCATGCCGTGCCGTCGTGCGGCTGGATAGTGCGGCTGGATAATGACGATATACATATATAGCTACTAATGCGTACCACGTCGGCGCACAGGCTGATGTCGAGGATGAGGCCACTGGGCGTCATCCGCTTGCTGATGCAGAGGAGGTAGATGGCGACGGGGATCTGCAGCATGCCGCCGGCCATCGCGATCACCGCCACCGCGACCGTGTACCTGCAATTTGTAGATGATCACATATCCACATGCACGCACGCAGCATGTACGTACATGGATAATTGCTGCACGTACGAGTAGCTCTGGAGCTTGTAGAAGTTATCGCTGTATTTGGTCTTTGTGTCGTTGTTGAGCGTGAGCGGCACGCTCACGGCCAGGACGGCGATCATGAGCAGCCGCGCACCGATGCCGGCGGCGATCCACGCCTTCCGAGACAGCGCCATCACCCTGCTCGATCTCTCAGCTCGCTCTAGCTTTCCTTACCCGCAGGCTAGTTAGGGTCTAGGGACGACGGCGAGGAATGCACGGACACCACGCCCCCATGTATTTGTAGTGCAAGGAATTGAAACGATCGAGGTGTAATGTAAGTTTCTGGGAAGATGGGCAATCCAGTACGTACCGTACCGGTCGCATTGGGGCGTCGTTACTGCTTGTCTTTGCTCACAACGTCGTGTCGATGGGGACGCTCTATGTGTAGTACGTACATATATCCGCTACAACTGTCACGGCCGGAAACACCTTCCCTTAATTCCTTAGTTCCAACGCCGTCCGTCCGGCGCTGAAACACGGCATTCTGCGAGGAAAAACGTAAATATTCCTGGGAAGTTTCGCCCCGAGTTCATTCGGATCCATATATATGCGACGAAACTGATCATTTCGGTGGTGTGTGTATTGTTGCTTTCATAGCAGTGTTGTCATGGTACAATTTGGATACACTTGTGTGAGTGGTGTTACTCGGACTGATTTTGAGTCAAGTCGTGATTATTTACGTGGAGGTGTTGTTTGAGGCGGAACGTGATCGGACTGAAGAATGCTACATCAGTGGCACATATGCTGAAAAACCTTGTGGATTTACCACGCTTCCAAAGAGGGTGAGAAGCTACTGAAACAGGGTTTTAGCATTCATCCGAAATGTTGGGGTCACCGAAGACCTCATCGGCGCTTAGTGAGGATGACAATTTTTTGTTGAAAAGTCAGACATGCAAATTGCTTTACGGTACTCATTGGAGTTTATGATAGTACAATAACAAAGCTTGTGGAAATTAAAATAGTTCACCTGATTCTCCTCGGCGCCCGCACCAAACAGTGGCGGACCTAGCTTTTGAGTACAGGGGTTGCATCAAAAAATTTTTATATACAAATCGGTAAATCATTCATATTTTTAATTTTTTTGATTTTTTTTTTACAATTTTCATTAATAGTATGTATGTATGATAGACGGGCCGGGGGTCGGTGGACCCCCTGACCCCCTTTGGATCCGCCACTCGGCACCAAAAGTGCCCTTCAGTGTGTTGGTCTAGAGAGCTCGGTTTTAGGGGTTTCAAGCGTTGTGCTCACTTCAAACCATTGATGCCCTCATCGAAGGAAGCACCAGAACAGTAGAGCCCTAGCATGTTAATGGCTAGTTGGAAGTAGCCATTGGGGATAAGAGCACTCACAAAGTCAAGGACTCTACCATGGTTTCTATCCTCATTTATTACCCCTCTATTTATTGCTTTTTGTTGATGTGGCGCTATATTTATTGAAGAGAGAGGAGAAACACAAGAAACCAAGTCTAACTAAGAAACCAGGTCTTCACGTAAAACCAAGACAATTTGTGAGAGTGACAAATGGGCCATGTGACATCATGATAGAAAATTGCATTGTGAGAGATAGTTTCTTGACACAATGTCCAAGACTATAGAAACCGGATAATTTCTAGCATTGTGAGTGCCCTAACTCCCAAGACAAAGGGCGAGTCGATTTTCAAGTTGGGTATTCCCACAATCCAAAAAAAAAAAAAAAAAAAATTCCAATGCATAGTAGCAGGTTTAAACTAGTTCTGAAATTGATGTGGAACCTAATTTTACTTTTCTTGTCTTTGTTGCTCTATCCCACACACTCTTCAAATCAAGGGTTTTCTTCTTCATATTGCAAAATGCAACCGAAAGTAATCTAAAGGGAGACAATCCAATCCATTTGAACTTTCCTAAATCCAAATGACCAAATCCGGTAATGGGGATTGGAGAAAATCAACTACCTCACCTTCGGTTGAATGAACGGCCGAACGCCTAGCCAGCAAAGCTGGCCACGACCATCCCCCCGTCATAGCACGCCGCAGCCGCCGCCCAGAGCCGGCCATCAAGCGCCGCCCGACACCGGCGCCAAGAAGCTCCTACCAGTGCCTTCGCTCGCTCGGTGCGTGCCCCCATCGCTCGAAGTCGAAGCGTCGGCTGCTGGCGGTGGTCGCCGCGACTTCGCCGTCGCCGATCGAGGAAGAGGCCAAAGATTAGGGATTGACTAGGGAACCGGTAGGAGCTGGTCGGTCCCGCAGCGAAGCGTCCGGGGGTATCCGCGTCGGTAGCGAGCGGAGGGGGCAGCGGGAGGACGCTCCGTGTGCCTTCTTGGGCTCTTGGGCCTTGCGCCCTTGCTTCTCGTGGGTCGGTCTAGAAGCCGAAACGAAAAGAAGGCCGCGAGAATTGGTCGTGGACTGAGATTGTGCTAGAGAATGAACAAATAATGACCAATATACATTATACAATTATGTATACCTATATATATACTTATCGTTGCACAAAAAAGTTGGGTATTCCTAGGAATACCCAGGCATCAATGTAGCTCTGCCAGTGCTCCGGCATGAGCTCCCACGCTCCACCAAAGCTCTTGGGGTCTATATATATTGGTGTGGCTGTCCATTTTACCTCTCTTGGCACACTTGGCTTGAAAAACACTTCCACTCACTTGCATAGCTTGATATCACATTTGTCGGAGATTGGGAGACTTCTCGTGGCTGTCCATTCGTTCTCACTAGGAGCTCTTGTTACTCTTGGTGGTTGCCGCCCCGCTAGACGGCTTGATGTCATGGTGGATCGTTGAACACCGCTTGGTGGATTGTGCGGGGACTCCAATCGGTATATATTTTGTAAGGGTCTTTTTATGTTCATCTCTCGTAGGAGTTTCGTGAAGGGCAACTCTAGTGGATATCTCGAGGCCCGGAGAGGTCCTTGGTGCCACTAGCTTCCACACTAGTAGTGATCGAGATTTGTGAAGTAGTGCTCGCTAATGATATGGCTCAATGAGGACATAGGTTGATGACGAGCCATCGAACCTCCTGTAAAATCTTTGTCTCACTTTCCTCCTTGGTTTGCTTTCACTGGCGGCGGTGCCGCCAGGTCAATACACGTCTGTTGCTCCGTGTGCTTGAATTGTCATATTACATCATGTATATTCTTCTCTCGACACAAATGATAGCTCTTGACACCCCACAAGAGGCATGGATGTAGGGGAGGTCCTACATCACCTAAATGTGTGAAACTTGACTTTTCATGTCAAATTGAGAATTCAAGTCTCACTCACACATTTAGGGGAGGTCTCACTTTACCTAAATATGTGATGTTTGATCTATGACATCAATCTTGAGCATTCGAGGCTCATTCACATATTTAGGGGAGGTACTCGCATCCATGGCTCGAAAAATCTCTATTATTTGATTATCTATTGTAAGCTCTAATTAGGTTATCACTAATCACCAAAAAGGGAGATTGTAAGTGCAATCAACCTCTAATGTGGGTTTTGGCGTTGATGACAATCTAAATAGAGGACTAATGAGATTTATCGAGTTGACAAGCAGGCAATAAGCAAAGAGGACATTGCAAACCTAAAGGAGGAGTACCCCGATTCGTTTTACATCTGGTACTTCAAGAAAGGAGGTTTATATTCATTCTATGTTTTGAATTTGAGTATAGGACATGCCGTACTATTAAGAGGGATTAGAACCACTATGTCAAAGCGTACAACCAAGTGCTCATTTTCACACCATACAACCTCCAGCTCCAGACTTAGTCAGTAATCAAATCCTTTCTACTCTTTGCCTGACTAAGTCTGAGCGGCGGTGCCGCTCATGATCAAAACCTAAAGGAGGAGTACCCCGATTCATTTGCGGTAGTGCCGCTCATGATCTGACCATTGGAGAGGGAGGTATTTATACTTTCCTTTTCTACCCCCAACGGTCACCTTCTTCCCTTACGCTCATTCACGACATGAACTCACCCAAGTGCTCAGCTCTCTCTCCTCCATTGAAGCTCCTCACTCCCTCAAGCAAATCCATTGATTCCACCATCGATTCTTGAGTGTGAGGGTTGCAAACTTCGTTTGGAAGAGAGCTCCACTGATCCTCATCGTTCTAGAGGCACTTGGTTCACACCTTGGCCGGGCGGTTGTGGTCTTTTGCTCTTGGAGCTTGCTCCTAGCCGGCTAGTGCGTCGCCCTTGAGCTTGCCAACTTGTGTGGCAGCCTAGGGAGGTTTGTAACACCCTCTTGCATCTAATACATTACCCCACATCTCTAGGATTCGGTTCCTAGACTTGTGAACGAGGCAAAGAGGCAAACCTTTGTGGTGAGCTCATTCCTTTGTGGAACCTCAACAACATTGACTTAGGCAAGCCTTGGTGGCGAGCTGAACCACGAGATAAATCACCGTGTGCTTGTTCTACTCTTCATTGCATACATATTGTTGTTGTTGAGAGGATTTAGGGTTTGTGGTCGATCCATTCATATACTCTTGATCTACTTGTTTCAGCTCTCGATCTACAATCTATACCTGTCCGGGAACCAAGGAAAATTACTCGTTATACTTTTCATTGAACAGATTTTGAACTGTGAGCTAATTTCTTCTGCGGAGCGGGCGGTGCCGCTCAGAGCGGCAGTGCCGCTAAGTGCAAGCGGCGGTGCCGCTTGGCAAACCGACCAGTGTTTCGAGTTGATTTTTGAAACAGGCCTATTCACCCCTCCCCCTCTAGGCGTCCCAGCGATCCTACAAGAGGTAACTTAGTTGCTTTTACTTGAGTACCTCACTAGCTATATTTCTTCCCTCTAGTAGTTTATGTGGTTTAGTGGGCTTAGACAAACTTGCTACTAGAATTGTGTGGCTTGCAACGGAGTAAATAGGCTAGGCAAGTGGTATCTATTAGGATTGTCTTTTTTTTAAATATACTAATCAACTTTTCTAGTGTCTCAGATATTTGTAGAGTTTTAATAGACTATTCACTCCACATTCTAAACCATTTAGAGATCCTTTCACTCATTGAGATTAACAATTAACATATATTCTCTGAATGTAATATTCATCATTTATAAAATTTGATGGTCGGAGCTCTAAAGGATTAGATAAAACCTAGTAGAATACTCACTATGAAAATTGATAAAGAATAAGCTTACTAATATTTGGCCAAGAGCAACTCCAACAAGTATCCTCCTAGTGTCTCCCTTCCTAGCAGCTCCTCCTTCCTATTCGCCCCTCCCTCCAACCGTTCCCAATGGATTCTCATCCCCATGTGCCTTCCCACCTGACGGGCTCCTCCTCGATTCCCATTCCCATTTTCTCCCAAGGGCAACTTATTCTCTTCAGCATGGCCTTCCCCCTGCTGCTTCACCTCATTACCTTCTTCCAAAAGCAGGATGGGTTGTACCTCTACCACTACCACCCCATGTCCTCAATGACTAGGGAGGTAGGCTACTCGGCATGCGTTGCCACTTGCCCCCTCTAGTCCTTCTAACTTGATTGATAAAATATTATGAAATTGAATGAAATTAGAATCTGAGCACATGTTTGTGCCCATGATTTGTCATGAAATGATGGAATTAATTAGATATGCTTTAAGGCCATTGGCACGTGCAATTATTTTTAATTCTGGTTTTGATTGAGATATTCAGGATTGATTTACTGTTACAATATATAGTTCATTTAATTATGGTTTATTTGTGGATGATGATTTTTTTAGAAAAGAGAATATATTAATATCCCAACACATATATTTGTGGATGATGATAGAACATATATATGCTATGGCTAGTTTATGAATTATGACCGGCAACATAACTCTACTTTGAATTTGTCCTAAACCCTAGTATTATAGTTTGAACTTTGAATACATATACTGTCAAATGCATTGAACATAGAGTATATGATCAAAGGGAAACAAATAAAAGTAGGTCCACCAGCTGATTTGAAGGCCACTGTTAGAGTTAAGAAGATTAGGAAAAGGTCGAAAGTAGAAGAGCACCTGAATCAAAAATATGAACCTTGAGACCATTGTTGGAGTTGCTCACATTCAAAACATGTTCCATTTCTTCCACGTTTCGGAACAAAAGCGTGAATGATATTAAGGAGAGGGAGGGAGGCAAATTAAAATTTTAGATTTATCAGCAACAAGAGTACTAGATTATTGAAAGAAACCTTATAAAATTTAGTCTCATATAGCAACTAGAATTTAGCCGGGACGGCATCTCAGGTCCTCGACTAAAAAAAAACAAGAGGATTAAAACTATAATCACACAATTCACGTATCATGCAGCAATCACTGTTAACAAAATTCTGAGGCAAGAGGAGGCCATCAGTTTTGCTTCAACTGCTGAACTCCGCCCCTAATTACCCCTAAGGAGGCACGACGGCACGGCACGGCACAATATTTTGGCCCGGCCCGAGCACGGCACGGCCCGGTGGTCAGCGGGCCTGGGCCAGCACGGCATGGGTCAGCAGTCGTGCTTGGGCCGACCCTCAAGCACGGGCACGGCCGCACGGCCCGCACGTTAAGAAATGGGAGGCACGGTGAGGCTCGGTCGCAAATATAATGGTGATAATATTGTACATATTTAGTATATTAGTCCCGATATTTTCATACTTGGTATGATATTATACATATACTTGGTATAATATTATACAAATATACTAGAATCTGTATAAAAATGATCATGTTTGAGTGTTTTTAAAAAATCAGCCCGTGGCCGGCACGGCATGACATGGCACAACCGCGACACAATTTGGCCCGTGGGGCGGGCCTGGGCTCGAGGTCGCATGGAGCTCGGTGCGGCCCGGCCCGCGAGGGCACGACATGCCTCGGCGAGACGGCACGATCCGCTGGAAATCTATACCTTGAAATCGTAGTGGACTCTGTTGGCGAACCACGCATCGCACGGTCATGGCCAGGACGGCGATCATCGGCAGCCAAGAAACAGACCGCCCGGGCGATCCACGCCGCCCTCGACAGCGCCACCATCCGTAAAGAAACTCTAAACACAGCCGTAACTCAATCCCATGCACCTTCTAACAAGATCCACCCGAAACTAATCTTTCTTCCAAATTTTAGAAATTCAGGAATCCCAAAGAAAAAGGAGAACTTTGAGGAAAACTCAAAATCCATGGCACTCAAGTGAGGATTTATTAGGGAAGCATCCTAGGATCTCACTCATGTGTCATGTCATTACACTATTTTGCCTTTTGAAAAAATGATACAATTCAGTCAAACATGGAGAACAGTCAAATGTTTTTTTTTATAGGAATTCATACCCGGCTTCATCAACCAACAGGTAGAATCAGGCCAATTATTACGGAAAAGGTATCCAGTGTTTTAGGTAAGACAAAAGTTACCAGACAACACTGGTACAACTAATAAAAAGAAAAATCGACGGAAAAAATACATATCCACCATTGAAGATGCCGGATATTCCTGGCAACGACACTAAGCCCTAGTATTGTGCGAAGGAACCACCATGATACCGCACCAAAGCCGGCGCACCAAAGCATCTTCCAAAAACGACGTCTCCAAACGAAAATGACATCAAAGACACCATCGCCGACAACCGGAGGCACCGGGTGTAAGGTTTTCACCCGAGAGATCTTCATGAACGACGCCTCCATCGAGGAATGTGGCACCCGCAGCGCCACCATCGTCAAACATGGTAGCAATACCAACGCCCACCAAAAGCCATACCGTTACGCCATCGATCCGAAAGCTAGGCGCTGCCAACGAAGTTGCCCCCTCCGCCGCAACCATCTTGAATTGGCCGCCGTCGTAGTCGCATAGGCCGCTACCACCACCGCAAAGAAGTATAGCGAAGAGCCAGTGGACAACAGACTGGGCGGGTCACGGCCCGGAAGCGAGATCAACGCCGCATCGCCACTCCACCAAGGCCGAGGAAGAATCTACCGGCCACCACCGCTAAGTGCCTTGGAATAGCTCGCGCCGACCCAGGGCGTACGGTCGGCCTCCGTCGGTGCTTCACCTCCATCGAAGAACCGCCGGTGCGGTCTCGCCGCCAAACAGCGCCAAGAGCGCCCGGCCCAAAGGTCCCCAAGATCCGACCACAAGGACGGAGTACCCGATGCCCCAGCTGTGGCTACCTTCACCGTGCCGACACCACAGCGCCGCCCCCAACCTGGGATAGGATTCGGCCGCCGGGGCATCGGATCCCGCCCCGGCCATGGGAGATCGGCCCGGCGCGGGCGCTACCACGTGAAGGAGGAAGGGACGACGGAGGAGCACTCCTCGCCGCCGGTAGTAAGATTACTACTAGGATGGTGGTAGTAAGATTACTACTAGGAAGAGTGAGCCTCCTCGATCTACCCCACCCTCGCTTGTCCAGGGCCCCGGCGGCGCCGCCACGGCCGAGAACGGTGACCTCGCCGAGCTCCACGTTTCTTGGGCGAGTCGCCCACCGGCCCGCAACTACCTCCTGCCGCCACACCACCCGAAGGGAGGGCCTCGCCACCGCCATCCCGGCCGGCCACGCGGCCTTGCCGGCCGCCCACTCGGTGGCGGCGCGGAGGGAGAGAGGAGGGGAGGGAGAGGGCGCGGCGGCTAGGGTTAGCCGCCTCAAGGTGGAGGTCGACGCGAGGGCCGAGTCTTAAAACACTGTGCATGTGCGCGTGTACCCGAGAATAGTCAAACATGGAGAACGGAATATAAAAAAAATAGCCTAAAAATCTTGAAAAATGAAAAACGTAAGAATAAGCGGATAGATAACAAATTTGACTCGGATTCAAAGCAACAACGACATGGGTTGCATCACAAATTCATCTACAAGAGCAAGGCCAGCCACCTCCCTTCATCCGCCCACTCACTACTCCGTTAGTACATCACCGCCGGGTTTAAACACCCTTCATTGCCATAAAATGAACCGGTAGAACCAAACCGGTAGTGAAGTGGGGTTCAAATCACTGCCGGGTCAAAACACCGGCGGTGGTTTAAAGATAGATTGTTAGTTCACTATCCAACCGCAGCGCATCGAACACTGTCGGGTACTTTTTGACCGGTAGCATTTAATCCAAGCAAGGCTGGTTCCAAAGTCAAACAACATCGTTAATATTGACAACATTGTCGGGCTTTAAAGAACCGATAGTATGGAGAGAAATAACATTGTCAATTTAGATTGTACCGACAGTGTAGCTAAGTGACAACACTGTCGGTTTATTTTGGACCCGACGATGTTATTTTTAAGACCGGCCGATGATTTTTAACCCGATAGCGCTATTTCAGTTGACATTGTCGGCTTGTTAATGCAGCCGACAATGTTGTTTGTGTCAGTGATGACGATTTCAAATTCAAACCGACGGTGTTTGGTATAGTAACACTACTGGTTTGTTTATCATTCATTGTTGGGCCCATGGAACCGATATTTTTGTTTTAAATTTTTGTAATTATAAATTTGTTTGTGGAACCGACAAGTGAATACTGTAGAGCAACGTGATTCTCCATGAGCCCGTGAGCCGTGACCTATCACAGGCTATGACCTATCACTGAACACACAACAGGAGCACTGCGCCTATACCTTCGTACTAACCGTGACAACTATATGTTGTAGCCGTTGGGCGGTGCACTTTATATGCTAAAAAAGAAAATTGATATTATATGGAAGTTCAAATTTATCAAAAAAAGGTCTAAAAAGACTTGCTAGGCAGGGCATCGAACGGGGTTGGTTGAACTCTAATGCCTTAACGCTGAGATTTTAACTAATATATTTATATATTTATTTGTTTCACCGTATTGTTAATCACGTCCAGTTCATGTGTGGGTCCAACAGTGATCAATGAAGGTGGAAACTGTTTGTCGCCCACCATGAAAACATAGCCCGGGAATTCAAAGCATAGCCGTCCCCTGGAGAAACGTAGTGTCAGCCAAGTGATCGTGCGAATTCCAACAGGTGATCGTGCTAATTCCAAGTGGTTGCGTTGATGGCGCGTTCAGGGGGTAAGTGAACAGTTGGCTAACTCGCTATTTAAGCACGCCCTCTGATCATAGTGATCATCCCATTCAGTACTCTAATCTAGGCACACTCTCGGCAATCAACAACACCATAGTAGCCTCGGGCTCAAGATCCAACAAGCTCACCGGAGAGGAGTTCGAGGCGGCGGACGGCCATGACCTTCTACCAAAGGTGAAAAAATCTTTGGATGAGAAGGCCAATCACTACACCCCGAAAGTGGCAGAGTTGGTCGATATCCTCATCAAGGGTTTATCGGACAAGAAGGACGAGGCCAAGGAGGAGGAGGACTAGGCTACTACTGGTCTTTTCTTAATAAATATTTTGTATTTTTTATATTTTATGTTTTAATAAAAAAATACGTGTAAAATAGTTGGGTACTTTAATATCTATAGGGTAGTTAAAATAAATATCATTTAAAGTTGATTTCGAATATAAACTTAAGCACCGTTTAATGAAAAAATGGTAAAAAACGAACCATTATAACTGCCTCGGTGGGGCATTGAACCCGGGGCTCGGGATTGGGTGCATTGAAAAATGCAATCATAGCAGGTCGCTGTTTAAGTGCCGAGGAGATGGCCATTGGTCGCAGCCGATCGCCGTTTCATTGCCGAGGAGCCATCTTTTGGAAAAACGCCACGGCTGGTTACTATTTATACCTCCTTGATTCCGCCGTCGAACACTAACCTCTCTTCCATTACCCGTTCATAGACAGCCGGGTCGTGGACGCCGCCCGCCGACGATCGACATGGCCGCCGACCAAGAGGAGATGCAGTTCACCATGGAGCGCCTCAACGCCGCCCTCAACAAGCTCAATATCCCGGTGACAAAGTTGGCAAGCCAAGGGTGAATCTGCCCTTGGTGAAGAAGCCCAAATTCTACGCCGTGCAGATCGACTCCCTGGCTGATATCCTCGTTGAGTAGATACCGACCAAGCTGGAGGATATAGAGGAGGAGGCTAAGGAGGCCTCCAGGGAAGTCCGCCAGGAAGCCGCCAGGCGGGCGGACAAGAAGGCTAAGAAGGCGGCATAGGCCGCTTTTTTTTTTTTTATCAATTGTCTTGCATATTATTTATGTATTTGTAAGATACTATATATTATCTTTCAATGAATCAGTCGTTTGTTAATCTGTTGTGTGTCAATCTTCTTCTTTTTTTGTCGTTTGTTTTATTGTTCATTAGCTTCAAACCGCTATCGTTTTTTATTTAAAACCCGACAAAGGATATGTGTCCATCAAGATCACTGTCGGGAAACGATTCAACCCGGTAGTGATGTAAATCTTCACCGCCGGTGTTGGTCGAAGTCTATGAATTTTATGATTTTTTTCACGCTTAATCTGGTCATCACCGCCGGTGGACTGGATTCCGGTAGTGATGTGCAAATCTGTAGCAGTGACTACTAAAACAAGAGTCACGAGGTGCTCAATTCTCTACTGCACTCTCTTTCTCTCTCAGTTGCTAACCTTAGTACAGAAAATGATGAGTTCGAGATCCGCACTTGACAACCACCAAGTCTATCCACAACCTGCGCGGCTGCACATGCAAAACCAAGAGGCATGTTGCAACAACCTTAAGGATTTACGGTCCATGACAATCATTCATCATCATACATAATGACAAGGACACGTCTTAACCTTGTCACCTCACCGCGTCATGGTTTGATTTGCACGAACTTCTACAGAGCAAGCAGCGAACCAACGAATTGAAAAGTACTCCTTTTTTGATGTATGGATATATTTCCACAAACTTCTAGTTGGGTGCGTTTACTTACTATAATTTGAGTAGTAAGTAAACGCAAAGCTGAGCACCGCACACACAAATTAGTTAAATCTGTAACCGACTCCTTTTTTTATGAAACTCTAAAGCGAGAAGATATCTTTTCCCCAAATTCTATATCACAGATGCACCAAATCCAAAAGAATTGGCTAACAGCGTTCGTTCTCCTATGCAAGATAGACGATCTGGAATCATTAACTCTGTATATTGAAAAAGAGACATATATACGTGCAAAAGATACATGGAAAAGAGGGTGACTGCTAGGAGGGTAGCCGAAGGAGGCCTACCCACTGCTGTAGAGCGTTTTGGTAAACGATAATCAAACTGAAAATGTCACATGACGAACAAGGATCGGTATTTCCAGTATCACAGTCTCGACCTATGCACCGATATTTGTGCCGCTATGTCTTCGGGTGAAAGCCCGATGCCCGAACCCCTAGCCCCCCCGGCGGACCCATCCGCGCCGCTGCCGGCGCCCGCATCCGCCGTCGCCCGGCTGCCACTCCGGCGTCGGGCCCGCATCCGACGCCGCCCTCCTCCTCCATCCCCACCCCACCTCCATTCCACTAGCGAGCCCCACCCGCCGCCCGCTCTCCTTCCCCATCCCCACCCCACCTCCACGCCGCCTCTGCGGGTCGCCACCAGCACCGGAGCCGCCCCTGCCACTCCCGCGCCCGCCCAAAGACCGCCCGCTTCCACCACCGCCCGTGGTGTGCGCCAAGATGCCGGTGCGCCGCCGCCCGCGTCGGCCACGGAGCTGGCCGCTTCAAGCACCGGCACCGTCGTCGCCTCCTCACCCACGCCTCCACCACCTACATCGCCACCCTCGCCGCCCGTCGCCGGCTGCCACCGAGCCCCGCCGCCGTCCCCTTCATCGGTGTTGGCTGCTCCCCACGCTGGGGGGGGGGTGGGGCTCGGAAGAGGATGAAGTCATTGACGAGGCAGACAATGATGCTATTGTGCCCTCCGAGCAACCGCGGGGGTCTCTCACCCGACGCCATGCCATTCATCCTCTCCATGGGCGGTCGAAGGCGATGCGATGGAGCGATACACTCCGCGAGGACTGCTCCGACAACTCCGACAATGACGAGGAGGATGGGGAGAGCATGTTGGCGACCTCCCCACCTCCACGCGGCTCGCCGGGCTCTCCCGCCTCAGACACGAAGCACCGGATGGTGCTCCGACCTTCGACTTCGCCGTGGGCCTTGAGTTGGCCGGGGCGTCGACGCCGACGCGCCCATATGGCGGTGTCGGGAGCACAGCCGATGAGGCGCAACATTAGCGCCGCCGCCGTCGGCGCCGGCGCGTGAGAGTTGTTGCAGCTGCGGGCGAGCCGCGTTACGCAACAGCGAGCCTCACATGAAGGTCGCACGACGGCACCGGCGACCAATGGCGCCCGCCAAATCCGCCCACCACCGGCCGGCTGGGCGGCGGGCGACCACTCCGGACGCCGATGGTTGGCAGCGTGTGCTCCCCCAGCACCCAGACCAGCTAGTGCAAGTGCAACAGCCGCAGCCGGGACGGGGGATGCGCACTGAGGGACGCAGCGCCGGTCCGCGGGTGATCCCACCGGCGTTCATCACCGTTGTTTCCATTGTCTTAGCACCGACCACCGTGTGTTGCACACCGTCGGGACCCTCTACGTTGCCTGTGCTACCATGGTCTCCACCACCATGCCGTGGAGTGCAGGCGACCTAGAGTTGTGCCATCGGCAGCGAAGGGTCGCAGCTCAGCCACATCATCGACCCACTCCTCCCCCCAAAGAAGTCGCCCATGGCGGCCCACCGATCTCCGAGGTGGTCGCGGCGAGAGGGCCCGATAGAGCTAGATGACGACGCCGACGACACAGGAGTACGCCTGTGGTAGAAGGCAGCATGACCGACGAAGTCGCCAACCACTTCTCTACGCCGACCCGTTGGAGCTGGAGCCGCGCGGAGACTCGACATGGGTTGACCCTATGTTGGATGAGATCGCCGCGTCGCTGGTCGTGGCGAGCGCACCAGCCCAGGGGCTTGAGGTTGAGTTGCCGGCCTCAGCCATTGTGGAGGAGGGACAGGAGGAGGATGCCACGGAGGGACTGGCGCCACCCGGTGACCTCTACGTAGGGCTCTCCCACGGCGCTCCTCGACCATCGGGAGGAGGAGGTGGAGGACCCCATCCCTGCTCTCCTCCAGAGATCGGCGTCACCCCCTTCTACCAGTAGGAAACACAGGATGAGAGTGGTTGCTGCCCCCACCCGCTCGAGTGCACGACAAGCAGCTCGACCATGCACAACTCCAGTCGCTGAGCACGCCCAACACAGGCTCAGGCGTGAGCTCTCCTTCATCGATGGAAAGCCAGCGGCACTGGCCCCGGATGAAGCGGTCACTTCCTACATTGATATGTACGGGCTCGGCTTCCCAGAGCAGGCGGTCATGGCCATCCAGAAGGTAGCGCATATGGATGACCAGGACCTTTGCAGGTTGCTTGTAGCCGCCGCAGCTGAGCCGGGAGCTTAGGCACCTAGGTTACTGTGTGTTGTTATTAGTGTGAGAGTAATCAACTTTGTACCTAAACCCCTGACTCAGCCTAGGCTGGGTTGGGGGGCCCGACGCTTCTCGCGCTGTCATTGTTGTATGCTACCTTTTCTTAATATAACTAAAGCCGATCACTGGATCTTTAAAAAAAAATGTCACAAGACAAACACATTGTGTACAAGATTATCAGAGGATCTAGCCAGGTCGACCACCGGATCGGATCGGAGCCATGCATTGATCTGAAATCCCCCAAGCGCATGCGGAATTTGTCTGAGATGTTGTGTGGGTATGGAAGCACAAACTGAGCTGGGCACGTGGGGAGGGACGATGGAATTGATGATGATCAGAGGGGCCTGGACCGAGAGCTGCCGATCGAGCTGGTGGCAGATGGTTCAGACGTCCGTGTCGTCTTCGGTGGCCCGGGCCCGGAGCCTGGCGGAGACGACGGTGGCGGCCATGGACAGTACCGTCCCGAGGAGGAGGAAGACCACGGGGACGTAGGCCTTGTTGTAGTAGTCGATGAGCTCGTGCTTGAACTCGCCGTTATCTTGCCAGTCCACGATGTGGACGTACCGCAAGGCATCGTTGGTGGCGCCGAACCCCGCGCCGACGCCGCTGGCCAACAGAACGGTCACCACCTGCATGCACACCACACATGTATACACACAGATCAGTCGATGAACTACTGGCAGTATATGCATAACCACAGCGCGCAAGCATATATACCACGTCGGCGCACAGGCTGATGTCGAGGATGAGGCTGCTGGGCGTCATCCGCTTGCTGATGCAGAGGAGGTAGATGGCGACGGGGATCTGCAGCATGCCGCCGGCCATCGCGATCACCGCCACCGCGACCGTGTACCTGCAATTTGTAGATGATCACATATCCACATGCACGCACGCAGCATGTACATGGATAATTGATGCGCTTGATGTCGTTGTGGAGCGTACGAGAGGGCACTGCACGTACGAGTAGCTCTGGAGCTTGTAGAACTTATCGCTGTAATTGGTCTTGGTGTCGTTGTGGATCGTGAGGGGCACGCTCGCGGCCAGGACGCCGATCATGAGCAGCCGCGCACCGATGCCGGCGGCGATCCACGCCTTCCGAGACAGCGCCATCACCGACCCTGCTCTCTCAGCTCGCTCTAGGTGTCTCCTTAGCCGCAAAGCGAGCTAGGGTCTAGCTAGGGACGACGGCGAGGCATGCATGTACGGACTCCATGGCCCCATGTAGTGCGTGTATTTGTAGTGCAAGGAATTGAAACGACCGAGGTGTAATGTTAAGTTTCTGGGAAGCCGGGCAATCCACTATCCAGTACCGTATTGGGGCGTCGTTACAGCTTGTCTTTGCTCACAACGTCGTGTCCATGGGGACGCTCTATGTGTAGTATATATATATCCGCTACAACTGTCACGGCCGGAAACACCTATGACGCTGGAGCTGAGCACATGCTTCCTTCCTTAGTTCCAACGCCGTCCGTCCGGCGCTGAAAAAAACTACGGACACGGCATTCTGCGAGGAAAAACGTAAATATTCCAGGGAAGTTTCTCCCCGAGTTCAATCGGAACCATATATATGCGACAAAACTGATCATTTCGGTGGGGTGTGTATTGTTGCTTTCATAGCAGTGTTGTCATGCTACAATTTGGATACACTTGTGTGAGTGGTGTTACTCGGACTGATTTTGAGTCAAGTAGTGATTATTTAAGTGGAGGTGTTGCTTGAGGCGGAACGTGATCGGACTGAAGAATGCTATATCAATGGCACATATGTTGTAAAACCTTTTGGATTTACCACGCTTCCAAAGAGGGTGAGAAAAGCTACTGAAACAGGGTTTTAGCATTCATCCGAAATGTCGGCGCTTAGTGAGGATGACAATTTTTTGTTGAAAAGTCAGACATGCAAATTGCTTTACGGTACTCATTGGAGCTTTATGATAGTACAATAACAAAGCTTGTGGAAATTAAAATAGTTCACCAGATTCTCCTTGGGTGCTAGCACCACCAAAAGTGCCCTTCAGTGTGTTGGTCTAGAGAGCTCGGTTTTAGGGGTTTCAAGCGTTGTGCTCACTTCAAACCTTTGATGCCCTAATCGAAGGAAGCACCAGAACAGTAGAGACCTAGCATGTTAATGGCTAGTCGGAAGTAGCCATTGGGGATAACTCCGGCATGAGCTCCCGCGCTCCACCAAAGCTCTTGGGCTCTATATATATCGGTGTGGCTGTCTATTTTACCTATCTTGGCACACTTGGCTCGAAAAACACTTCCACTCACTTGCATAGCTTGATATCACATTTGTCGGAGATTGGGAAACTTCTCGTGGCTGTCCATTCGTTCTCACTAGGAGCTCTTGTTACTCTTGGTGGTTGCCGCCAGCTAGACGGCTTGGTGTCATGGTGGGTCGTTGAACACCGTTTGGTGGATTGTGTGGGGGACTCCAATCAATATCTTGTAAGGGTCTTTGCACTCATCTCCGTAGGAGTTTCGCGAAGAGCAACTCTAGTGGGTATCTCGAGGCCTGGAGAGGTCCTTGGTGCCACTATCTTCCACACTAGTAGTGATCGAGTGATCGAGCTTTGTGAAGTAGTGTTCTACTAAGAGGATATGGCTCAATGAGGACATAGGTTGCCAGCAAGCCACTGAACCTCGGGGTAAATCTTTGTATCACTTTCCTCATCGGTTTGCTCAGTATTACTTATGTATTTACATTTCATACCTGCACTCTTGTACTAGCTTGATTAGTGATAGTAATAACTTAAATAGTGTAGATGCAGTTCTTCTTGTGAGTAGAGGTAACTTAGTTGCTTTACTTGAGTACCTCACTAGTTATAATTCTTCCCTCTAGTAGTTTAAGTGGTTTAGTGGGCTTAGATAAACTTGCTACTAGAATTGTGTGGCTTTCATTGGAGTAAATAGGCTAGGCAAATGGTATCTATTAGGATTGTCTTTTTTTATATACTAATCAACTTTTCTAGTGTCTCTGATATTTGCATAGTTTTAATAGACTGTTCACTCCACATTTTAAACCATCTAGAGATCCTTTCACTCATTGGGATTAACAATTAACACATATTCTATGAATGTAATATTCATCATTTATAAAATTTTATGGTCGGAACTCTCAAGGATTAGATAAAACCTAGTAGAATACTCACTATGAAAATTGATAAAGAATAAGTGCTTACTAATATTTGGCCAAGAGGAACTCCAACAAGTATCCTCCAAGTGTCTCCCTTCCTAGCAGCTCCTCCTTCCTACTCGCCCTTCCCTCCAAACGTTCCCAATGGATCCTCATCCCCATGTGCCTTCCCTCTTGATAGGCTCCTCCTCGACCCCCATTCCCCCTTTCTCCCCAGAGCAACTTCTTCTCTTCAGCATGGCCTCCCCCTGCTGCTTCACCTCATTACCTTCTTCGAAAAGCAGGATGGGTTGTACCTCTACCACTAGCACCCACTGTCCTCCATGACCAGGGAGGTAGGCTACCTGGCATTCGCTGCCACTGGCCCCCTCTAGTTCTTCTGATTTGATTGACAAAATATTATGAAATTGAATGAAATTAGAATCTGAGCACATGTTTGTGCCCATGATTTGTCACAAAATGATGAAATTAATAATTAATTAGATATGCTTTAAGGCCATTGTCATGTGCAATTATTTTTAATTCTTGTTTTGATTGAGATATTCAGGATTGATTTACTCTTTCAATATATAGTTCATTTAATTATGGTTTATTTGTGGATGATGATTTTTTTTTAGAAAAAAGGGAATATATTAATATCCCAACACATATATTTGTGGATGATGATAGAACATATATATGCTATGGCTAGTTTATGAATTATGACCGGCAACATAACTCTATTTTGAATTTGTCGTAAACCCTAGTATTATAGTTTGAATACATATATTGTCAAATGCATTGAATACATAGAGTATATGATCAAAGGGAAACAAATAGAAGTAGGTCCACCTGATTTGAAGGCCACTATTAGAGTTAAGAAGCTTAGAAAAAAGGTAAAAAGTAGAAGAGCACCTGAATGAAAAATATGAACCTTGAGACTATTGCTGGAGTTGCTCACATTCAAAACATTTTCCATTTCTTCTACGTGTCGCAACAAAAGTGTGAATGATAATTAAGGAGAGGGAGGGGGGAGGATTTTTTTGATCGGGCCATTCATTAAGAGGAGGAAAACCAAATCCAAATACAAACTAAGCCAGGGATAATGAGCGGACATCAGGGCGTGAAGAGAGAAACAGAACACACACACAAGAACACAACACAAAGCAAGCAACCTAACTACTGAGGGGGGCAAATTAAAATTTTAGATTTAGATTTATCGGCAACAAGAGTACTAGATTACTGAAAGAAACCTTATAAAATTTAGTCTCATATAACAACTAGCTAGAATTTAGCCAGGATGGCATCTCAGGGCCTCGACTAAAAATCAAGAGGATTAAAACTATAATCACGCAATTCACATATCATGCAGCAATCACGTAGTGTTAACAAAATTCTGAGGCAACAGGTGGAGCCCATCAGTTTTGCTTCAACTGCTGGACTCCGCCCCTGACTACCTCTGAGGGCCATGTATTCTGAACTAAGTAATAAAAACAGGCTAAGTTTGCTCAATCTTTGGTGCCTCGATCGATCCGGCGCTCAGACGTAGCCGGCGATGTCGTCGTCGTTGCTTGCTGCCCTGACCCGAAGCCTAGTAGAGACGACGGTGGCGCACAAGGACAGGACCATGCCGATGAGGAGGAAGCCGATGGCGATGAACCCCTTCTGGTAGTACTTGACGAGGTCTTGCGTGGCGTCTTTGTCCCATCGCGAGCCATCCTGACGTACACCAAGACGTCGTCGGTGGCGCCGAAGCCCGCGCCCACGGCGCTGGCCAGCACCACGGTCACCACCTGCAGCAGTTCATACGTCAAGCAGGCCTCGAAACCCATATGCCATATGATAGTGGAGTATCTACGCGATCGAGAGCACGTACAATGTCGGCGTACATACTGACGTCGAGGATGAGGGATGACCTTGCCGTCATCCGCTTGCCCTTGCAGAGGAGGTATACGGAGACGGGGATCTGCAGCATGCTGCCCGCCATCCCGACGACCGCTGCGACCACCGCGTACCTTTTCCGACAGATGGCACACAAGAGTTTCAGCAAGATCGCCTGGAGTGTGTACTGATATATAAATTGTATGCACGGCCGGCGCCGGCGCCGGAGATGTATATATATATACTATATACGTACGTGTAGCTATGGAGATCGTTGTTGTAGCCAACGCCGTTGAAATCGTAATGGACTCTGTTGGCGAACCTCGACTGCACGGTCATGGCCAGGACGGCGATCATCAGCAGCCGCGCAATCAGGCCGCCGGCGATCCACGCCGTCCTCGACAGCGCCACCATCTGCTCAATGTCTCTCCCTCTCTCGCGGGCTTGCTTGCTGCGGACGGCGCGCGGCTGCACACGAAGATGCTTGGGGCCGGGCATAGTGTGTGTATTTGTAGTTTCGATCGAGCGAGTGCGAGGGTTCGTCACTTCGTCATCGATCGATAGAGACAACGTTGGGGGCCTGGTTGCGGCTGGAGCATCGCATTCGCATTGCTCGTATCGATCAATCAGGGCGCCAATCCGCTCCATCTGGCACCCGGATGTTGCTTGCTTCCCGCGTTTGGCTCCACTGGACTGGGGGTGCATGCTTCCAAAACTGCGGACACGGCACGGAGTTGGAGGAGGTGGCAACAACTTGAGAAAAATTCGGATCATTTCCAGCAGATACGATTAGCCATTGGGTAATTTAGGACAAGCTGAACCTAAAGAAATGCTTGCTTGCTACGGCAAATGGGGCAGAGATCGAGTGGCAATAGAAATGGGTCATAGGCCGGCAAAAAAGGTTTTTAAAAAAGCGTGGTCGGCAGGATTCGAACCTGCGCGGGCAAAGCCCACATGATTTCTAGTCATGCCCGATAACCACTCCGGCACGACCACTTTGATGTTTGACTTGTCTTTACTAATTTTATTTTTAGAAATAACAAATGCGACGTCCCGCATAGATATGCGATGAATGCAAAAGGGCCCCGGGCTGAGATTGGAGCCCATATAAAAAAGTTGTTCTGCTTCATGGGCTGGGCCTACTACTGCTACCGCTTCCCGCCCCACCACCTCTTCTCTTCCTCCACTCCGTTCCGTTCCCCACCTCTGCCAATGGCGGCCGGCTCGGTTCGCCTCCGCCGCGGCCGACCAATGAGTCCGTCCATCCCTGCCTCGCAGCCTGGTCCCTCACCCTCCTAATGCTAGGTACGCGCTCCTCGATACAGTTATTTCAGTCAGGCGTGGCTTCGGCTTCAGGGACCGCGCGATGCGCGCGTCCCCAGTCAGCTCGCGCAATGAGGGGTTCCGAGTCTGGGAGGTGCGCCGGTTTCTCGCTTGATTTGGCTGAGTGGCTCTGATATGGTAGTTCGCTGTGCCACTCGGTACTGCAAAATCTCGTCCTCATCTGGGCATTCGGCAGCCTAAGGATGGATTTACTGGGGTTTTTGTGTAGTATAAAATCACGTTCCCAGGTGTCGTTTTCAGTCTGTCCAATTTCGTTTATAGTAAATTTGTTGCTGAAACTACTGCTCTTGCTCCTGCGTGCGTTGAATATTTGCCTTATTCCACTGCACGTGCTTTACCCACGACATGCCATTGAAAGATTGCAAATACTAGAGCAAATAGGATCAGATATTCACATGCCAAGTCTGGCAAGATAATATTACAATAACATCTGTAGAGGTAGTGGTCGTGTACTGGGCCTATTGTATACGTCGAAGTATCTCTCAGAGGTGTATGTGTTTGCTAGCTGTGCTCTTCCATGTATCAACTCATAGGGAGTTCTGTTTTCAACTAATTCCATGTTTTATACCATGAATAACAACGAATTGATTTTCTTGATGTTGCCAGGAATGTGCAACTGAGTGGCTGCTGAGCCATAGATATCTCATTGATTGTCGATATGTGAGGATATTGTTTACAAAAAAACGATATGTAATTGTGTATACAATACAACATAAGTTATAGACTACAGTATATATATACAAAATGATCTTCTCTAACAAAAATTTTTCCATAAGCCTCCAGATCTGCTGCACTAACCACTAAGTTGTGTCACATGTTTTGCTGAAGGCAATAGTAGCATAGATTTGTATTGTCCTTCTGAAAGAATATGTCCTGAAGTAAACTAATGTAAAAGTCAACCTTTGTAATTAATTCGACCTTAGTAGTGCTCTCATAGTGACAGTACTATAATACTACTTTATTATCTTGACTTCTGGTACGTACTAAGATTTGGCAGTAAGCTTTTAATTTTCATCTTCCAGCAAAAGTTTTATGTTAGACTCAATTTCTTCTCAAGAACTGTAAACCATCAAAATGACTCACAACTGTATCTGTTAATATGCAAACGAAAAATGCTTGTTGCTCTTTTGGAAATGTTGTTGTTTGTACAGTCGTTTCATGTGTCATAATGTCTTCTGATAAAAAAATTCAATAGCAAGCTATGCAACAGTGCATTTCATACAATACAACTGAACTTTTTTTTTTTGACAACTAGACAACTGAACTTTGATTTCTCAGGGCTTAAAATTGAATCTGTATGACATAGCTAGTTTCATTTCAGATTGTCTGTCCTTAAGTCATTGTTTGTTTGATTGGATTAAAATCAACAACATCATAGTTAGCAGACCAAAAATGAAGAATTATAGAATCTTCTGAAGATTAAGACCTTAGTCACTCTTCTAGAATATCAATATTTGGAAGTAGTAACTGTACATCATGAACACAAAGTGTTCGTCAATGTTTCCTGAACAACTTATGCTATGTGCTTGATATTTTAAGGAGTCAGTTGACAAGCAGTGTTCATTTTATTTCAGCTTTAATAGTAAATAAATGATCATTAGGTGCAATTTACTATTCAAGCAACCATGTTACATGATCAGTTGGTATTTATGGCCCATCATTTTGTTAGTTGCTATGCTAGCATTCTCAACTATGTCATCATGGTTTGCTTTTTAGAATTATTATACATAGATAATAATTGATTTGGAGAACACTTTGATTCCTATAACGAACACGCAAGTTACGCTAGCATGTCATGTCATGCGCTTCTTAATTCAAAAACAATAATTGTGTGCATGAACAATAGATCTGTACGGATTGTTTCAATCGTCAAATCATGAGCGATCCAGTGCCGTGATAGGAATACATTGCATTATTAGATTCTTTGACATCATACATTCTATACGTGTAGCCTTACTGGTTTTTATTATCAAACAATTGTGGTTATTTAGCTCAAAATATAAGTAGTACTGATATCATCATTTGTTGTCAGCTAATGGATCATTCCTTGTGGCTTCTAAACATGATTGAAATTGGCAGTAGCAAAATGTGGAATACCTAGCTATTGAAATTTGCATTGTCAAGATTTCACGCAACATAAAGATGTGGTGCTATTGATTTTTTTAAATTCTGTTCATTTTCCATAGCAAAGTTTGGAGTATTTTTATTTTGTTTCCCTTGATTCAGCTCAATCTGTGCAGATTTATTAGCTACTTATATGCAGTTGTACTATATGTTACTGTACTGCTATGTTATATTATAATTCTTTATACACTTTCTTTAATCTATCACCACAAATTTCATCGAGGTAATTTATGAGCATATAGTCATGTCCTTCGGATACAGTAGTTGTTTCTTCTTATGGTATATGATATATTGCGCTGTTCTCCTTCAATAGAGAATCAATGATATGTTTGCTTATTAATCAGTTATGGCTACCACTAGCTCACTGCCCCACTAATACTTTGTTTGACTTAGGATTTGTTTTGAAGAAGATAGGCAATGCAAGTAAGCTTCCAACAGGTCTGAGGTATGTGGCTAATGAAACCTTCTTTCTTCCATTCATTGGTTGAATGTCCCCATGTCAAAGCATCATATGCATACCAACTTGCACTTACTGAATAAGGGGATATACCTTGTTACAACTCCGCGTCTAAATGAATGGCACTAGATGAATTTGATTTATGTGCATATCTTCTTAGTTTGTAAAGGTGGCATGTCACTAATATTTGACAGCTGTTTTTTTACAGCATATAAAATGGATTTGATGCATCACTCATTTCTTAGAAAGGTAACTTGAGTCCCACCAAACACTTTGAAACTCTGCCTTGAGGGAACAATAGCACCTGGGTCAGAAAAAAAAAAAAAGAGTCATCAACGAAGAGTTTCTGTCAATTGAACAATATGCATTCTAGGGTTTGTTGAAAAATATAGTTGCCATTATATTTGTCTGAAATTCCAGAATTCTCAATCTATTCGGCCTACAAAGCTAGCTGCATATGCATCCCTACCAACTTACACTAATCAGGATTCTTCTCTCTCAGATATAGACTTCTGTGCAATTCATCTCCCTTCTCTTATTTACTGCGGCTGAGAAGATCAATAATAAATGGAAATCTGTTATTTGAGAGGTTGATATGTGATCACATAGGTCCTGTAATTTTTGCTCCTTCGCTGTTGTTCACTGAATGAGAGAAATTACTAAGAACATGAAATTTCTGTCTCTTTAGTCTTTACCCCAACCATTGCTCATTAAAGTAAAAATTGCTTTGGAATCTTTCTGCTGCATCACACTGTCTGATTGTGACACACTGATTAAGCTTCCTTACTTGCATTGTCCTATCTGCCTTAGCCAGTTAGCCTTATGGACAATCAGGCTGCACTGTATTCACATGTGTGTGATTTTAACATATTTCTGTTACCTCATTGTCTTTCGGCATTGTGGTCAGTTTGGAATGGGCTTTCCTCGAAATGTTATGACATTTAATATGCGTCCAAACCTTGAGCATAGCTTCTAACCCATTCGTCAAGTCTTACCACCATACACAGCATTGAGAACATTACACTTAAAAATGGCAAAGAAAAAGCTATTGCTCCAACATAAAAAAACAAGAGAAAAATGACTAAGTAAACAAGTTTCTTGTAATAATTGGATGAACAAAAAGTAAACGCTAAGAAGCGTATAGAAAACTGAATGTATTTCCTCTTTTGTATGAGTGATCGATTTCACAGTATGAATGCTGAAGGTTTCTGGCTCACAGTGATGTGTCATGAAAGCAAGCTATACAATAATCTGTAGCCTTCTTTTTGGTCTCTGATTACATTAAGGTGTTTTTTTTAAAAAAAGGTTGATATTCCATTGTTTAATATTAACTCTGTTGACATTTCCGTTCAGTCTCTTGAAAGGAGCTTTTGATTAACAAGCCATAGATGATAGATATTGTTTCAAAAAATAATCGAAATAAGTTAGCATGACTTTTGATTTTGGTGTATTATTTCTTTATTGGTGAATTATATCTTAATCATCTGGGAGAAGAACCAAATGTTTTTGTCTTTTCATCCTGTATGTTGAGTTTAACTGTGCCCTTAACTATCCTGTTTCTTTTATATGCTAGGGTCTCCCAGTGCACTGTATAATATACATTAAATGAGTGTTTCTGTGACATAGCATAGAGTTGAGGAAGGAGGGAGGGAGGGAGGGACAGTTAATCGATTTAGCATTCCTAAGAAATAACACCAATATAATATGCAATGAGTTTGTTGTATTCGTATCATACTTGCATTTGTATGTCTATATGAAATTACTGGTTTGATGAGAGCAACATCAATCAGTGGAGTAGCCTCAGGACATCCCTGCTCTAACTTTTCTGCCTATTAAATTCAGGTATGTAGGTTGTCCAAAGGCAATTGGCTATTTTTATTTATAGTCTATGCCTTCCCAATCAACTATTTGTTGTATTATATAGGCGAAGTCGGTATTGTACACATGTTACTAGTTCTAATTGTCAATGGAAGGTGCTGCTGAATTTTTTACTGAAAGCAACGTACATATTTGCTTGGGTATGCAGCCTGCCAGAGCAAGTCTTGCTCAAATTTTCCCTTTTGCTTGTACAAAGGAGACAGTCCTTTTGTTTAGAGCACATCCGTGCATATGTGCTGATTGCTGTAGGAATAGTCAAAAGTGCCTGCAACATACATAATCCGAATTGCAGGATTTTGGGCTGTCGCTACTGATAGATTCAGTTTTCTTGTTTTGAGGAAACAGGAGAGGGTTGCCCCTACTGGATACATATATATGAAACAGGAAGAAAAACAGGCTGTCCTGAAAAGCACACCTTGCCCCTACTTGATTCAGTTTTTATTGTAAAACTCATGCATGCCATTAATCACTTATACAGTAAAAGAATGCCTTCTAGCTTAGTTTCATTGTCATATATAGCGACATCTGCGTTTAAACTTTTTAAGTTTACCCATCAAAAAACTTTTTGAAGTTTCAAGGTGTGGTTTCTACCTCACGGGCAACTTCATATGTAAGTATACAGAGTCTTCCAGCTCAGTGCACTTCTGTGCAATTTTCAACTGTGCGCTTCTAATTAAAACACTGTGTGTTATCTTTTGTAAAGTCTAATGATAATTTAAGATTTA
Source organism: Hyparrhenia diplandra (assembly GCA_015847255.1). Taxonomy (NCBI): domain Eukaryota; kingdom Viridiplantae; phylum Streptophyta; class Magnoliopsida; order Poales; family Poaceae; genus Hyparrhenia; species Hyparrhenia diplandra. Next base: position 145,903 of record JADLZK010008025.1, on the reverse strand, counting down.
ACACCTCAGTGACAAAAGCATATTCGACTTTCTGCGATGCCTTTTCGCTTAGAGGAGAAGTTGCCCAAATAATTGTTACTTTGTTTATCTGATTTCCTTTTCTTTCTAGAAACATTTTATCAATTGGCATGGTTCTTTGCTGCTTATCAGAAATGTTAAGATTTTTTATAGATTAAATATCAAGGGCCATATGACTAGGAAAAGGCTCCTACAAAAAGGCGACATGTCCAACAGCTAAGTGTGACTGAGATGCGTATGTTGCGTTGGTTTTGCGGGCATACTAGAAGGGATAGAGTTCGGAATGAAGATATTCGGGATAGGGTCGGGGTGGCTCCTATCGAGGAGAAATTGATTCAACATCGGTTGAGATGGTTTGGACATGTTCAACGGAGGCCTCCCGAGGCGCCGGTGCGTAGTGGAGTTCTAGAGCGGGTAGATAATGTAAAGAGAGGTAGAGGTCGACCTAGACTGACTTGGGACGAGGCGGTTAAGCGAGACCTTAAGGAGTGGAATATCTCCAAGGATTTAGCTTTGGACAGGAGCGCTTGGAGGCTAGCTATTAACGTGCCTGAACCATGACTTTGTTTTCTTTTCTATCTACCCTATCTTTATCCTTCTGTCTTGTGCCTTTCTACGTTCTTTTGTACTGTTTCATATGGGTTTCATCTCTAGCCTACCCCAACTAGCTTGGGACTAAAGGCTATGTTGTTGTTGTTGTTGTATATGACTAGGAAAAGGCTAGTTGCCTGATATACAAAAAGCATTAAATGTCCTGCTATGTCACAAGAGATGCAGATAGTAGTAAGAAAACCTTCAGAGTTAATGTTGATGCTTTTACATTTATATTATTTCCATAAGAGCCCTATATCGTTAGCATGCTCAACTCAGTTGACCTGAGGGAGAATTTCTATTCAATAACTTGTATGTAAAAGGTACACGTGGAAATCCTCTGTGCAAACAACCTTACAGAACCTTAAACAAATGACAAGGTGGTCATAAAACTTTAGGGCCGATAATGATTAGCCAGATTGCACCCTTTACAAAGCATTATAGTAATCAAATATTTTATTTTATTCTTCACTTGCTTGATACTGTGTTCTTTCGGTCAACTCTGTGATTTTCTGATTACCCATACAGTACTATATATATTGCCTGATGCTTTCTCCTTAGCCATTACTCATATCCTTCCTCTATTATTGACATGGAGCTTGAGCTTAGTCTGGGGGATTCTCGAGCTCCAGCAAAGAGCACTTTCACGCCTGCACTGACTCCTATACACTCAGGTGAAGGAGAAGGCCATGAGCTTGCACTAGAGCTAGGAGTAGGGACTGCCAAAAGAGCTGAACAAGACAATCAAAAGACACTCGTGCAAGCAGAAGATGTGCAGGAGGAAGAAGAAGGAGCATGCTCATGCAGCGAGTCACCTGTCGAGCTGAGCCTCGTCTGCCCTTTGCTGCCTGCCTCAGCAGAAATAGGTACGGATTACATTATATGTGCAAACTGGATGCTAGTTTGATTGGTTCTAATTTCAAGTAGGTAGGTACCTATAAGGTATGTTGTGGTCAAGTATATATCGGGCTTCAGGGCTTGCAAGTTCTTGGATGGTAACAAGTCCTGTGTATAGGGACCGTGAATTCAGAGGTGTGCGTACGAGGATTTGATGTGAACACTGTTCTGGTGGATGGAGACACAGCACAAGGAAGATCTTTGTCAACTTCGTCCTTACCTTTGGAGGTTCCTGTTCGGCAGACAGCTGATCAGGAAGCTGCAGAGGATGAGGAGATTAGTGGGGTTGGCGGGGAACGAGGAAGAAGCTGAGGCTGTCCAAGGAGCAGTCTGCGTTCCTGGAGGATAGCTTCAAGGCACACAGCACACTTTCCCCAGTATGTGTCTATCCTGTTGCGTTTACTATATTTCCCTGTATCTGTGGAACATATTACACGCCCTATCCTCATAAGATGTCCTTGACACATTAAGATTTCTACAAAAGAGTTGTGATGTGTAGTCTAAAGTGACAAACTAAAAAAGGATTTAAGGTGATGCAGCATAATAAGTAATTATAGAGTACAACAGGATGATTGTTTGTGTTTTGTTCTTTTCTAGACTAGAAAGATTGGTATCTGTGCCTGTATGGTACCGATTGTTTTGTGATTGCTGGATGACTGTCTTATGGTCACCAAGAAACTATCAATTCATTGTACAGAGTAGAGATATTGCCCTCAAAAAACTCAGTTACGGTCCTTGATGTGAAGTTTTGTAAGAATCAAGGGCATGCTGCATGCACTCTTGCATGTATGAGTATGAGCTTATATACATAGTATATTCGGGCAGCCAGGCAAGTATGAACTTATATACATAATATATTCAGCCAGGCAAAGAATTTGTGCGTGAAACAAGCTGAGCGGGCTTGTTTACTGGGAAAATGGTTTATCATTCTAACAAAAATAAAAAATGGAATGTTTTCTAAATTTAATTATTAATTATTGGGGATCAACTTGTAAAACCATTATCAGCTAGGAAGATTATTGTTTCACACTATATGCAGCTGGGGATGATTGGTTGCTTCTATGGCTTTTATCACGAGCACTCTGTTACACTGTAAATAAATAATAAGCTTCGTTTTTCACTGAGGTTTGATCAAATATTTGTTTACTGATATTTTGTCACAGAAACAGAAGAGTGATTTGGCGAACCGGCTTAGCCTTCGACCACGCCAGGTGGAGGTCTGGTTTCAGAACAGAAGAGCGAGGTAATATATTGTCACCCGCCGGTACCCTGGGCTCTTATAGTCTTATCTAGCTTATTAACATGCAATCATCATATCGTCGAATCTAACATGGCAGAACTAAGTTAAAGCAAACGGAGATGGACTGTGAGTATTTGAAGCGTTGCTGCGAGAACCTAGCACAGGAGAACCGAAGGCTCCAGAGGGAGGTGGCAGAGCTGCGTGCCCAGCATATTACGACCGCCACCTACCCGTTTTACGGCCATCTGCCTTCAGCAGGGTTCAGCACTGCCCGAGCGTGCCCCTCATGTGATAATCACAAGGGCACGGCTCATCACACTTCCATCAGCGCACCATCAGCAGTAGTGGCGGCACCGCCATCCTCTGTGTCTACCTTGTTCGCCAGGCCTCACTTCGGACCCTTCACCGTCCACCCAGTGCTCCGCCGCCAGCCGTCGGCGACCTCATGATGAGCCCAAAATAATAAAGCTCTGATCACGGGCCTAAAATATAATGTAAACATATAGTTACTTCTGTTCAGCCATGATCAGAATATAATGATTATAAGGGATTGGTGCACATATAGTGTGCTATATGCTACTGTGCTTGTAAAAGGGCACTGTAGATATATACTTTGTAAAATGTAGTTGAAGAAAAGTAGACCCGACAAACTGATGTTACGATGATGCATGTAAATGGAGTCGAAGTGTCCCATCCCATCTAGGTCAGCAGATGTCTGTGGTTGCGTAATTGACTCTGCGGAGCTTGTCGCTGTACCTTATGATATGGTTTGCATAAAGAAGAATACATCAGCCCGGAATGGTAAAGCAGCCTTTGCCAATCGTGTGTGCAGTGGCGTGTACTAATTTTGTTGTTGAGACATCCATGATGAGCTGTGACATTGACCAGCTATAGGCAATCTAACAATCTTGTTGGGAGAAGAAACACAAGTGGCGATGTACGCTGACCCGGCTCTGCGAATGGAAATCATTGATTCAGGTGGCTAGTACGTGTGTCTGGTGCACTGAAACGTACGTGCGTGTGATGCACTGAAACATCTTTTTCTTTGATTAGTCTACTCTAGCGTGAGTGTCACCGGCCAGCTGACGAAGCTGTCGAGCTAGTGTCGACACGGTGTGGATTAATGGTGGTGCTGAACTAATCAGGTGGCATGCCAACGTCTCGAAAGATCATTTCATTTGCAGCGAGTCGAGTCGACGGGGTAGAAAAAAATGGAAGGAAATTAAAAGGAAGATCGCTGATTTCGCAATGCCTTGAAAAAAGACGACACGTTTATTTGGACCTCGAAGTTTTCTAGCTCACGGTTGGCTTATTATAAACAAGAGAAAGAAGATTAGAAGAAATGTCTCCTTTTTGAAAGTTCAACCCTCATCGAGTAATAGAATATATACAATGTATGCGTGGAGTCGATCGATCGAGCATAATAAACAATTATACGACTAACCGCTATTATACACATCAAAGTATTGACATTTGTCACCAAATAATGAGACCAATGACTATCGTTCATCATATATGATATATTTTGACAATCTAAAGCAATTGGTAAGAAGAATATTTTTTTAGAAAATGGATTTTTATTCCAGACTTACAAGAGTTTTGCACATAATCAATTCTTATTACGAATCCACCCTCTTCTATTTTTTAAGCTCTCAAAAAAGCGAAAACCAAACAAAGGAAAAATTGATTTAAAAGCTAAGTGCTAAGCCTCTTCAGCGACGACCATCCATATATGATATATAATGCAAGGGAGACTTTTTTGTGCACCCACTGTTACTAATAATATAGATGTAGTGCTTTCTATGTGTGGCATGTTTACAATGTTTTACTGCAATTATTGTGCTGAATTCCTTGCCTAACCTAGCTCTACACACCTCTAAGTAGAATTACAGTGCTAGAATATGGGTTTAAGCTTCACAGTTACGTATGTATACTAAAGAGCCAAGGGTTAAGCCAGCAAGCAGGACAAAAGATGGAGGAGAGGTTGACAATGGCCGTCTCTACACGTGTTGACAGATGACCACCTAGATTAGCATATATTCGCACTCAGAGCTTGATTGGAGGGCGCACGTGGACGAGGACGGCGACACGTGCGCACCCTCACAACCGCAAGAGTGATGGAACGTACGTACTCGTAGCTACCTTAGACGTACTCCAACTCCAATAATGCAATCACGAGTTTGATCATGCATACATCACGATTCGTTTGGTTCATTACTTGATCACGACCGCTCGATCGGGTTCTAGTAACAACTGAAATTATATATACTGATAGATAGATGGATCGCAATCACATGCATCTGATCGCAAGTCCTGTTTGGATCTACTCAACTAAAATTTAGCTAGATAAAATTTTAAAGTTGAACTTTATCTAGCTAAAATTTCTCTCAACTAAACTTTTAGCCGATATGTTTAGATTCTCTGGTTAATAGATTCAGCTAATCTTTAGCTGGATTTAGAGCATCTCCAAGAGCCTTTCTAAATCTCACTTTCTATCTATATCTTTCGGTTTTCACTCTCTAGTAGTTTTTCTATATCTGATGCACACCCTAGAGAGTCATTATCAATCGTCTTCTATATTTGGCTAGCAAGAATTCTGAAATAGTATCTATATTTGGATAACGATTTAGACAAGTTGTTGGAGTGTATTTTTTCACCGTAATCTCTACTCCCAGCATTTATGAAGAAATTAGAGACTCTTGAGTTGAGATGCTCTTAGAGAATCTCCAAGAGCTCCTCAGATCTAAGAGTAGCTAAAATCCTAATTTAGCTATTATGTAAAATAAAATAGTTAGTAAAAAATGATGAAATCCAACCGCTTCTCTAAATCTAGGGAAGATGACTAGCGGGATAGATTTTCTATATTTGGCTAGCGAGGGGGATAGAAAACTAAGATAGCTAGCTGAGAAAAATAAAAAGAGTCCGTTGGATCCGAGTGAGTTTTGTTAAGTTTCTATTTTTTAGCTAACAGGGAAGATGACTAGCGGGATAGATTTTCTATATTTGGCTAGCGAGGGGGGATAGAAAACAAGATAGCTAGCTGAGAAAAATAAAAGAGTCTGTTGGATCCGAGTGAGTTTTGTTAAGTTTCTATTTTTTAGCTAACTCATCCAATATACAAGACCTCTTGGAGATGCTCTTAGCCGTGTTGGAACAACTAAAGTAAGCTAAATTTTAGCTGGTCTTCTAACTTAGCCGCTTTGGATAATTAGGTGTGTGATGTGTTCTTATTGGATATGCATGCAAGAAAGGACATAAACTAGCGTCCATCAAACTCCCTTTTTTTCTTTTCTTTTTTCTTTTTTTTTTTTTTTTTTTTGAGAAAAAACAAACTCGCTCGTGACAGGTCATCATGGATAATGGTGGACCGCTTATCCGATCCCTCTCGATCTATATCTTTGGGTGTACGTGGGCCCTTGCATAATCTACCAATACCAATCGAATCAAACGTCAATAACGAGAGCTAGAACACTGAAGTGTTGATCATATATATCTCGGTGCTGTGCGGTGTTCATACTATCATGTGTGAAAACCTACGTGGATCGACTTATATGTCTGTTTTTTTACTGCAATTATTGTTAGAGAAGGCCTATATAAGCAGCAAATAGAATACAGACGACACAAGGCGGACTCATTATTATCATGCATGCGTGATATATATACATACTGCCAACAATTTGTGCAAACATTTACAACTTTAATACATTCAAGTTGTCGGCACGCTTTTATGGTAGAAATTGCAGTAACATTGGTTTCAAACTTTTTTATTTTGAGATTAACAGTGGTTCAAGCTTTGACGCAACTAGGAGCCAGTCATGTATCTATGAGATCGTCATTTCATTGATAAATAAAAGATGTGAACACACATGCGGATGCGGCAGGGCCACGCGCGCGTTTCGATTTCGATCGATCTCATTCTCTTTTCTTTTCTCTTTTTTTTTTTTGAGAAAGTTACACAGTAAGGAGTGTGACAGTGTGTAATGTATGTATTGACCGGTTGACCCAAAATAACTGCCCCGTTTTATTTCTCTCTGTAGCAATGCAAAAAAACCCAGACGCGATCAGTGACGGACCGGAAGCAGGCGGATTCAGTGTAGGCCCGCTCAGCTCACGAACAGAGGTCTAGCAGGCCGGCGACTCAGTTTTTCCAAAGGCCCAAGAGCAGACGACAGTCCACGTACGCCCCAGCCAGTCCCAGTAGCTTCGCCCACGCACCAAGGCGGCAAAACCCCACAGCGCACGAATTCGCGGACAGCTTGTGGCAGTAATCTTGATCGTCAGACGACGCATGATGCACATGTTTTAATTTATATGATGAGATATACTCCCTCATATATGTAGAAAGTATGATTATGAAGACGGCGATTCTTCTTTATCTTCACAATGAAAAAAAAAAAAAAAGATAATAGTGGATTAACACTACAAGAAAAAAAACATCTTAACTAGAGAATCATGAACACCTGCTTAATTTGATGAATAAGTTAGAAATGCCTTTCGGTACGGTTGCATCAAAATGTGTAAAACCATGTCTGAATACTCTCCGCTCCTCATTCCCCTTGTCGTCATCATGCCTTTGCCCACATCGTTCGGTTCCGGGCGCCGCCGTGGCAGCCTCTGCCAGTCGGGGCCAGGTCCGTGGGTGCTGCCGATGAGGATGGAGAATCGGGAATGGGGATGGCTATGATGAAGATGGCAACAAGAGCAACATCACAATTGAACCCTCACAACCTGTTCCAAGGACGTGTTTGGATCCATCTAAACTCTAAAACTTGACCAGAAAACAAATGCAGTCCCATGTAGATGCAATATAGGCATAAAGAATCAAATGCTACAATTTTAAAATTCCTAACAAAAAGGTAAAATTTTAACAAAAAAATCGCATGTACAAACTTATTTTTAATATGGCTTTTTGTTTCACATGAGTGTGAAGGAGCTATAGAGTCCCAAAGTAGTAATTTCTCCGGCTCCTTCGATGACGTGTTTGGCCTGAGATGGAATCGTTTTGGCCTGTGCTGTATATACACTTTGAATACAGTAACCGGGTAGAAGGAGCTCTGTAAATGTAGATGATATTTGCACCATTGGGGGGTGTTGGGTGGGGGTGATTAGGGCTCTAGATATTTGGATATGAAGTACTCCCTTTATTTTAAATTGTATAGCTTCTTAAGTGTGACCAAGATTATATAAAAAAACTATAAAGACATCAAAAGGTATACTGTGAAAATATAATTAATAGAAATCTAATAATATTTAGTTGGTATTATATTTATAATTATTTTATATATAAAGTTGGTTAAATTTAAGATCTTTTTATTGTAAAAAACACTTGAATGGCCTATAATTCAGGATGGATGGTGTACATACGTAACCTTTTGAGTGAGTGACAAATTCGCTGAATCGCTAGGAATTCAAAATTTTTTATCCAAGTGAAAGGGTACAGGTTCCTGATTTCACATCAATGACACACTGATAACTGATCGACACACCGCATAAAAGCTGGACTATATTTATTTATTTTATTTCCGCAAACAAGAGCAGCTAGCAGAGCACTGCTGCAGTTGCACCGACAGCCCAGGAACAGAGAGCAGGCTCAGGCGACGACGCCCGCTCCGGCCTTGAGCTTCTTGGCAAAGGCAGCGAAGTAGGCGCCCTGGTGCACGGCCATCTGGAGCTCGGCATCGCTGGGCAGCCTGCTCCTCCCGTCGGCGCCGGCGAACGTGCCGGACCCGTACGGGCTGCAGCACCTGACCTCGTCCATGTCGAACATGCCGGCGCCGAACGTGGAGCCGACGGGCACGAACACCATGGCGTGGTGCGCGAGCTGCGACACGGCCGTGAGCACCGACTCCTCCTGCCCGCCGCCCTGGGTGCCCAGCGAGAAGAAGAACCCCGCGGGCTTGCCCGCGAGCGCCTGCGTCCGCCACAGCCCGCCCGTGGAGTCGAAGAGCGCCTTCATCTGCGCCGCCATCATGCCAAACCGCGACGGGAAGCCGAACAGGATGCCGTCCGCGTCGGCCAGCTGCTTGCCCGAGATCATCACTGGGTGCTTGTCGCTCTTGGCCGGCGCGTGCATCTTCGCCAGCGCCTCCTCCGGCAGCGTCTCCGCCACCTGCCAGATGGTCGCCTCGACGCCGGTGACGGATTCGGCGCCCTTCTTGATCTCCTCCGCCAGCCTCGCCACGTGACCGTACGTCGAGTAGTACCTGATCAAAGCCAGCAGCAGAAACAACAGCATGATGATGAATAGTAGAAACGTACATTGCCAGTGATTACTCGAACAATATTGCAAGGTGCTCATGGTTAGGTTGTCCACGTACACGATGTAGATCTTTGTCACCGCCATCGCCATTGATCGATCGCACAAGCTAAGCTTGTCGTCGTCTGCGTTCTTCCTCCGTCAGTTTTTGCTGTGTGCAGAGCGCTGCTTCGTGACTCCATGGATCCACACCGAGGGCGCGTTTATATAAGAGTCTGCCCTGCAAACTGAGCACGACGGATCGGAGCAGCCACAATGTGGTCTAGGCACGGCAGCAGGCGGCTCCGTGGCTTGCTGAGGTGATCAGTGGCGTCGCTGCTGATGTCGCTCCTTGTCAAAGTATGAGTAAGTTAAATTTACACCTAGGTGATATGCTCCCTCCATCAATACAACTGTGTGATATCCGTGTCGGTCATAATATTAGTATTTTTTCTCCAAATAAATATATTATATCAAAATATATTCCATAACAAATCCAATGGTATATATTTTCTATCATAAATGTCTATATTTTTTATATAAATTAATCAAAGTTCATACCGTTTGACTCCTTAAATCTTAGAATTGGACGGTGGGAGTATATATACACCACAACAAAGGGAACTAAGGCTGGGTACATACAACATATAGGCTCCTACTATATAAACGCTGATGCAAGGGCAAATACCGAAATACGAATCACTGAAAATATTCAAAACCGAATTGAATTAACATAAAAAAGGTGACACTAAGTAAGTGCTACTAGCTAGGATTTAAAATGAATTTTAAAATTGCTTTGAACCCAAACTTGTGTGACGGGGCGTGGAACCATCGCTTGCATGAAGACGGATCGGTGGCAGTGGCAGGGGCGATGCGTGGGCTGACCATGGCCATGAGAGAGGTGAAAGGATAGATGGAGCTAACATGTGAGCTTAGACCCATTTTGGCGACCAATGATACCAAAACAGAGATTAAGCACCAAAATAACGCAATTTGTGAATACAAGGATAAGCATAATACACATGCACAAGTTTTAAGACTGCCTATGAACTTTACTCGCTATAAATAAGAATGGTGTATTTTCTCTTAAGCTTGAGACGTAAGTAGAGACTCTTTACTATAAATCTTTTGAATAAGATGACTGGTCAAACTTATGTTGAAAAAAGTTAAATGAATTATGATTTCGAACAGAGGGAATATTATATTAGAATACTACTTAGGCACAAAAGCCATCCAGTACAAAAAAAAGACCTACAATCCCAGTTGAAAAAAAAAAAAAAAAAAAAAACGTCCGGTTTTTCAAATGGGACTGCATATCCAGGACCTTTTAGTCCCGGGTCAGGCGACCAAGACTGGGAGTACCTAGTTCTTCTTGCTAGTATTAACAAGTTTTAAGTTGCTCTCCAGTTTAGTTCACTGGTGTGGTTTAAGATAGTTCAATTACTACAAAAATTATGTAGATACAGTTTTACATGTGTTGGACGACTGCCCTGTTCGAAGAGAAAATAGAGCCGTTGCCCCTGGCGGAAGCGCCGCTGCCGCCGTCGCCCGGCGGTGGCCACCCCCGGCCCCGGCGCCCGCCCACACCACCTCCTCCACTCCTCCCTCCCCCCCCCCCTCCTCCTGCCGGGCTTATTAGCCCTCTCCACCGCACCTTCCCCTCCGTGCGGGATGCCCGTCGCGCCAGCGCCGCCGCCTGCCCGGCCGCCGGCGCCCGCCCTCCCTTCGCTGCCGCTGGCGACGGATCCGGGCGGCGCCGACCCGGATCCGCTGCGCCTGCCTGCCGCCGCCTGGAGCGGCTCCGCCGCCTCGCCGCCCCGCTTGACCGCCACACGACCGGCGCCAACGGGCTCAACGGCATGCTCATCACCGGCCGCCCGGGGCCGTGGCGCGTGGCGGGCGGAGGCCGCCCCTCTCCGACGCCGAGTGCTCGCGGGACGGAGCGGCGGGTCCGCTCATGGCGGCGGAGGCGGAATGCGCCGCGATCCGGGGGGCGCGGAGTGGGAGGCCGCCGAGGGCCGCACAGCCTGGCGGGCGGCGCATCGCCGGCGTGCCCCATCTTCGGCTTTGGGCAGCCCGCCTCAGGCCGCCGTGGCCCCCTGCCGCCCCTTCACCGCCCCCGCCGATCGCCGAGGATGGAGCTCGCGACCCGCCTGCGCCGCCATTGCCGCCGTATGCTGGCCGCCCCTCCTCCGGCCGCCATACGCCGTTGGGGTGTTAGCAGCCACCTCGCCTCCCAACTCGCCGGGGCAGCCAAAATGACGCCGCCTCCGGTGCGACCTTCCGCTCAGCGTTCTTCGCCGTCCGCGTTGACGCCGAGGAGGGGAGATTCTGATGACATCGGCCCACGCTTCCCGTCCTCCGACGGTCGGTCGAAGGCGGCGGGCGAGGGCATCGCCTCCGGCCGGGACGCTGGCGACGACGTGATCGTCCGGGCGACAAGCCCACAATGCCTTCGCGGCGGCTCCTCCAGCCTCCATCTCGCCAAACTCGTTGTCCGTGGCTTTGTCGCGGGCGCCATGCGTACCGTTGACTCTCCCGCGGGCGTTGAGCTCAAGACGGCCTCGTCCGCCTTGGTGTTCTGCCGTCGACGGCGTGCACACCCAGCGCACTCGCAAGCGCCACGAAACGCCGCGTCGGCGAGGCGGCACCGGGGCCACTACCGATCTTGGCGGTCCAGCCGCCCTTTAGCACCAGGCCGCGTCTGCCACCTTGATCTCGGCCCCGCCGCCCCACCGCCCACCAACGCGGGGCCGACCGGGCAACCTTGCGGATCTTCTGGTCGGCAAATACGTTCTCCACCACGCCGAGCACGCCGCGCGCCCCGCCGGCCCGGCCCGTCTGTCGCCGCCCTCGTCCCGACATACCTCGTTGGGTTGTGTTTCAAGCGCCCCGCTGGAGGATCACGCCGGCGCGCTTGTCGCTCTACCGTCACGTTACTCCTCCTCGGCGGGTTTTGGCCACCGGGCGCGATCGGCGAAGGGGCCCGCGCTGGACGCTGCTCGCCGACCGCCCTTTCCACACCTCCTCAGCCGCCGCCGCGGTTCGCTCAAGTACGGTCGCATAGGGCGCCGCCTGCCTTACGCCGCCCTCTCTTCTTGGGCTTGCGTGGGCACCATCGGGTGGAGGATCTCGTGCCTCCACCGGATGTTGTCAACTCCGGGCAGCGAGGCCGCGAGCGGCGACACCGCCGTGGCCGCTACCCGACTCGTCGCCTTCTTCGACCCGCTGCGTGCAGGGGCGTCTGGCCATGTTGTCCACCGCCGGGTGGACCCGATGCTTGACGAGCTCATGGCCCCCCTCGTCGCGCGACCGTCGACATCAGCGCCACCTACGCCCTCGGCAAAGTTCGAGCCGCCTTCGCCTCTCATGGTCGCGCTTCGTCAAGCAGGGCGGAGGCTACGGGGTGGCGGCGACCAGCCCGCCACTTCGCAAGGCCACACGGCCCAGCCCGACGCCCGGGGCTTTGGTGGAGGGGCCGGAGGGGTCCGCGGGCGCAGAGGCGTTAGTCCACCACTACGCCGACACGCCCCGCTCCAGCCAGCGAAGTGTCGGTGGTGACGGCCGTTGCGCCTTCATCGACTTCGCCAACATTGACATCGCCGGCCTACCAGGTCCCACGCCGCAGTTTAAGAACAAGGGTTGTCGACGACGACCGGGTGCCGCTACGCAGCGACCGATCGTCGCCATCCGCGCTTCCGCGACCACGTGGGAGGCGAGCACGGCGGGTCCGGGGCCGAACAGGTGGCTGCTGGTGCACACGGTGCCTACCGATCCCTCCATCGCCGCGCGGCTCCATGGAGCCTTCAGGGGGATCGCGCCGCCCCTCCCGGGCGGAGAACGTGCGCAAAATCCTTCCCCGCTTGCCGCCCGTGTCGCGAGGAAGGAAGGCGGGTCCCGACACAGAGCCGCCACGGAGCTTCCCGTGCTCCCTAGTCCACCCCAGAGACCGTCGACACCGGGGGACCTCTCGCGAGCCCGCACCGGACCCACCGCCGCCTCCGTCCAGACTTCCCGCACGCCACCCTCCCGCGACGAGCCTATCTCGGCGCCCCTCCCTCCGCTCGTCCAGATCACCGATGAGGAGTGGGCCGTCCCAGCCGCTCCTCGCGCTGGGAAGCATGAGAGAGACACGATCCGTCCCGTAATCCAAGGCGTTGTTGGTGCCGCCAAAGGCTTGAGGGACGCCCGCTTGACACGGCGCCATGCACTCCAGTCCCCCGAGCTAAAGAGCAAGTTCCGAAGCACTTCGCCGACCGCGTTTCATCCGCAAAACTACGGCCGCCGCGCGAGATCTTCCCCCTTGTCGCTGGGGGGGTGCGTTGGCGGCACCGGTGGGAGATCCGATCTGCAAACCGTAGTCATGGACACGCCCTTCACCCTCCTTCGCCGCACAATAGTTTTACTTTTTAGTACATCCTTATTGCGCCACCGCTTTTAGCCGGTGATTCTTGTCGGTGTGTGCTTTTCGCGGCGCTTGGCCAATTCTTTTGGCTAAGGTGTGCGACGTGTAAAACTCTAATTTTCCTTAATGCAATACGTGCCAATGGTACGCTTTTCGAAAAAAAAAAAAAAATTATGTAGGGGCAATCTTTAAAAAAAAAAAATTGTGTAGGGGCTTGTTTGATTGATCTAGAAGGACCGCTAGTAGTGGATATATATTAGAATCATATTGTGTTTTCCCTATTGCTCTCTAGTATTTGTGTTTTATGGAGATAATTTTTATATACTATTCACCCCTCCCCACTAGCCATTTAGGTCCTTTCAAGGGGTATCAAAGTCAAATCACCATCAATTTCAAGGTATAATAACCTACAATGTTGAAAGATGACTACTAATTGTGTTGGTACGCCACCACATTTTGATGCGAGAGTATTGGAAGAAAAGAATGTCTTGTACTTGAAGGCTACACTACTACACGCTTGATTTTACACGTTGTTTGGAAATGATTTTCCATGACGGTTTTTGAAAAACCGTCACCATTAATCGATAACCCAGCGGCCAGCCCGCCAGGGCAAAAACTGCCACGGTTAATGTCCATTAACCGTGGCGGTTCTTTTACCATGTCCGCCACCATTAATGATGTGAGAAAGCATACAGGTGAGCTCATATAAAGCTGAGTGGGGCCTGCATGTCTGTCCCACTGAGAAAGCACAAATGTGCTTCTCCACGTCAGCGATCCTGGGGCAATGGATTGTGACCAATCATATTTCGTGAATCAAAAGCCATGGATAGGTGACCGGCCCATGCATTTTCTAGAAAATAAATGCCCACAGCCATATGTACAGGTGACCATTCATCACTCTGCCCATTACCGTGACCCATCATCTCTCATGTGCACAGCAAGGACGGGCAGCCTCTTCGACGGAATCTCGCGAGCACTCGGCGAGCTTGGAGCTCGCACCCGCAGCGCTGGCGAGTAGGGCCTCGACTTCGGCGGTGGTGGCAAGCGACGCAGCGGCGGGCCTCGACCGGGCGGCGAGCATGGACCGGGCGGCGGCGGCTTGCGGCGGTGAGGCGCCCGGGCGGCGGTGGCGGCCTGCAGCGGTGGGGGCGCCGCGCTGCGAGGCTACGGTGTGCTCCGGCGACGGACGACGCTCTTAGGCGAAAGTGGCCTCGGGCTCGAGGAGGCGGGCGGCGACAAAGAAAGAGCTTGTGGATGGGGTCGCCGGCCCTATCCATAGGTTTTGTTTTTATTTTATTTTTTATTTTATTTACCATGACGGTTTTTTTTAAGATAACCGCCATGGTTAATATGATTAACCGTGGACGGTTATCTTTAAAAAACCGCCACCGTTAATAGATTAATGGTGGCGGTCCTAAAAACCCGTGACCTCCTAGCTGCGTAGCGGTTGTAAAACCGCCACGGAAAACCAAAAATGAACGCCACGGAAGTTCAGATGGGTAGTAGTGCTATTAACTGAAACATTTGGAGAGTTGTGGAGGAGCCATTCATTGTGTTGGATGGAAAGGATCCCCACCAAGAGAGGAAGAGAACTTGCAATTGAATGATCAAGCTCTCAATGTGGAGGAGTCAATCAAAAAGACTTGGATATGGCACATGAGGTTTGGAAGAGACTTGAAGATTCATATGAGGACACATTGGTGGTCAAAGGAAACCTAAAACTTGAAAGTAAGGATTCATATATAGTAAGCTTTTCTTCAAATGATATTCTTGATACCTGCTATGGACGACCTTGTATCCCTTTAAAACCTTGCATACCGTTTGAGTCATTTTATTTTAGCCAGCCGAGTCTTGCTGAATATAATTCAGTGCCCAGTGTTTGTTAACCGCTATTGCAAGTGAACCTCAACAGCATGTGGATTTTTGCCCATGTTTTATGACCATTTTGGAAGACGACAACCAACAGTAGATGTTGTGCTTGAACTCTCATGCTTGGGAAGGACGATCTTTATTTTGTTATGTGTTGTATAATTATGTTAGTAATGCTACCTTGCTATGTTTGTCGAAGGCTAAAATTCATGGTTTGTAAGACTTAAATAACTGGGTTGTAATATTTTTGCATTTTACTCTGATGTAATATATTTGTATTAACTGTTATAATACTGCAATAATTATCTATAATGATATTTGGTTGTATATAGTGGATGATTCAGGATTTCTCAAAGATACCCAACAGATTATTAGAGTTGCTTGAGTCCCATATATATTGTGAGAAGCTTCTAAAACAATGACAAGTACATGTGAATCCATCTAACTTGGGTGGTTTTGCCACACGTGGTTGGCACACGAAGGAGGGTGCGGTGGGCTCGGCTCTGGTTGCAGTTGTGGTGCAGGGCGGAGTGCTGCCACCAACACGGGCAAGAGGAGCATGATGTTGCAACTGATGGCACATGAGAGGACGTCGACCATTTGCACGGAGGAGGATGAGCTCCGTAGCTCCAAGCGGTTAGCTAGAACAGGAATGAGAGGTCAAGCTTCGATGGCTTTGGTGCAAAAGAGTGTTGGTCTCGGCTCGTTGAAGCTAGAAGGTTTGGGATGAGACAAGGACAAGAGGCTGATTAAAAAAATTCTTATATGTTTACAAGCGGGCAGCGGAGGAGGCAGTTATACCAAGTTAGGGTCAGTTATACCAAGTTAGGGTAGAGGCGACCATGTCCATGATGGTGGCGGGGGAGAAGGAGGAGGTCGCCTCGGCGCGGTAGAGTCTAGACAAAACTCTAGCGCCGTGGAGCTCTAGCGAGACCCTACCACACGCCATGGCGGGGCGGTGGGCGATGATGACGCGTCGGGCTGTACTAGAAAAAGAAAACGAGTGTGAGAAGAGCTCAAAACACTAAGTGTTCGGTAGGCAGATTCAGAGGGCAAAGTGCACGCGGATGGTAAGAAGCGTGCATCCTCCCTCCCTTTGTTGCTTGCTAAGAATAGACTCGCATGGGTAGGGGCCGTGTGCACAAGAAAACGAGTTGAATCGCGCGCCTGCGTGGGGGTGGGTGCCGAGCAGTTAAAACGGGTGGGACGCCTCCTTTCCCGCGGAAAAAGGGAGCTCCCACCGCTAATCTCTGTCGTCCTCCTCCCTCCCTCCCTCCCCGTGGCCGGCCACCCACGCCGTTGCTGCTCTTCTCGCGCGCTCTCCGCCTCTTCTCTCCCTAGGTGCCGTCCGTCGGAGCTTGCTTTTGGGGAGGGTAGGTAACGATCTGAGCAAAGCTTTAATTTCTTCTCACACATCATCAATCATCATGCATGCATGTCCGCATTTCTGGATCTCGTCGCCGATCAGTTTCTTGCATTGCCTCTTCCTCTAATTCTAATCTAATATAATAAGAGAATGTGACCATCCGTTCTGTGATGCTTTGGCACCCGGGGAAATTAATGTCGAATCCTCCAGGTCGTGCGGCATGATCTGCTGACCGACCCCAAATCAACCCGGCCGCGCATCGACCGGCGCAGCCACCCAGTCCGGCGAGGAGGAGGAGAGGAACCGACAAATTAAAGATGTCTTGCTGCGGTGGCGCCGAGGAGGACAGCTACGGCCCGCCGGCCAACCAGGCGGCTCCGCCACCCAATGCCAACGCTCCCGGTACGGTACAGCTGCAGGGCATCATCACCATCGATGTCGCCGTCGTCTGACCACCACCGGCCGCCTTCGATCTCATCTCAATCCATCCATGGCGCATGCATGCAGGCAACAGAGGTGGGCCGAGAGGACCGGGCGCGCCCAGGGTCGGCGGCCCCGCCAAGCCCGTCAGCATCGACGTGCCCGCCATCCCCTTCGACGAGCTCAAGAAGATCACCAACAACTTCAGCGACCGCGCCCTCATCGGCGAGGGCTCCTACGGCCGCGTCTACAACGCCACGCTCAGCGACGGCCGCGCCGCCGTCATCAAGAAGCTCGACACCAGCGCCTCGCAGGACTCCGACACCGACTTCTCCGCGCAGGTGCGGTGCCTGCCTTCTCACGTCATCTTCCTCGATCTTCCACCTTCCTTAACGTTGCCTGCCGGCCTATGGTGGTGTTTCCTTGCATTGCCGGCGCCTTCGTCTCCATCTCCGTCCTACAGATAGCGATGGTCTCCAAGCTCAAGAACGACTATTTCCTGGAGCTCCTGGGGTACTGCTTGGAGGACGGCAACCGCATGCTAGCCTATCAGTTCGCCACCATGGGTTCTTTGCATAACATCCTACATGGTTCGTACCTCTGACGACGATCCATGCATCATCTCTTCTTCCACCGACGGTGATCCGACATTGTTCAGGGAACGACCGATCGACTGATTTTGGCATTGTTTTGTTTGTGCAGGGAAGAAAGGAGTTCAGGGTGCAGAGCCTGGCCCTGTCCTCAATTGGGCTCAGCGAGTGAAGATAGCTTACGGAGCAGCAAGAGGGCTAGAGTACCTGCACGAGAAGGTCCAGCCGTCGATCGTTCACCGAGACATCCGGTCCAGCAATGTCCTCATATTCGACGATTTCAGCTCCAAGATTGCCGATTTCAACCTCACCAACCAGGGGACGGACACCGCCGCGCGGTTGCACTCCACTCGTGTCCTAGGAACTTTTGGATACCATGCCCCAGAGTAAGATGCAAATTGTGCAACTGCTGCATTGCTTTGTGTTTGTAGCATTAGAGCCTTCTTCGTTCTTACCCAGATTGGTATGGTATTCTCTGGACCATTTTCTCAGATACGCTATGACAGGCCAGATCAACCAAAAGAGCGATGTCTACAGCTTCGGCGTGATTCTTCTAGAGTTGCTGACTGGAAGGAAGCCGGTGGATCACACCATGCCGAAAGGCCAGCAAAGTCTTGTTACATGGGTAATGAATGCATCCTGTTTAATTTGTTTCCATCCTGACTGAAAGTGATCATAATATGCAAATGCCAATAGTCTCCTGACTGGTGAATGTCATATACAATCGTGTGTGAGTAGGCCACTCCAAGGTTGAGTGAAGATAAAGTGAAGCAGTGTGTTGATCCCAAGCTCAACAGTGACTACCCTCCAAAGGCTGTTGCAAAGGTGAACAAACAAGAACTTTTCAGTAGTTTAGTTTGCCGGATATGCTACATGCACTTACTGCCATTTTCTGAATTTTCAGCTGGCAGCAGTTGCAGCTTTGTGCGTTCAGTACGAATCCGACTTCCGACCAAACATGACCATCGTGGTGAAGGCGATCACGCCTCTTCTAAACGCACCTAAACCAGCTGCTCCAGCAGCAGCGCCACAATCCTGATCAACCAACCAGATGACAGAATTAGACTCCTGAACACGGTTTCCCTCTGTTTCTGATCGTAGATGTATGTTTAAGGAACCACGCAACCTTGCTCCATCGATCCAGCGCCTATGCTTCTGTAAAAAAATACTAATCTGCTGGTACTGCAGGACACATATAGGGGAATTTTGTAAAATGTTAATCCGGTACTCTGAATTCGTGTGCCTTTTTTCTTGGCTTGTTGTGAGTTTGTGATATAACATGTGCAGTTGCTTATGATTAAACCAGAAGTTTGGTAAACAACCGAAAAAAGTACTACATATAATGGACAGATAAAACTTTCACAGTTACCGGGGTTATTAAAATCCGCTCGGCTTTCCTAGCACCAGAGCATTTCAGGCATCGGTGGCTCATTCCTGTGTCGACACCTGTTCCTGTATATTTTGCGAAAAAGCCCTCGAACTTTCTAGGAACTGATCTGCAGTCCAAAGTTAACCCAACAGCCTCGCTTCCGCACGCGCACGGGCGATTTGGGTGGCGCAGAGAACCCTAGCCGCCGCAATCCCTCCTATCCGTCTCGCCGCCGTCGATGCTTCCCTCTCCTCATCGCCTCGCTCTGTCGGAGGAGCGCACCGGGATCTATGGAGAGGTGGCGTCCGGTCATGGACAAATCGCGCCCGTAGTGGAGCGGCAATGCTCGCATGCTCAGAGCCCGGAGGCAGGATGGGGCGAGGCGCCGCGGTTCTCAGCTTCTCGTGTGCTCAGAGGAGGCGGCGATGCAAGCACGAGTACGACTCAGGCGCTCAGCAACATCTCCAAATCCTCTCCGAGATCTGTCCTTGGGCTACTCGACGGCGCAGGCTTGAGCTCGGTTGAGACTTCTGGATTATCTCACAGGACCTCGGCGCCTAGGCGGTGGCGGGCAGCGGCAGCCGGCAGCCAGGAAGGCCAGTATCCTCCACCTCCGACTTAAGCACCCACGCCTTAGCAGTTCCAATGAGTGTTGGGGGTTTAGTGCTGTTCGTAGATTACACGCCTGTCAATCCTTTACTATTCGTGTTTTCTGTGATATACCATCGATATTATGCACTAGAAATCTAGAATCGTTTTGAGTGCTGCCAGTCTGATAGTGTTTTTCCTTGCATCGAATGGGATGGATTAACTGTCCATTTTCTGTCTCGATTGCTGTTGGATGGGGATTACGAGGATGGGATTTTGGTGCTCAGCGAATCTTTGTGAAGTCCCAAATTGCAGAAAGATGAAACTTTGTTGTCAAATTCGGCCTGTAGATGTGTCTGTCAACACATTTCATGGAATTACCTAATTTTGTTGCCTGTCATTTTTTTATAGGCATCGAGGAGCAGATGGGGCATTTTCTACATTCCTCTGTAGTGAACCGATTTGGGATTTTGGAGGGGGCTTGGATTGCACTTATGGACGAGTTCAGTTTCTTTGAACATTTGGTATCTGGTCGGATCTACTGATTACACGGTTGTTTCTTGTTCAAGGAGCATTCTGTTCATGGCTGCAACTGGATTATTCAGACCACCATTGCAACCACACTTCCACAGAATTTAGGAACTGCATGTGCCTCAGATGATTTGCCCAGCGGCTGACAAACGAAGTATGTTCTTCTTTTTTTTATTCCTTACATGTTGATTTTTTCTATGATAGATATAGATGATACGACTTCACTGAAATTACAATTTTGACAAACAAAAGATAGAATCCTCTATTCAAGTGTTTTTTGCATTCAAAACATGCAGGTTGCTAAGTGCTAAACTGCTAATACATGCTCACTTATGTATTGTTGTCATCCATACATGTTCCAGAGCTGGAACATTGGTTCCAGGCATGGATATTATTAGAACCAAAACCAACATTGTGCAGCAATAGGATCGGTTGTACAATTAATTAACCATGAAAATATTGATAAGCTTTAAAAATTGCAAAAAAGCATTGCCCTTTATTACAGAATTCCTTCCGACACATTTCCAAAAATGGTACATTTTGGAAATTATATTTGTGCTCTACTTATGATTTGAATCAGTAGCTGCACTTCCTGTTTTAAATTTTCAGGATGAGAGAGAAAAAAAAAAAAAATTAGTACATTTGTACTCCACTCCACTTAGAGCTTGGAAGTTCATAAATTCATGTACTGTGAAGTCCTGAAAGCATATGACCTTACCATCAGAAATGACTGCCCAATCTTCTTCTTTTTTTTGAAAATCTTTAATTTATATTCAGTTGTTAAAATAGTCCAAGATGTCCGTGAAGTTAATGACTTGTTCTTTCATTCCTGTGAAAAGAGTCCATCAACTCATGTGAAACTGCTTTGCTCTGAAACATAAATTGTTGTTTCTAATATCGATCAGTTTTATAAAGTGCTACAGATGTTTATTTATATATTATAATATGATACTATTACTTTTTTTTCAAATATATGTACTTTGAGCTGTATTTTTCCTATTTCCTTTAACTGAACATTCTGAGTTATGTTTTCTTTCAGGATTCTTTGCACATTGACAGTCAGCAGTAGTGAGCACAGGATGTGGTACATTCAGGACCTTGAGCATATGGTGTACACTTAGTAAAGCCGTCATTCATGGTGGTAAGTCAAAATTTTCAGCTTGCCTTAATAATTTAGTCTTCAGAGTGTCACAAGTAGAGGTTAGTGAATCTGACAATAAGTTTCTAAAATTGTTTCATCTGCTTCTGTGTATGTAATATGACAACTTATGAATTCTCTTGTGCGTCACCTGCGAAAACAAACAATCAAGGAACGCGTTTTACGTGTAGTTTTGCAGAGTCTATAGGTACCTACTCACTCCACTTTACTTGATATAACATTCATTGAAATTTTACTCTATGTTACAATCTATAAACATCATACCCGAAGGATTCCACAAATTGGTTTAAGTAATGTATCTCTGATTTTGTACTTTGCTCCCTGTCTGAGTGTGTGTCTCTGATGATGTTTTTCTGTTTACAGGGTAGTTCAACTGTGCACATCTGGGTTAGCATTCTAGCTATCTTCACTAAGATGTTTTGTAGCCATATAGTGAATGACTATCTAACGTGTGGCTCGATTTGAGCTATAAGGGCTAGCTGCAGAGTGCAGTGAATGGCTATGTAATGGATGGCTGAACATAATCATCACCACCATAATTGTGCTATTGGAATGGAAGAAGTGATTGGTTTCGTAGTTTTTGCTATGAATTTTTTAGTGTGATATGCCTAATTTTATGTGCTGACAACATGGTTACAACGACGATGGCTAAAAAAACCCATGCTTGTGGTTAGCTCTTAGTGTTAGTATTTTAAAATATAAAACCATGTCTATCTAGCGAGGTCACTTTTTTTTCAAATCATTATAGGGCATCCTAAGGGTGCCTAATACACATTTTTTTTTGAAATCACTGTAGGGCGCCCGAAGGGCGCCTGATGTTCTAGTTTGCATTATTACCCCTAGAGCGTTGGACATGGGCGCCTGATGTTCTAGTTTGCATTATTACCCCTAGAGCGTTGGACATGAGGACCAAATTGCAGCTCCTGATGATGTATAAGGCTCATGCTTATACACTTCAAAACAAAAAGGCAGAAGGAACAATGGGTGGACACTTTCTAAAGGCAATCCAAGACAGTTGCCTCCCACAAGCATCTGTGCACTGTAATAGAATAAGAGTTGGCCAAAACCAGGTCAGCAGAAGATGAAAAAGGACAAAAACACACAACAGCCTTTCGCTAAAGAATAAAAAGTTGAGCAAAATTTTGTACAGCATTCTAAATGAAGGTTGATAATGCAAAACGTAACAACATTCAGGTAGTGATTTGTTACTTGATCTTTTACTGATTATCTCGAAACTACAGAGATGTCTCCAACCACTAAGAACTATCACAGTACATAATACATCTCAAAAGCTACTTTACTCTATGCCAGTTAAGATACAATGATACAGACACAGTATTATAATTATGTTTCAATAGAAACATGAATCTAACAATTTCAATATGCTTTCTATTCCAAGCAGAAATATCAGCCACTGAGTGAGGTTTTGAATCACTTGAGGTTATTAGCTAATTTTCCGTAGATTCTGTAACATCATGTGGCATGGGCGACTAATTTTCGTTCAATTGAGATTTTTTATGTATTATAATGCAGATTTGGATATCCTGTTTTAAGCAGTAGTTAGTTGTGAAACATATTTCGTTAAATTTGCATTGAAACATAAACAAACCAACTTTCTAGTCTTGCACAGGTACTACCATGCCAAAGATGATGATGTGCACAAGAAATAAATAAAAATAATGCAAGCAAATTTCTAGTCATTTCAAAATATAGTAGGCTTTATGCTGGAAATTTGACAAAAGGCACTCCACATGTTAATAAGAAAGTAGCATCAGTTAAGGCATCGCAATCGTACTGTCAAGGAAGTCTCCTGCCGAAGATATTCATACAGAGTACACTAACTGATCATCACTAAGTTTGTGTAGTCCCATCTAGCATCTTAACAGCACCTTTCTTCATAAACTTCTTATTCACAACTCCTCTAGAGCACAGTTGACCAAGCAATTCTCTTTGCCTCCTTTAACAAGCCTTCATAAGCCAAGCCTTCAACAAGTATAGTGTAGGTCGATTCATTTGGCATGCAGCCATTCGATATCATGTGAGCAAACAGGTCGATAGCACTATGTGTTTCACGCCCTTTTGCAGAGCCCAAGAAGAATAGCATTGTACAACACCACAGTGGGCCGTATACCCATATCTTGCACTTTACAAAATGTTGTAATCGCCTCCTCAATTCTGTCTTCTCTACAAAGACCAGAAGCTATTGTTGTGTAAGTGATGATATCTGGTTGGAGCCCTTTGCTGATCATCTCATCCAACAGTTCTAATGCTTCTTTTGTTTTGCCAGCCTTAGTAAGGCCATCAATAACTGTGTTATAACTAATCAAGACCGGGCTACAGCCTTTGTCCTTGAGTTGATGAAGCAAGTCAATAGCAACATCAACTTCCCCGTTGCGGCAAAGTGCGGTAAGCAGGGTGTTGTATGAAACGATGTCTGGGTAACAACCCCTGGACACCATTAGTTCGACAAATGCCATTGCTTTATCCATCTTCTTTTGTTTGCAGAAGGCATGAAGAAGCGGATTGTAACTCAATGAATTAGGCGTGCATCCGTATTTGGGGATCTGCTCAAGAACTTCCATGGCAGGCTCAACCAATCCTCTACGGCACAAGAAACTGATAAGCATATTAAACGTTACCACATTCGGAGGGCAACCATTGTGGGCCATCTCTTCCATGAGCTTCTCAGCATCTTCCCACCGTTCTGCAGTGAACAAACCCTTCAGCACAATGTTGTAGCTAACAGTGTTCGGCTCGCACCCATAGGACGGTAAATTCTTCAAGAACTCCATTGCATCGTCAACCCGGCCTTCCTGGCAGATACCATTGAGGACGACATTGTAGGTAACGATGTCCGGGGCGCACCCCTTGACGCGCATCTCGTCGAGGAGCTTCATGGCCTGCTTGTACCCGCTCCTCTTACAGGCGGCCTCGAGCAGAATGGTGTAGGTGACGACATCAGGCAAGCAGCCGCGGCGGAGCATATCGTCAAGCACCGCGAGGGCGTTGCTGGTCCGGCCGCGGCCACAGAGACCTCTGATGAGCGTGTTGTACGTGTACGCGTCGGGCTCCACGGGCATGTCCGCCACGAGCCTGCGCGCGGCGTCGAGCTGCCCGGCCCCGCAGTATCCCGCCACCATGGCGTTGTAGACCACGACGTCGCGCCCGCACGCGGCCAGCACGCGGCGCGCGTCCGCGGTGCGGCCCGACGCGCAGAGCTTCTTGATGAGCGCCGCGCAGGGCCCCGCGGGCTGGTCGTGCCCCCGCGAGGGAGTCGACGAGGCGGAGGGCATCGTCGAGTTCGCCGCGGCGTACGAGAACGCGGAGGCGCTCGGTGGCGGAGGTGGTGGAGGCGCTGCGGCGCGGGGTGGCCGCGGATGCGGCGGGGTATGCGGCGACGCGGGGGACGAGGTGGAGTTGAGGGGCCTGGGGGTTGGGGGCTTGGGCGACGCCGGGAGGGAAGGATAGGGGTGGGAGGAGGCGAAGGTGATGAGAGCGGCGGACATGTGGGACGACGGCGCAGCGGGCGGAGGCGCGGCGGCCATCGGTGTCGGGCGACGATAAGGTCAGTGGAGAAAAGAAGGGGAAAAGTCCGTTTTAACTTTCTGAACTATCGGTTTCCCAAAAGAAAAGAAAAATGACTTTCTGAACTATCCCCACACCCACACTCCAAGGTTTTTCCAAAGCACTCGAAAACCAGAGGCAACCGTGCTCAAGCCCGCCGTGTCCTCCTCCTGCCTTTCCTAGGTCCAAATCACCCTGATTTCATCCTACGTGTACACCAAAATTCGCCACCTCAGGTGTTTCACCTAGCCACAGGGCCATTCGTTAGAACGGTTCATATGCGGTGTTAAAGCCCGCCCGTCGCAGATGCTTCCTCTCCCATTCCTACAAACTGTCACATGGATAGAGCACTATCGCTAAACCCCCCGTCGGAGCTCTTTTTCCTTGCCCCTACGAGGGTTGTGTTGGCCACTTTGTAGGGTCACGCCTAGGGCGTGATAGAATGCGGCCACCGCACGCCTGCTACGTGGACGGCTTTATGGCTGCACGACAACCTCCCTCCACATACAGGTGGGATGTTGGCATACAATGGAAGTGATGAGAAGGTGAACCTAGGGAAGGCACAATAGCGGTACATAGTACGTGATATTTAGCTCCGTGTAGTGGTAGAGGATGTCATAGGCGGTTGAGGCACTGTCCACCCCTTGTTACAAGACGAAGACGGCTCCCAAAGATCGCTAGAGATTGAAGGAGGAGGACTCAAAACGTAGCCCCTCCACCAGAACTTGTGCCCCCCATCGCCCCCTAGTATTTTAAGGTTGGGCATGAGCTCCTATAGAAGGGGGTCGATCATTCAAACCACTAGCCTTTCGTCGGCTCCTTGCCCGAGTGACCAATAACCATTGATAGAAGCATAGTTCTCCCCTACATCTCTCTCTCTCTCTCTCTCTGGGATAAACCCCTTTGTGTTTTGAGTGTTTAGGCCAATTGGGACTCACACATCACAACATCACATCAAACAAGTAGGTTAGTTTTGCAAAATCGAACCCAAGATAATTTCTCTTGTAGAGATTTAGGGCTACTTTGTGTGACCATCATGTTTGCACAGATAGCACATTGTTGCATTAGTTGTTTCATGGGAGGGCTTATTAGATGAGCTATGCATTTTGGTTGATGATAAAGTGTGTTTTGAGATGTCTAACAATATTGTGGATGCATGAATTGCTAATATATTCGTTGAAGAGGCTCCTGTAGATGAACACTACATTAAAGAAGACTCCTCGAGTAGAACAAGTTACTTTGGAGATGAACTTGATGACATGGATGAACAAGTTGATGAAGCCATTGGAGGAAGTGAAGTTGTAGGCTCCTCTTTCATTCATAGGTACCATGAAAATCGTAGTCCAATGTAAATGTAAAATAATATCTAGACTAATAAGTAGTTGCTACTCCCTCTTTCCATTATGGAATGTACTTGTTTTTTCTAATTTAAAGCTTCATCACAATTATATAAAAACAATGAACAATTTTAATTAATATAAAATAAATACAATTGAATTTGTTCGCTAGCCGTTAGGCGTTGGAAGAAGGCTCGAGACAGTGCGGCAGCAGGAGCGCAAATCGCCATCGGGACAGCCGGACAAGACGGCGGGCATAGCGGTCGCCATTCATTCCCCGGTCCAGCACAGCACGGTAGTACCAGTACGAGTACGGCCAGCGCGGCGCCTCGCAGCTCTCACAGTCCGTTCCCCACACGGCAACGGCACACCGCACCACAAGCTGGAAACCAGAACCGCGTCGCGTCGCGCTCCGCTCATAACTCCGCATCCAAAGTCCAGGGACTCGACTCGAGCACCTGCAGCTCCACCGCAGGCAGCCGGCCGATGCCTCCCCAATCCCCATGGCCATGCTGACCGCCACCGCCCTTCTCTTCTCACTGCTCCTCTCCTCCCACCTTCCTCACCTGCCCAGCGCGGCCGCCGCGGGCTCACCGTCCCCGTCCCCAGCCCCGGCTCCCGCGCCGCGCCACCACCCGCCCCCGCGTCATCTCCGGCCGTCCGGGGACAACGACACCCACCCCCGGAGACAGCAGCCGCCGCGAGGCGGCGGGAGCGTAGCGCGCCGTCCTCCTCATCCGACGGCAAGGCCGGCGTCCGCGGCGTGGTGGCGCGGGCTCAACTTCGGCGAGCGGTTCGGGATCGCGCTCGCCGCCGTGGCTGTCGCAATGCAGGTGCCGGTCGCCGCGTTCCTCCTGGCCCTGCGGCTGCGGCAGCGGTGGCGAGCGGGGAAGACCCAGCAGGAGGAGGAGCGGGAGGAGGCAGAGACGGCGACGGCTGCCGCTGCTGCGTCGGCGTCGCGGCCCGCGCCAGCGTGACCAACAGGCGACAGCTCGGTTGGTGGGGCAACATCACACGGTGTGCTTGTGCTGCTGCGTTCCATGCTTCCATTGTACAGTGTCAGCCTTCTAATTCTTCTCTTCTGTATACAAAAAAAAAAAAGGTTTTGTTCCTTTTTTTTTCAACCATACTAGTAGTACAGTAGTACGTGCTGAGGTGTAGAAAGAAAAAGGTTAATGGAATGAATTGATTTCTTTTGTTTTTCAAGCACCTTATATTTAGCAGCTAAACGTTCACTTTCGGTGGACCTGTCCGTGGCTGGGTGGATGGCAGGCGTGTCGGCGAGGACACCGTCAATTGCGTGACACCATGACTTGCGCTGCCCGCTAGGACGACGGGGTTACTTACATAGTAGACGATGATGGTACGGTTAATCAAAATAGTCGCATGATTGCTGTGTGGCGACCCTGATTCATCCACCTCTCGCTCATCACCTATCGCGTCGGCGTCGACCCAGACGCGCGGCAACCAGCAAGGGGCGTCCCCAATCGAGGGTCTCCGTCACTCTCCATCACCACAAACACAAAACTCACTTGTCACTTGGATCAAATATCAGCTTGATTCTGCTTAATGAAAAAGGCACCGCAGCGTCATCCAAAAACAAAAACAATCAGCTCGATAGAATAGAATGGAGTGCAACATGGCTCCAATACAAAGCGCAACCATAATTTATTAATTTCGATTGATTCCAAACACAATATAGTTGTTTCCCTCGCTCGTAATCTGAAATGTATCTATTTTTCCATTTTGGAGTCAGATTTGATTTGACTTTTTTAAGGGATCCTTGGAATTTGATCAAATATAGTCATCATGGCTTCAAGCCTAGCTCTCATCTAGTCATCTCCCAAGTCAAGCCCCTCGACCTACCTTGTTGCCGCTAAAACCCTTCGTCGGTTGCCTGTTTAGTCACGATGAGGCTAGTGGCGGGGCGACAATGGCTATGGCTATGGCGGTGGCGGTAGCCCCATCCAAAGCAAAGGTGGCTAATTCGGCACGGTGTATGGTGTGGGTCGATCTGACATCCCTCTAGACAAATCTACGCTAATGGGCCTCATGGTGTCCGTGGGTGTGGCGATTTTTTAGACTTACTCCAATTGGGATGGTTTTCAATAGAGTTTTTTTTTTCTTAATGATGTTATAAACCCTCCACCAATTTTTACAAGTTTTAGAGGTCACTCGATTGAATTTAAACTTTTTTTGTTCTTTTCAAGGTTACATAGCTGGTTTTTCATTAAATCATTTAATTTTGTCTCTTTTGACCTAGTTTTTAGGGTTTGTGGATTTGTTGTGATTATAAGATCTTCGCTAGCGCTATTCGAGAGATATGTGGTTAACTATTGACGCAGACCCCATCTTTCGTTCTTAAAAAGAAAAAAAATTTAAGACTTCCATTCACCCTTGTTTGGGCCCTTCACAACTTTTTAAACCTCTCCATTTCACCATGAATAAGGAGTTGGAAGCTATTCATAAATGTTGACAAAGAAGCATATCTGAACATGAATATTTTCATCTAAAAAGTTAGGCTCATTGCATTGCCTTCTTTATTCTTTCATAACATAAGTTACACTTGGCCTTCCTTCATTCTTGTCACATAACCAACAAATTGTATGCACTCCTCAATTCTAAATTGTATGTCATTTCAAAAATCTTAGAGAATCAAAACATCTCAAGTTTGACCAAAATTATAGAAAGAATTATAAAGATTTGTGAGATCAAATAGGTACACTATGAAAATATAATTAACAATGAATCCAATGATACTTAGTTGATACTCTAAAAGTTATTATCTTATCATATATATAAATTTGGTCAAACTTGGGATTCTTTGACTCTCCGAGATTCTTGTAACAACTCACAATTTGGGTTAGAGGGAGTAGAATGCAGGTGCCGTGCACAGATAATGGTGGCAGTGCCTAATGGGAGAATGGGAGCTTTACTTGCAGTGGTTCATGAAGTGCGGCACTTGCTGCGGCCATCAACTCCTGAAGCGAGAGAAAACCGTCCCCCTGCAAGTAGAACAAGTGCGCCACCTTGCACATTTTCCAGAAGAACTCTCTGCAGGGCCTAGGAACAGCGCTGCCCTCCACCACAAGCCTCAGCAGCTCCTTCCGGGAGGCCACAGCAGATCTCCTCACCTCCCTCTTCGCCGTCTCCATGGAGGCTGCAGCTGCAGGCGACGCCAAGCCGCCGCCGCCACTGCGGTGAGCGTGCAGCAGCAGGACGGCGTTCACGTACCCCTGGCTGCTCTCCTTCTGGTACGTGCCGAGGTCGTTGAGGAAGCGCGTGCAGAGGGACGTGTGCCTGAGCATCTCCTTGTACTCCGGATGGTTCACCATGTCGTCCGAGAGCTCCGTTCCGGCCAAGAACAGTGGCACGGCGAGGATAGGGCCTATCGCAGAGCTCACCTCTGCAACCGGCTGGTACTCTTCCATGGTCGGCGCATACCCTTTGGCCGTCCACTCAGCCTCGATCACATTGGACTTCAAGTAGTCAATCCACTGTTATGTGCAAGAGAAGTGAGCAGGATTAGGAAACACTGATGACGAAGCAACGTACTTTGCCACAGTGAAGTTCAAGTAGTGAGCCAGCAGGACTTACAATTTGAGCAAGATGGCCCATCACACTGCGGTTCTGTACCTTCACAGCCTTTGCATCGATCTCGCTCATCGTGTTGTAAACAGCGCGGAATAGAATCTCTACGTGCTGAGAGCAGAACCCAATTTCGTCATGCTGCTCCCACCTGCAAAACCATATCTTTCAGTTGCCAGCGACAGCAAGCATAAGGTATGCATTGAGATCAGTATTATATATACTTCTCAATTAGTGCGATTAAGTTGTTTTGCTCCTCTGCTGATCCTCCGCCATCAAAGAAGTCGTCAACTGCAGTAGTCAAAAGAGTGTTTTGGATCGATGCAATGCGGGCATCGGATAACTCCGGAGGGAACACAGTGGAGGCCATGAAGACCCATATGAACAGTGGCGATTTTCTTGCAAACTTCAGCTGATCCAACCCAACCTCTTTGAACCAACTGGTTACAAGTTAAAGGGTAAGCATACTGCATATTATACTTGGTTTGATAATACTACAACAAGCATAAGCATGGTGGTCAGGTTTATACGGACCTCTCTATCCACTTAACTTCTTGCTGGTAAAGAGATTGGGAGGAATGGAATTCTTCAATGGCCAGTGACAGGATATCATCTGCAGCCTGGCAGGCCCTGATTCATTTCCATCGAACAAGTATTTTCAATTGTTTGGAACACATACTATCAATTGTTTTTTTTTTTAAAAAAAATACTAAGGGAAGAAACTCACAAATATGCTGATTTTCGCACTTGAATACACCTGATGCTGAAATGTTCAATGTTCCTCTTGTGCTCTAGTGGTTCCACGGCAGCAGAGTAGAAGGGAATCTCAAGGGCATACTCAACCTGAAATGTATGAACCATTGCACTGTATTCAAAATGAGAATCAGCAAAACAAGTGTGGGTTACAGTTACAGTGATTACCTCTTTGGGAATTATCCGTCTCAGTACTCTGCTGGAGCTCAATTGTTGCTTCAATAGTCTACCTGTCCATGAACCAACATTTTCTAGGATCCTCTCGTCTTCATACACTTGTACTTGTGAAGCTTTGTACAACTCCAGCAAAGCCTTTGTATCATTCAGATGCCCTTCAACTGAACCATGGAATCTCGACTCTTCGTTAAAGTGAGAAAAGATGTCTACACCCAAGTTTTATCAGAAGGCTTATTAGCATTACCATATCTCACTTAAAAACTAAAAATATGCCAAATAATCTGACAATTACCGGAGGAAATGTGATATCCGTGCATGCGCAGGATGCGGAATGCCATAGAGCATGTCTCCATGTCCATGAGAATCTCTTCTTCATTTTGCTGCCAGGATCTGCATTGCATACAAATCCTATTGAGACAAAATTGGCCAACGCAAGCAGCTAACGGAATCAGATCAATTACCTGTATGCCATGTCTAGTATACTGTTTATTTCACTTGAAAAACGACATGATATTCCCAGGCTTTCAAGGGTATCTACCAGGCAAAGCTGGGAATAAATACTCATATGGTCCACCGCTGGAACTGCAAGCACACGCCGAGTAGTTTTAGTTTGGATATACATATAGCATAAACCAGAGTATAAATAAACAATGGGCACACACCTACCTGAGCTGCGAAACTTGTTTCCAAGCCCATCCAAGTAGTTGAGCGCATTGTTGTCGCCGCTGTGGATTGCTAACGCAGAGGTTGCGGAGGGCGAGTTGAACAATGATCCGTTCTTGCTTTGGTACGGCAGAACATCATCCCAGTTTTGTATTATGTCCCCTAATCCTTCTGCTACGTATGCCATATAGGCTTTTCTTCCTGAATCCATGCTGCTGCCGGTAGATATTAATAAGTTATACTTCTATTAAATCATTTAATTTCTTAGACAATTCTTGCTATTTAATTTTCACTTAGGCAATTGATGAACAAAGCTATTGACTTATCAGAAATCTAATACGGCATAAAAAAACAGAGGGAGTGGATCATGCTTCAAATCTTACTAGACCATAAATCCAACTTTATAATCCGATTGAAGTTTATCTTTGCAATTATTAAATCTACAAATCAGGATCAATATTAACTATATTTTAATTAAAGTAAAAATAATGACATATGAGTCCTATATATGCCATGCCTACAGTTTTATACAGAGAGAATTTTCGAGGAGTACACATTTAGTATGTTTAGAGCAACTCCAACGGTACCATATGTGACCTCCTAATCTAGTGTTTTGGGAAAAGGATGAAAAAAAAAAATTGCTTCAACAGTACCCAATACTTGCTCCCAATCTTTGGGATGTTCGAAAAAATCCCCCCCCGCATATATTTTGTGTGTATTAGGGGAAAACATCCCCTGAATTTATAGGAATGTCGAAAATTCTTAACTGCACTTTAAGTATTCTAGCTCGCTTTGTATAATTGATAATAACCCCCATGTTCGAATATGTGCGTGTATATTTTCCATAAAAATTAATCATAACATATATAAATGGGTCTTCACTTGCAGTTGAAGATATATGAATTTGAATTGTTTTAAGCCCATGATAGGGGATATCTTTTGAAGTATGCTATTAGTGATCTAATATTGGCATTAGGGGGAGAGAAAGCCTATATTTTGAATGCCAAATATTATTTCCATAGAAGAAAAATGGTCTAGAGAAAATATTTCTTGAAGCTTGAAGCAGAATAGCACCACGCACGAAGTCATACAATAATCGACTAATGCTCTTGTGAAGAGCATATGCCGGATATTTTTGAAATGAGAGGAGTAACTTAAAGTTATAAACCAGAAGTTGTGTTTAATACTAGTAAAC
Organism: Hyparrhenia diplandra; assembly: GCA_015847255.1. Classification (NCBI taxonomy): domain Eukaryota; kingdom Viridiplantae; phylum Streptophyta; class Magnoliopsida; order Poales; family Poaceae; genus Hyparrhenia; species Hyparrhenia diplandra. Next base: position 113,348 of record JADLZK010008025.1, on the reverse strand, counting down.
TAAATGTTGTATACTATCAAGCTAAATCTATGGGGATGCCTATGAGTTGTAGTTTAGTGTATACTTGTTAAATAGAAATGAAATAGAACTCCGTTCTTGCGAACGTAACGTGTGAAAACGTAACGCCTCATGAAGAAGGTTTAGCATCTCATGAAGAGGATCATCATGAAGATGACATCAACACAATAAGTGCGCACCTCACTAGTGTTCGGTAAGCGGAACAAATATACAATCTCTTGTCTACGAAAATGACAAAGATAGAATATTCTCATATTGTGAGAATATTGGGAGAAAGAAATAATTGTCGACAACACTATGGCCCTCTTTGGTGAGAGCTCGCCGGCCCGGCTCGGCAATCGTAAGCGTCCCTCAGTAGCTACGCGGGGGCCGGAGCCGCGGCCGCAAAAACGAGCTTCACCTACGGAGCTTCACCTCGATGTGTCGGTGAGAGAGGAGGAGAGGTGAGAGAAAAAGAGCTCGATGAACAGTACAACTATAGTAGGTGAGGACGAGGAGCCGAGCCGCGAAAACCGTGCCAAAGAGGGCCTATCTCTATAATTGTAAATTTTTTTCTCTTATGAGAACCTGGATTCGGAAAACAAAGTTCATGGCAAAATCGCTTGTAGCGATTATATCGGGTCAATGAAGAAGGCAATTGAGGTTGAATCTTCTAAGAAGAAATGAATGTTCCGCTATATCTCTCGCAAATGAAACGAATGAATATCGAATGTGCAGTTAATTAGTAGATTAAATCCATATATTCCCAAGGAATATAAATCGCAAACTTGTAGAAATCTCATACTAAGTACTAAAGTCTAAGGTATATATATTTCGAATGAATATTCAAGTCTCAAGAAAAATATGTCCTAGAGGGATTATAATCATTGAATAATTTTATAGTGGATAACCCTATATCATTGAGTATATCACACATCTCTTAAGCAGTAGAAAATGTATCTCATAGAAGAGAATTATTAATTCACTAAGAAACTAAGAATGAAAGTACATCCTTGAAGAAATTAAACCATGAAGAATTTACCAATCAATTCTTGAATAAACACCATTGACCCCCTCGAGAAGTGAATATAGACCCGAGAAAAATACAATGAGGAATCTTAAACACCATGAAGGTGTCATTGAAACACTTGGTGTATGAAAATCTAGCAATATTGTGTTGATATCCTCTATATACTACAAAAGGTATAAGAATAATGGTGGTTGTGGCAATTGAATTATCCCCTAAATGCCAAATGTATGGCTGGATTTGTACAATCAAAGTCACGAAGATTTGTAGAATACAATTTGAAAATCCACTAAGGATTAATTATAAGTATCTAAACTCTAGTATAAGTTTGATACACTATTTAGAAGATATTGAAGATTAATATCTATTCATGAAGAATTGAATTTCTGAAGAATATATGACCAAGAAGGTAAAAACGCGTTGTACTCTTTTTTTCGTATGTGAGTTTTTACTTGAAGGTTTCTCACACAAGGTTTTTAATGGGACAACATGTGCAATGCAATTAATGAATGTGATGTACTCTTTTCTCCAAGAACCATTTTTTCCAAGTCCAGTTGTATGTGGGCCCTTATCGAAACTCTTAGGCCTTGGCAGGACTATATATATGTGGGAGCTCTATGTTTGTAATTACCAATATTCAGATGAATAAAGAATAGTCTCGCTATCTTGTATCTACTTGTTGTACTTCTCATCTACTGTGTTGATCATAAGAGACGGAGAGGGAAAGGTCCTAACCACTTTGACGACATGTTTACAATACAAATAACCATACATAATACATTGGAATTTTGGTGTTGAACTACGCCTAAGCCGCCACGTTAGAAGAACATATTATTAACGTTTTATCTAATAAAGTTCTATTATTGATGAACTTATTTTTGTTATTACAAATGATTTATATTGTTAATGATGAAATGTGTAATGTTCTAAATATTTGTGATTAAGTAATTGATCTAAAATAATTGAACCGGTGGGGTTAAACTATCCCGTGGTTGGGCGGTGAATCAATAAACCGAGACCCTAACAATTATTATTGTTAAACCGCATACCGAATCGAATGTCATGTATTTGCACATTGCACTTGTGAAGCAACAACGAACCTTTGTAGCTCCATTTCCGGAGATAGATGATGTTGGTGACATCGGATTTTCCCAGTGGAAGTTCTAACCCTAAAGCAATGGCGGAACTTGATCATACCAGAACAATGATGTTGAACCCTATAGGCGTTTCACACTTGTCATCATCGATAGCGTAAGACCAATTGTTCCCGATGAAACGTAGCCCCGAAAGGAATATATAATGCCAACATTAGAAAACAAGAAAAAAAAAAACTAAACATGTGTATGTACAAAGAAAATCATTCAACTCATGAGAGGAGTTGCTTGAAAGAAGAAGTCACATACTGCATACTTTTCCAAGGACCACAAGTTTTTTACGCATTGGATGCTTACATAGGCACACGTACAGCTCATGCCACGGACACCCCTACGGGGACAGTATGGATGTGTTTGTTTTCTTGGTTTATTTCTAGCCTTGCTAGTTTTCAAACCTGGACAGCTTTAGCCTATCCTCAATAAGCCAATTTCCAGGTGTTTAGTTGCCTGTATTGTCTAAGCTTGGCTAGCACATGGCGTGTTTGGTTGCCTTGGTTCTTCTACATATATAGAATCATCATGTTTTCATGCTGGTGAGTTTACCTCTCTGACATTGTCTCAAATAGGTGGTGAGTGTACAAGGGAAGGAAGAAGGATGCAGTAGCTCCTCCGCCAAAATCAGTGGCACCCAAAGCTCGAATCCAACTGCACAAGCTACGCATAAGCAAGGGCCACATCCTTCAAAGAGCACCTCAACGAAAAGCAGAGGTCCTGGCGATCCCTATCTTGTTTTCCTCTCGCCACGGTCCGAGAAGGCAGCGTGACTGCAACGACACCCATTCTGCCAACGTCCGCGACCATGTCCACCACCATCCTCCCAACCCCGGCGCCCGGCGCCCGGCGTCGCGGCGGCTCCACAACGAGCGCCTACACCAGCTTAGGGAAATGTTCATCCGTTGGGAGCCTCGTGTGCGTCCTCTTCCTCGTGTGGATGCACTACGACCGCCACACGTGCATCGTGTTCTTCCGTGGGGAGGACGCAGACGTGGATGTCGACCGCATGGCGCGCATCCTCGCACACCTCGCCACCACCTCCCGGTACAGCAAGCCGATGCAAAGGAGCTTCTCCACCTGCACCATGTCGCCTGACGCACGGCGCGGCCTCGACAACTTCAGGCCCAGCCGCCTATTGTGGCGAGTATTGCCGTGGGTCCTCTGCCTCCCTCGTGGTGCTCGCCACGGAAGCTATGGCGCTACGCATGTTGTGGATGGCTGTGGTGCCGCCGTCGCCATAAGGGATTGGGGAACAGGACCCGACGAGGATGGGGAGCAAGGCTTGGTCGGTGTGGGAGAATAAGGCTGCCGCCGGTGGAGAGGAGCAGGAGTGGAGGACGACGAGCCGGTGGTGGGAGCGAGAAGCAGAGCGGCGGCGCCGCAAGCAAGCGGGGGACGAGTGGAGCGTGGCCGCGCAAGCACGATAGGGGAGGTGACAAGCCCATTCCGTTTTGGCCTGGCCAAGGGTTGTACGAAAGGCCAGGCCTCGCTTAGACCTCAGCCAAGCGAACCAAATAGTAGTTTCTTGGCCCAAGCTGTCTGGCTAGGCCTTTGGGCAGGGAACCAAATAATCCCTATGTGTTCGTTTTTTTTCTTCTAAAGCAAAAAGAAACAAACATACTAAAAGTGTTGAGAATTTGTTGAGGATTAACGGCACATATCCATGTGCAAGCATCTCTGTTTGAATGCTTACGCTTCACAGCTCCTCTGTGAGTATGTTCGCACACATTTTTTTCCTTCCAAAGTGAGGCTGTTTGATTCACTAAAAATTAGTAGCGACAATTAGTGAAAATATACCGTGGAAACCACGCATTACTAGGTGAAAACATACAAAACCAATTCAAAAGATCATATCTTAGACATTTCAAAAATTCTAAAATATGGCACACCCATAGTGCTTATAACTAGGTACTCACATGCAAAAGTTAGAATGTAAACTAACTAAAAACATTCATACAAAATGACAAATTTAAGGTGCACCGCAATCGCCTTTGAAGGACAAAAAAATCCTTTAAATTTTCGCCCTGTTCGCTTTTGCTAGCTGGCTGTGGGCTGGCGGCTTTGCTGTGAGAGAAAGTACTTGTTGGACCTACGGTGGGTACCGATCTTTGTGAGAAAATCTACTGTAATTTTGGTAGCCGATAAGCCAAGTGAACGGGGCCTTTGTCTTTAGTACACATGCACTTGAAATTTGTCATTTTCATAAGAATTTTTGAAAAGTGAGTTTGCATCTCAACTTTTCCATATGAGTGTATATTTGTATGCACTATGGGTGTGCCAAATTTCAGAATTTTTGAAATAGCCATGATATGACCTTTTGAATTTTCACCCAACATGTGGTTTGCAATAGATATTTTCCCTAAAATTATGAGAGTTGCTATATCTCTTTTTGCAAGAAAAATAAACATTTCTTGCAACGTGGTAAACCCCCGGATCATCATCCAACGGTGAGATCTATCAATAGTGTTAGCTAGCACAATTTTAGCACAACATACAAGAGACAATTAACAATTTTTTTACTATAGAAAAACAAAGACAAAAGAGGGTGGTGTCCTAACACAAAGGACAAGATACAAATTTAAACAATTTTACCACAGCAAACTAGAGACAATAAATAATTTTTTTCTATAGAAAAACAAGGACAAAAAAGATTCCAAGTGTTCCCGTCATCATGCGTGCGTGGTGTCTGCTCGCTCGTACATCACTCCATGTCCATGCGATCGGGGACAAGCAGATTCCAAGTGTTCCCGTCATCGTCATTTTTCTCGGGACGGTGCAAGATAGGAGTCCAAAAAATCTTTCGACAGATGTATATGAATCGTGTAAAAGTATTAGTAGTACGAAAGGCCGGACCTGGCTTAGACCTCAGCCAAGCAAACCAAATGGTAGTTTCTTGGCCCAAGCTGCCTGGCTAGGCCTTTGGGCAGGGAACCAAATAATCCATATATGTTTTTTTTTTTTCTTCTAAAGCAAAAAGAAACAAACATAAAAGTGTTGAGAATTTGTTGAGGATTAACGGCACATATCCATGTGCAAGCATCTCGGTTTGAATGCTTGCGCTTCACAGCTCCTCTGTGAGTATGTTTGCACACATTTTTTTTTTCCGTTTTTGGAGCCTGGCCAAGCCTATTTGCTACGAAGTATTCTAATTGTTAGTTGAAAGGTTGCTAACTATTAGTTCCATTAGCAGATTTAGAGTTGCTAATATGTACTAGTAATTCATAACTAGTATAATGCATGTGCTAACACTACGTTGGTATCTTTATATCTTACTATCCAACCATCTATTAGTAGGTGGTTGATGTAAGCAAACCTCGTGCTAAAAATGATCTACATATTATATATATATATATTTGAACCGAACTAAAAAGGCCGTGATAAGTACTCATGGCGTCGTATCGATCGATCATGCATGTACCTTTCCTGACGTGCTGGTCGCCGATGCTCCACGTTTTGAGCGCCCAGAACGCACGCCAACGTGGAGGAGATGGCATCCTTGCGGAGCGAAGGAACCCCCGGAGGTGTCCGCCGAGGCCCCAGGAGCCGTCGTCGTGCTGGTTCTCCATGATCCACTCCACGTACCGCGGGAAGCGCGGAGAACCTGGATTCCCCGCGCGGGCACCATGGCCACCCAGGCCGTCTCGTACGAGCTGGACGCCGCCGGCTGTTCGGCGGCGGCGCTGCTGGCTCGCCGGAGCTGCTCCCCGATCCTGTCCTCCACTTCTTTCCTCGCCTCACGTGGCTGCCGCCGCCGCTGCTGCAGGGTGCATGTCGTTTGCTCTGCATGAAGAAGGTACCTTGACGTTTGACGACGTCGGGTGCGTAAAGGCTCGAAGCCGCCGTGCCGGGGCCATGGACGGCTGGAGTAAGGCGAGGTGTGGGGGGACTGGGGGTACTGCAGCGATCGGTAGTAGGAACGCCATTGCTTATTCAACTCCCTCTTCTGGCTCGTTCTCTCGCTCGCTGCGCTTGTGACTTTCATCTTTAACAACAATCGACGACACGTCAACAGTGCGTGTGGCTCAGGAGCAAAAAAAAGAAAAACGATGACCCCGGCAGCCAGCAACACAAATTCAGGCCAACACAGGCCACAGCCCAAGATAGGCTGAAAGTCTCACACACCTTGCCGCAGCCGCAGAAAGCCGACACATAATTATTCGACGATTCCGTCGTCGGACCTTTCGCCTTCCACACGTCCGCGTCGGCTTGTTGGGGGCTCTCGTCGCCGTTCCGTGATCGCAGCCGTCGCCCGGTCTTGACGGCAACGACGGACGGCCGGATATATCGATGACCGCCGCAGCTCTCCGAATCTCCGTTTTATTCAATCTGCTCAAGTACATATCGCAAGCATGGCATTCTACCGAGGTAACCTAAAAATCCTTAATCCTGTCTCAAAAGTATTTTTTGCTCCCCAATCTGAGATGCTTGCGGCTTATGAATTTTTTTTTTCGGCAAAAGGCATTTTGCTTTGTTTGCATTCCAACAAAGTATGTACTACCATACTAGTTAGTAGAGAGTATGTTCAACTTATTGTTAATGGAAAGGTGATCTCGCGGTGAAAAAAAAAGGAGAGAGTATGTTCAATAGACGGCACTTTCATTGCCTTAGAAGATCTTTAGCTGACTTAGCTGATACATGAGCTACCTCATTACAATTTGGACTAACAAAGACAAAAAGAAATATCTTCATAGTTGCTTTTCATCATCTTGATGTCTTGGACAATTGCTCCTACATGAGATCGATCTAGATTTTTTTGCATGAGCTTTCGTACCAAATTTAAGGATTCTCTAAAGCAACTGCCACTTTATTGAAGTGTTGATCATAGATAAACTTTAAAGCCAATCAGACAACCAGCAGACATTTCCGGTTTAGAGATTCTGCAAATTACTTGATTGGTTGCAACCAAGAAATTTTCATTGTGGTCTCGTATCACACATCGTCCAGCTCCCATCCTTTTTTCGATTCACTGAAAACAGCAGCATCAACACTTGCCTTAACCCAATCTTCCGGCAGTGGAACCCATCGGTTGGAAGAAGCATTAGGCTCACATCTTTTAGAAAACTCAGGAACATCATTGCAAAAGCATTACCACTTGAATATATGCCTTTATGTTTTCAACATTCCGATTTGGATGAACAATATCTTGCCCATTTCTAACACTATTCCTATTATATGTCCCAAATATGCCAGATAATTAAAGTAAAGATAGTAGTCTCTTCGTCAGATGCATTAGCTAAAAACTCACATAACCACTGCTTGGGGAAATAAGCGGCATAAGTTTACAATTTATACCGCACCATTTCTTCATTTCGCTCCATATTTCTGCCACTTATTGACATTTGATGAAGGCATGAGCCACCGTTTCTACCTGACCACAGAAGTATCAAGCATCAATGTTACAAATGTTCCTGCATGCACATGATGGTGCTGGACGGCAGCTCGCCTAGCACGGTGGGGGCTGCCACACCCGAGCAATGTCCTTTCTGTGATCAAGAAGAAGAAACCATCAATCATCTAGCATGTGGCTTCACTCGACAGTTTTGGTTCTCTCTTTTTCGGCATTTTGCCATTTTGGTATCCATCAGTTTTCACCAGTTATCGGAACAAGGAGTCGGTCAGTCGCACAAATTACCGATCGATCGATGACGTGACTTTGCCACTGAGTTCTGCTAGTAAAAGTTTGGCGGTAAAAAGGACACAATCCTTCCATTCCAAAAGGGACAGAAAAAGAGGAGAAAAAAATGTGCGAACATACTCACAGAGGAGCTACCATAAAGAGGAGAAAAATGGACGCCCCGCGTCGTCCTCGCCATGGACCAAACTTAAGTTACCGGTGCCTATCATGGGACAATGCAAAGGGAACCAACCAACAAACTTGTTGCGGGTGGATGCTGGCGTCGAGCTCGTGTCGTTGTTGCTGCTTTCCGTTTGACACCGGCCAGGATGATGCATGTATGGTCCCGGTCGGCCCTTGCATTGCATCGTCTCTTTTGCATGGTGTAACGTGTTGGGCTGTACTGGCTGCCTGCTGGTTTTCAGCTATCTGCGGATATATGCAAGCACGAGGCGTCGAGGCATGAGCATGACCGCTGAAAATGAAATGGGATAGGTTCAGCGGGTTACAAATTCACAAAACCTGTTAGAGAACGGATTCAGGACACTCTTGCTGGTGTCTGCATATCAACGTTTGGCGAGTATTTATTTGCTATGTACTGTAGTTTTTTTTTTAAGAATTATTACACAGGAGTACTATGAGCTTTGAACACGTGTATTCAAACTATAACCTTATGAGTATCTTCGAAAGACTGAGCTGACTGTATTTTCATGGGCTCCGCTCTTTGTAATTTTTTCCTTTTTTTTTCCCATTGTTATTAGGACATCATTACCGAGGGTCTTGATTATAGTTTTCCAAACGGGCCACGTGAAACAGGCTGGCACGGGCCTGGTACGAAAAACATGGCCCGGGAACGGTCCGCCCTGGCCTCGCCCGTGCTCATGTCTGTCTTGGCCCGTGCGGTGCCTGGAAGTCAGCTCGTAGTGCGGTGCGGGCAGGGCACGCCCAGCAGGCTATTGGATCCAAATAGATGAATACGTATGAGCCGTTCGATGAGGCATATCAAGTATATAAGACGCATCTTTCTCCCCTCCCAACCCTAACTTGCACGATGGGACGGTGGTGGCGCGGCCAGGGCGTGGTGGAGGCGCGCGGCAGGTCCCAGCGACGACGCGGTGGTGCTTCCTCAAGGCGGCGAACGTCCCTCGCGGAGGTGGCCGGCGGGCTGCCATGGCGTGGCGGCCAGTGTCGGCACGGCTCAACGGGCCGGCGTGTCGCGTGCACGGCTGTGACCTTTGGGCGGCAACACGTCCGCGACAACGCCACCGTGCCCCATCCTGCCGTGCCGGCCGTGTCGCGTGCTTTCGTGCGTGGCGTGTCAACGACACGTTTGGAAAACTATAGTCTTGGGCCTTGTTTAGTTCGTTGGCAAATGTCACAAAGTTAAATTTGGACATTGAAGACGTTCGCGTTTGTTTAAGAAATATTGTTCAATCATGGATTAACTAGACTCGAAAAGATTCATCTCCCCGATTTACAACCAAACTATATAATTAATTACTTTTTTTACATACATTTACTGCTCCATTTGTGGCAAATATTGTCGACGACAGCAACCGTGCGTGAGCGACTGTGGACTCTAGCAGCCGAGAGCCGACGATAGATGCACACGGCACTGCACTGCTGGCCGGGTTTCCATATTCCGTGGAGGAACAGGGCAGCACACACGTGCAAGAAACAACGGTACATTGCCGCCACATGCCGCCGGCGACTTTCAGGTTGCAACAAAACAGTAGGCAGCCTCGTCCGGCAACACGCACGTGGTCGTCTCTTTTCCGCCACCGGATTAGCTTATCTGATTTCTGGTCCGGACGTACCAAGGTTAATAAGCGGGATTTTTACTGCTTCGGTGCCTTGGATAAGGCCGGGTTGGATCAACGCAAGAAAAGTATTTGGCCTTTTGCTTCTTCCATGGCCGCTCCTTCCTCTTTTCCTCGATCTCAGCTAGCTCAAAGTACTGTCAGACCAGAGGTGAGGTGTTGTTTTCTCCAACGCACAAAACAATAGGAGGTGTTGTTTTCCATAAACTTTTTGTTGAAAATTAATCGAGGCGTCATTTTTACAAAAAAAAAAAAATAATTTAGCCAAGTAAAACTGGCAAGGTAGCAAAGAGATTATACATCTTTTTCTTTTGTCATTTATCCGTTTGCCAAGGTTATTGTGTTAAAAATACAGGTGGCTTCCTTCAGGCTTACTGTTCCTCGTAGCATGTCACACTTGTTGTTGAAGCGCGCGCATTGTTCTATTAAGCACGGCCTCCACTCATCCATGAACAACAGAGCATGTTTGGTTTGGATGCTCCTCCAGGTGCCCGATCGGGCGAGCCGCACGGCACTGGGTCGCGTCGCGTCGGGCCACGGGCCAGCCGAGCGATGCCACCACCGTGCCCGGGCGAGCCTGCGGCCCATGGTACGCCGTGGGCCATTTTTACCAGCCACCACCGCCGCCGTCTTGCGCCCCGTCAAGCCGCCGAGAGGAGACGGGAGAGTGGGCGGCGCGCAGCGTCCGAGCTCGAGGAGAATAGCGCGAGGTCGGGAAGAGGAAGAGCGCCTTGGCCGGTCGCGCTGCTGCGCCTGCCGCCGCCTGCTGCGTCCTGCCGCCGGCGCCCGCCGTCGCCGCCCGCCTGTGCTTGGTGCCGTGGAGAGCGGATCCGTGCGCGCCCCGTAGCCAAGTTGGTTGTCGAGTGCATGCAATCCTGGGTGCATGCGGATGCGGACTCGGTGGAGAGAAGAGGGAGAGGATGCGTGGTGGAGAGGAGTGCATGGGGATAGAGAAGAAGGACTTCGATAGGAAAGGAAGGATGAGCGGAGGAGGATGCATCGCTGATTTAGTAGGCTGGAGGCGTAGTGGGCTGCTGATTTACTTGGACCTTTTTAATGCGCACCGGGCTGCACCGGGCCAATTCTAGTTACCGGGCGTGCCGGCACCGTACCATGGGCTGGGTCGCGCCCATGGCCCGGCATCGATGATCGGGCCGTCTGCCGTGGCCCGTTGGACACCGGGCGGACCGGGCCTCGAGGCGGGCCAAAAGGCGGGGCTGCGTGCCGCGGCCAAACGCATAACTATACCCCCACTCCCGTGCAGCTCCGACGCCAGGCAACAATCCTAGGTGTTGGGTTTCGGTCGCCCGGGACTGCCATCACTTGCCTAGCGTGGCAAGGCCCGAGGGGCGGCATCCAAACAGCCATCGGGCGTGCGTGGGGATGCTTTGCTTCAAAGGAAGCATCCATCTCTCAAGTCTGAAATTCAGGTAGCAGCAATGCTGCAGTGGGCCAATTATTAGAACAAGGAGTCCATCGGTCGCACAAGTGACCGATCGATCGATAACGTGACATTGCCACTGAGTTCTGCTAGCAAAACTTTTGACGGTAAAAAGGACACAATCCTTCCATTCCAAAAGGGACGAAAAAAGAGAATAATTACAACAAGCTGAGTAGCTGACCCCTGACGAAGACGATGCAGACTCGGCACCATTCCGTTAAAAAAACTCAAACTTGGCTCTAGGACCTTATATTCGTCTCCAAAAGCTCAGCGCTTTCGCGAGCGACAACATTCATTACTGAGATTGGGAAGAACAGGCAAAAAGGCACCGCTGCGAGAATTTTGAGCACCTGAAAATCAGGCCCAAAAACAACCTAACCTGAGTCCTGACCACACGGGCAAAAGGCAGAACACTACCATCAGAGGATAAAAATGGACGCCCCGCGTCGTCCTCGGCATTGACAACACTTGAAGTTACCGGTACCTGTCATGGGACAATGCTAAGGGAACCAACCAACAAACCTGATCGAGCTAGTTGCGGGTGGGTGGTGGCGTCGAGCCCGTGTCGTTGTTGCTGCTTTCCGTTTGACACCGGCCAGGATGAGGCGTTCATGGTCCCGGCCGGCCCTTGCATTGCATCGTCTCTTTTGCACGGGCATGGGTTGGGCTGTATTGGCTGGCTGCTGGTTTTCAGTTATCTGCGGTCCAAGCATGAGCATGACCGCTGAAAATGAAACGGGATGGGTTCAGGGCGTTGTTACAAATTCACAATAACCAGTTGGAGAACGGGTTCAGGACTTGCTAGTGTCTGCATATCAACGTCTGGCGAATATTTATTTGCTATGTATTGTATGTACCTTTTGAGAATTATACACTAAAATATAGACACCCACAAAACGAACGCACGCACACATTCAAACCTCCGAATAAGAGCTGACAATATTTCCACTGGCCCTGCTGTAATTTTTCTTTTTGCCATTATTAGTACGTCATTTCGAGCGAGCGTCCTGATATTTTCTTCACCTGTTCCAACAGTAAACAGTTTGGAGGTTAAAGAGAGCAAAAGGTACGGTGCACAGTAAAAAGAGAGTAGTAAGCTCAAAGCAGTACTCCCTCCACCACCTCCTTCCTCCCGTCACCGGCCACAACTCCTCCCAGTCCCCTTCCACCGGCCCCCCCCCCCCCCGGCATCCTCGCCGGTGGCCAAGGGGGCGGTTGTTCCTCCTTTCCTCTACTTTAGTAGCCATCGAATAAAGGCCTTCATGGCCACCTTCTCTTCCTCATCCAAGCCACGCGAGTAGATGTTCGGGTGCTTTGGAGGAGGTCCTCATCCATGGCGGAGGCGGCATGTCCAACATCGACCATCCCGGTGGCTCGGGCGGGGCTTGGACCGCAAGTCCGACCTCTCAAGCCCGGCGAAACCAGCCTCTGGCTCGCTTCGCGGCCCTCGCCCGACCCGCCCGCGGCCGGGCGCCCGCCCAATCCGTCGACCCCAAGGTCGCTGCGTCGTCCGCGTGCTCGGCGGCGGCGGCGCTAGGGAACACCGACCGGCCATGGTGTGGATGCGGGCGGACCAAAGGACGCGCGAGTCATCTTCGCGTCGGCGCCGGCCGAAGGCCGGGGCCATCGCGTCACCATCGCCACCGCCCACTCCGATCGTTCTTGCCGTCGGGACCAAGATGAGATCTGCAACTCCCTCGCCGGCGGGCTCATCGGGGGCACGCGGTGGCTCCCGCTACCGAAAGCTCCTTCGTCTCGGGGATTTTTTTAGTGGAGCACCACATGGTGGGTCCCACAAACCACGATGTGGGGCTGCAGTTGATGCGTGTCTTGCGGCAGTGCTCTGTGTTTCCTTCCTCCCCTCGACGAAGACGCGCGGCCTCCATGATGAATCCAGCCCACCCATGGAACAAGTGCCTTCCAAGACAGAAGGCTCTCATTCCTGCTTTATCTTTTCTTTCTTTATTTTTTTTTCTTTTTTTTTTTTTGTGGTTTCTCTCCACAAGAGTCTACGGTGCTATGGCTCCATCTGCAGCATGGTGGCACTTCTCCCGGTGCTCCTCCGGACGGTGCCACCTCCCCTAGGACCCCGGTGCGAGCCGCATCTTCAATCTCCGACAACAACTCCAACCATATCAATCGGTCGTCGGTGTGCACTTTCTTGGTTGACTCGACCAGCCCAAGTTCAACCGATGCTTTGCACGGTCCTTCCGCTCGGGTGCATGCTTCCTCAATGCCCCTGCTACCCCCGCCGGTGGCTTCTTCGTCGTCATTGTCGCCAGATCCATGACTTCAATGTAACATGGTCTTCTTTTGAGCACCCTACTGTACTCCGGACTGTTGTGACAATATAATATAAATGTGTTTGTTATGGAAAAAAAAAAGAGAGGGCGAGATTGCATTGTTGTAGTAGTTCCTTTTTCTTGCTCTAGCTAGTGCGGCGTTTGTAGTCAAGAACAAGCAGGTTTGTTCCCCTTGCTTTCGGTCCATCTTTCACCTACCAACCACACTCCTGCCCTAGTGCCCTACCGCGGTGCAGTGTCTGAATTTTACGCCAAGCCCCACCCTGACCCATGCATGTTGCGCGGATGATGTCACATAGTATGTTGGTGTGTCCTCATGCTCTGCTCTGTTTGGACCTCCAATCCGGTGGATTCCAATTTCAGCAGCTCGATTGGTTGCGCGCAACGGCGGCGTCGATCTGTGCGGTGGATCGGAGTCCTGCTATATACTACTCCATCCGTAATTAAGTTGTATCCTATCCATGCATCTGTAATGTCTATCTGTGCCTGTGGACGACGACATGCATCTCGATCGACAGCAGCCAAAGCTTCCAAAGGAAATCTATCTATCATCACAGATAGTGCGCGCGGGAGTCAAACATAGGAGGCGCAGCGGGTCGGGGAGGCGTACCTAGGCATATGCTCAGCTACACTGGGCGCCATCCTCATCAGCAGCTGTCATTACTCCGATGCAATGCAATTCTGCAAACGGAAGAATTGCATCTGCATGACGCGAAAACCGCCGCCACCATTAACCCAAGAAACTTTGCTTTTGGCTGCATGCTTTCTGAGTAGCTGACTCACTCGATCGGTGGTGGGCCGGCCGGGGCGGGGCGCGCAGCCGGATCCGGATAGATCATAGATGTGCGTGCGTGCGCCTCAGCAGTTCGAGTAAAACGTGTTTTCCTTTCTATGCATGCAGTGCTGCGTCAATGTTAAGTAGGGTAAACTCAGCTTTCAGTCGCTATGGTCGTCTAGTGGAGCGTCAAGTTCACGAGTTGGGCACCAAAGCAAGCGGGTAACGAAAGGCAATCAAACGTCCAGACAGCATAAATGCATATAAATCGCAAAAAGAAAAGCATAAATGCATATAGCAACAGTGACATGCCGTATTTCTGTACTGAGTTGTTTTCTGCCGAAAATAAAAAACAGGATGCTGCTTCTGCCAAACACAATAGTTTAGGTCAGTTTTTCTGCGAGACACTGCCGCCGTACCGGTAGGGCATCTCGCCTAATAAGTCCTGTTTTTCCGGCTTCTCCTCTCAAACAGGTTCTAATAAAAAAAAAATTTAGCTTTAACTCTGCGCTATACCTTTCCTGAGACTGCTCCACCGACTCTACTACATAAACTTCACTGTGGAGCAGTTTCACGAAAAAAACTGGAGTTTATGGGTGCTCTCACAACTCTATGTTTTCCCTCGAACAGAGGGCACACGGAGCAGAGAGAAACATGAGGTGGAGCGGTCCTAAACACATCCTAAAAGGTCAAGCAAGCCAAAAAAAAAATCTATGATGAAGTCGAGCTACATCAAACATACCCTAAGGCCCTATTTGGTCTAGTTCCAAACTTCCAATATAATGACTCTGGCTACTTGCTACAGCAAGACATAAAGGAGCCAATGAAGCCAGAAATATATAATAGTTTGCTCCTTATTATAAGAGAAAAAAATAGCTCCTCAATATAGTGTAAGGAGCCATAGTCCAAGTCACCTCAAGCTCTACTGAACAAGATCTAATATAGGAGACCTCTGCAAATAGGCCAAGCTATGGCAGACATTAGGAGTTATGAAAGGAGTAGGTGTCATGTAGCATCATGGGTCACATTTACAATTACTAATTAGAACCCTAAAGGCGGCTCCACATTAATCTTTATGAGACGCGCTACAAGAAAGGTAGATCTGAGAAATTTTAACAAATGTTGATTTGGTAGACTATACCCATTGTGTGTAAAGTTTGAATATGTTACTCACATATGTCATTCTAAAATAAAATGAAAATAAACCCCTAAATTATGATCTAAATTACCTATATGTACTATTATTAAAGGTAATAAAAGTAACCTCATAAATTTTATCTAAATTTTGCCCACATCTACCATTACCAAAGATAAATGCAAAGTAACACTTAAATTAGTCACATATACCATTATGAAAATAAAATAAACAATTACTTTAATTTATATCTAAATTACCCAATCTACTGTCATAAAAAGATAAACATCCATCGATACATATAAATGATAATACAAGCTATTATGAATAAGGTTTCCATTAGATATCTACAATCTACATATAATGTAGGCAATGTGCTAGTCAACGTGTGTCTCTGGAGTGTCAAAAAAAAAAAAAAAAAAAAAAACGTGTGTCTCTGTGACGTGGTTAGAGCAAGGTTTTGGGATTCGGTTTACAAAATATTTCGGTGACCACCGAATTTGACGAATTTCGGAAATTCGGAAAATTTCATCCAGGTTTTCAATTAAGTTGACTGGTCAAAAAATTCATATTTTGACCGAATTTTGACCGAATTTTGACAAATTCTGTCCGAATTTTTTCATAAAATATGTAACAGCACATAAATCAACTAAAAATGCTTAAAACAAGTACCATGATCTAGATGAGGCTTTCAAGGCTACAACAATCACAGATTCAGTTTCACAATAGCCTAGAATCAACATTTAGACAACAATCTTAAGGAGTTTGCTCATAGAACTCCATAAATAGTTCAGAGTAGACTTTAGAGTCCACACAAAGGCCACATAGTCTAGTTCATCACTTAAACAGTCCAATGGAGTAAAATTTAGATTACAGTCCAGCCAGCCATACATACACTAGTACCCTAATAGAATTAAGTCGCTCACAAGTAAGCGCAAAAAAGAATATGTCAGCGTCAATGTTAATTGCCACTGCACCTTTGTGTTTCATGGCAGTCATCCAACCAACACCATGTACACACCAAAAGTTTCTTCCAGCTTCCAAAACCACTGCTGGAGAACTGCTGCTAGACTGTACCTAAAAAGGATGCATGAAACAACATTAATAAGCTTTGTGTTTTATGGAAATACACATCAATCAAATATAGCAGCAACAATTATTATATATAGATAATAAATATAGGTACCAAAGCATATTACCTTGACAGAACTACAGAAGAGATGCTACTCTCTCTCATAGAGAGTAGAGAGGCTTTGAGTCCTCATCTTTTTTTGCTGAAGTCTTCCAGATCTACGGCCACTAGGATTACCATCTTCCTCACCTAAAGCTTCTCTGTCTTCAACTCTTGCTGCAGTTACCACAGGCTCACCCTCACCATCAGAACTGTCATCATCAATGTCAATCGTGTCATCATCTTCAGCTAAGTCTTCCTCAAACCCATCCTCATTCTGTTCTTCATCACTCTCCCCCAACTCAAACTCAATCTCATCCAGGTCCATCCTAGCCCTCTTTCCATTAGATGAATTGCCTAGCTGGCTTCGACACAGATCAGCCAAACTAGGGCCTACATCATTCATAGATCTATCTAACCAGTCCCATATTGGATTCTTCTCATCAAAAATTGCAGCATCTAACATCATAGAACATGGATCAACTTCCTTGTCTTTCTGCTGGTATCCACTGTCCTCTCGGATACGCTCCTTCAAGTTATAATGCACATACACAAGTTTATGCAACTTGTCATAACCAAGCTTGTTCCTAATTTTTGTATGCACTAGTGCAAAAGTGCTCCAATTTCTCTCACAACCACTAGATGACACACATTGGGAAACAATACGTAATGCATACTTTTGCAAAGTAGGAACTTCTCCTCCAAACTGGAACCACCAATCAGCTACCAAAATGAGAATGAAAGTCAGCCACAAGGAGAACACAGATTCAACAATCTAATAGACATGTAACTAAATAGTGAATTAGTATTTGACATGTAAGAGATTCAACAATTTATAGCATTAAGCTACCGCTGTAGCATACTGTCTGTCATTATAGTAAATTGAGAGAGGTGCAGCAGCAGCGCCAGCACCTTATTATTGAGAAAAAAAAGGTCCAGCTACAGTCCAGCGCCATATTATTGAGAGAAAAAAAAGGTGCAGCCACATGAGACTTACATGGGGACATAGTCGATGCTCCAGCACGTGCTATGGGGCGATTGAACCTCCCAAGGCACTCTCGAAAGACTGATATTTCCTTGATTGCCTGAACAGCTTCATCAGATGTTTGTGCCATCTTCTCTATTGCATCTGTTAGTGCTAAAGAATATTCTGGTTTGCTGCAAAAGTTGTGCTTGTAATGGGTCTCGGGATCAAGAGCAGCAGCTACATAAAAAAGGTGAGCAAGAGTCAGATTTTATGGAAATACTAGACATGTATTAATGAAATTGAGTAGTAGTATCAATACCTGCAACCATTAATGTGTTTTTCTCCATATTGTTAACCCTCGCTGTCACCTTACTCATAAACCGATCAAACTGTCTTGATCCAATGCCAAGCTGAACTTCCATTGCTTGTATGGCTGCCATCATTCTAGGTTTGAACCCGTAAAGTGTACATGACTTCGTATATCTGAATATCGCAGCACCAAGTAGAGTGGTTTTAGTGCATCCACTACCCACTTCAGTGCCCGACCACCATGTAGAACTTGTGAGACAGATTCGGTGTACTCATAGTGCTCCTCAAATTTCCAATCACTCTCCTTCCAATCTTGTGAAACCATCCAAGCTCTAAGATTTTCTTTCCCTATCAAGGAAACTCGGAGGAACATAAATACTGATTCCAAAGCGAGTAGCATTTGGCCTTATCGGGCCGCCACCAATCTTCTTCTTCATCTCATCATGTAGCCCGTTATGATTGTACAGAACCTACTGAGATAATCTTGGCACTTTTAACAACATTAGCAACCTTTTCGAACTTGCCAATGTCCTTCAACATCAGATTGATAGTGTGAGCTGCACATGGCTGCCAGAAAATATGCTTGTATTTGGGTTCCTCAATTAGCTTCTCACATGCTTTCTTGTAATTTGCCCCATTGTCGGTGACAATTTGAACTACCAATTCACAGCCAATATTGTCAACCACCTTTCTAATTTCCCGACGTATAAAATCTGCATAGCAAAATATAGTAGAAATAAATTACATGTTACAAGCAGCAGCTAAGTAGTAGAAACTAACTGCAGCAGTAAACACATTTAGCAGTAAATTACATTTAGCCCATCTAACATTCTAACAGCCATCAATAGACACAAGTGCTTTTCAATATACAGTTACAAGCATGTTACTAACAGTAAGTAAATACATTCGGCTTAACATGGAATAAAACTTAAAAAGGAGAGATGGACAAAAATAAATAAGAATAACAACTTACTGGCACTTTGCTTGTGGCCAGATACATCAACTGACTTCACGAAGAACATGCGTGCATTACAATACACCATGAAGTTGATGATGGCCATGCCGGTAGGTCCTGTCCATGAATCACACATGATAGTCACACCATACTGCTGCCAACCTTGCTTGAATAGTTCAAGGGACTTTTCAGCTTCCTCAAAGTTTGCTTCCAAGAATTCCCCGTCAATTCCATGAGATGTAGGGATCTGTGCTGTAGGCCCTAGCTGCTGAGTAAGCCTAATTGCACTGCGAAAGTACGGGCAATCAGCTTTCAGCCCAGCAATGTCATTCGCATGGAAAAACTTTGCCCATGCCTGACCAAGCTTCTCTCTAGATCCCACTTGAAGTACAGTGTCAATTCTAGGCTGCACAGGTGCTTTGTTGCGTGCCATATCCTTGTCAAAGTAGGCTGTGACACTACTTTTACCAATAGAAACACGGACACCTTTGCCACTCCCACATCTCCTCTCTATTGCACGAGAAAGGTTCTTGTCTCCCAACTGCTGCCTAATATTCAAACGGACTTGGTCTTCTTCATCACTTGCAAGGTCAATCACTTCCTGTCCTTGCACCCCTTGCATGAGATCTCTCTCCAACCTGAGCATACGTTCCTTTTTCTCTCTTTTATTCTCCATTGATGTCTTCCGCAATTCCCTCATCGCATCCCGCACATCTCTAGGCACATTGGTGCATGACTTCACTTCACCAACAATACAACCAAGATGGTCCCTAAACCTGGTTGCACCTCCACCTTTGTTTACAGTCCCACAATACCCACATTTGAAACCTTGGCCAGTAAGCTTTGTGCCATGCATCCACACCTTGTTAATGTTTCCATCATTATGGCCTACAACATTTAGACCAATGCAAGTTACATTCAGTCATACAACATTTAATAAAAATAATAAGCCTAAAGAACAAAATTAAATCCAATCGGTATGCTAAATAGGTAGCAAAGTCACCCATCAGTTTTGGAAAAAAATAGAAAAAAAACAAAACCTGATAAAAAGTTAACTTCACGACTTCATCAAACCATCAGCCATCACTACGTAAAAGAATTACTTGACAAATTAACTCCCCAAGCAAGATATCAGCAATACAAAACATGGAAATTTAAGAGATAAATTATCTAACCAATGCAAGTTACTTTCAATCATACAACATTTAATAAAAAAAAGCCTAAAGAACAAAATTATATACAATCAGTATGATAAATAGGTAGCTAAATCACCCATCAGTTTTGGAAAAAAAATAGAAAAAACAGAACCTGATAAAAAAATAAACTTCACCACTTCATCAAACCATCAGCCATCACTAAGTAAAAGAATTACTTGACAAATTAACTGGAGCATCAGTCATCATTTCATACTTGGCATAAAGAATTCTAGATAGAACAAATCAGAGGTACTCTGTTTTCACATATACCTTGGGAAGCTACTGTCGGTGGAGATGCAGCCCTTGCTGCCGGCGGAGATGCAGCCCTTGCTGCCGGCGGAGATCCAGCCCTTGCGTGGCCACTAGTTGCACCACCCATAGCCCTCATCTGGTTGACGGCGCTGCTACTGGTACCCGCCCCACGGCGGAGAAGGCTACTCTCCATGAGCAAGATCTGCACCCAAAAGTGTCGATCAAGAAAAACACCAGATCATTGAGGTGCCATACAGCAGATATCGCACATCACGGACGAAAGAACATACACCAGAAATCGCACATCATGGATCGAGGAAAATACGTACCAGTAGGTCGAGGATTTGGTTGCAATGGAGGATTGGAGGCTGCTAGGGAGGAGAGGAGTGGAAGGGGAGACGATGGGGAGGAGTGGAGGTCGACTGGAGTGGAGGGAATCAGAGATCGCCGGCACTTCACGGTCGCTGGGCGCGCGCCCGCGCTAGCGACCGCCGCCGCCAGCCAGAGACGAAGTGGAGAGGAAATATGAAACCCTAGGGTTTCCAGAGCAGGGTTCGTGCTTTTATACCAACAGGAGGTATTTGCAGGCTTCTATGGATCTTGGGCCGGGCCAAAAATTCAAATTGGGCCGAATTAATTTGCCCGAGACAACAATTATTCGGGCCTGTCCGAATTTGACGAATTTCACCGAATTTCGGGAAATTCGGGCCGAATCCCAAATCCTTGGGTTAGAGTGAACATTATCTTAAAAATGAATTTATACACTATATGAATATTTTAAGAATATACATCATGCCATGCCAAAGATAGATAGAGGAGTTTGTATAGATAAAAATTAAAAATATAAAAATAGATATCCATAAAAATTGCTTTCACAGTAGATAAAGATAGAGAGAGGAGTTTGTATAGATATAAATTATACAATGCATACTAAGAAAGAAGGGAATTAAATCGTTGCTATAAAACCCGTCACCATGCTAGGCCAATGCAGCTTTCCTGGCGCCACAGCCCACAGGTGTAACTGCGTTTGGAGGTTTCCACCGTCTAGCCGGGCGCGGAGGCGGCCGGCCCCATATATCACTCTCTCTTTCTCTCTCAACGCCACAGCCTGACGAGCAGAGGGAGACAGACAGACAGCAGCCGGCCGGCCAGAGCGCCAGAAGGGGATGCCGGGGGCGCCATGCAACGTCGAGCCGGCGACGAGCCGGGTCCGGTTGCGCTGGCGCGGGCTCGGCCGTCGGCGCCGCCGCAGGCTCCCCGTCGCCCGGCTCGGCGGCGACAGCGGCAGGGCCGGGCGCGGGCAGGGAATCCTGCGGCGGCTCCGGCTGCGCTGGCTCACGGCGCGGTGGCTGCGGCGCGCGGCACGCAGGCTGGCGGCGATCTACCTAGCGGCGCTCACGGGACCGCCGGCTCCGACGACCGGCACGTCGTCGTCGACCTGCCCGCCGTGGATCGGCCTGGAGCCGTGCTTCGCCACGCCGTTCGTGGTCACCACCAGGCCGTCGTGCTGGTCAGGCGCCGTCGCCGTCGCCGCCGTGGATGGCTGGTGACCATCGATCCACGGCAAGGTAACCGCGTCCTACAGAGGAGATTGAGATTCCAACAGACATGAAACTTTGGTGCAACAACAACCGCCATGATCGGCTGCTGGCCATGACTGGAGAAGCACCTGGTCCAGAAATCCACAGATCGAACTCGACTGATCATTCTCTTCTTGTTCTTTTTTTTTTCCCATCTCCTGTTCTTGTTTTGTTAAGCAAACAAAGTAGTAGTAATCTCGCTCTTGATGATCATCTGAATTTGGTTTCTGACCTCACCGTCACCGGCGACACAATCTGTGGGACGGATTGATTGAATTTGAATATATATATATATAGCTTATATATAATATAACCAAACAAATTAAAATTGATTGTTGAAATTCATCAGTAAGAGGCGAAAGAAATCAACTGATGAATAATACGTACAGTACGTAGCGGTAACGTAGGAAGCGAGCAACCAAGAAACAGGACAATTATCCTGAAGCGACGTGCGTCAAATCGAATGACATGGTGACGTCAAAAGTAGTGTACTAGTACTAGTACACAAAGAAATCATCCGTCGTTGACCTCACTACCTGAGCTGAACAGTCTCACGTACGTACACCAAACAGAAGAAAAAGAAAGCATAGAACTAAAAAGGCACATATACTTCTATTCTTTTTTTTTTTTTATTTTCATATAATACTCCCACCCCACTAAAAATGTCTGTTTTTTACTTTTGGCTATTGTGTTTGACCATTCGTTTTATACAACCTTTTGTTTCAAAATCATAAAATGAATAAATAATTATTAAAGTATCTCTAATAACAAAATAAGTCATAATAAATAATATTTATATAAAAATTTTGAATAAGACGGGTGAGAGAGAGCATATGACTTCATCGATCAAAATCAAATAAAATGTATACTTTTTTGTACTTTATTATTGCTCCTACATTTGCACATCACACATTTTTATAGGATATATAAGCTAGAGTTACATTCTTTTTTGGAGCATGTCTAGTAGTTAAAAAAAAAAAATAGGAGGATCAATGAGTTTTTAAAATCACTAAAAAAAATTAGGAAAATAATTACTACTATGTTTCTCCAACCATTTTGTTAAACCTTGCTCTAAAAACAGAACCAACCATAGCCAGCGGCAGCGGCCGATCGAGCGACCAGCTGTAGCTAGGGGTTGAAGAGGTTAGGACAAAGAAGCATCGAGAGGAGGAAACATCAGGATAGCCTCGCTCCCTCCGTGCATATCCTTTCATGTGTATTGATCGTTTTTTTTTTTTTCCGAAACGTGGAAACATTTGGAGCTGGGATAAGGAGTTGGTAAGAGAGCCTTTTTTCAGTAGAAAATAGTAGGAACATCGACCGTGATTGGTGAATGAGCAGTTAAATATCTCAATCAAATAAATCCTTGTTCGCTGAAAGCAAAACGAATAATATCGCAAATCCCGAAGGACAAGAGAGCTGCATCGATGGCCTGCCTCATCATATGACACAGGAGCTCGATCCACCCATGCACAGTGTCGTTAGCCGCACTCATAATTTTGAAAAAATCGCGGATCCCCTCAACATGCTAGCGGCACGGGTTTCAAGCTCAAGAATCCATATAAGGCCTGTTTTGGAACCGTTTTTGAAACTCGCTTATAAGCTAAGCGGCTTATCTAATACACCGCGATACGAGAGAATCTACAATCCCAAAATAGCAATGTGTTTGGATGACTCGATTATTTGGGTAGATTATCGTAAAAAAGACAAAAGCGCCCTTTATCCAAAACACCGTACGGGAGAGAGGGCGCCGCGACGGGCTCCGCTTCGCGGAGGCAAAGACTCCACCGGGCGCCGAGGTCAAGGGCAGCTTCCGGGCGCGGTCCCAGCGAGGAGGAGAGGAGGACCGCTGGATCGCTCCCGCCAAGGAGGCGGCACTCCAGCCGAGAGGAGAGGAGGAGGCGCCGACACGGAGAGAGGAGGAGCGCCGGCATGGGCTCCCGCCGATGGAGCCGCGACTCCACCGCGCAGGTGGCGGCGGGCGGCTTCGGGCGCGGGCTCGGCCGGGAGGGAGAGGAGGAGCGGACCGACCGACGCTCGACGGAGGCGGCTTCCCCGCGCGGGGAGGAGCGCTTCCATCGCACGACGGTGGCCAAGGGTCGACTTTTCGCCGCCCACGACGACCGTGGGGAGGAGACCGCGCGCCGACCGCCGTGAGGAGGAGGGCGGTGCCCGACCGATCCGAGAAGCGGGTGGAGTGCGGCCTCCACCTAGCGGGTGGAGTACGGGAGGAAAGGGGCAGCCGTGGGAAACGACCGCTTTTGGCAACGCCGAGGTGGGAGTCGCTTATCGAAACGCCGTGTTGGGCGGCTTTTTCGCGATGGCGTTGGCGGATGAGCAGGATGAAAAGCGCGGTGTTTGGCGGATTTTTTCGCTTATTGGCTTATAATCTAAACATAAGCTGAACCAAACAGGGTATGGCGGGCCTCGAAAAAGTGACAGATTGATTCCGGCCGTCATCGTGACCATCTCAATTTTGTTCTGCTCCGGCCCGTCAAAGACTATCGGGTCTCTCTCTGTACCTGCTCTTCGGACTCCAATCATGAAGCAATGCCTAAATGGCACACCTGACAGCATCGTTTCACAGCATGTGCTGCTTGCGTCAGTTTGTGACAAGAATTTGCTAATTTCTCATTTAATTAATTAATTAAATTATGTTGCTCGCGTCACAAAAGCATTTGTTTTTCTGAGGGAAACAAAAACATTTTCTAATTCCTCGATCTCTCAAAGACTGAAAGCGCAATTCATAGTCAGAAAAACGGCAGAAGCAACGAGCACCGCCCAGTACATCGGAGGACAGACGTCTCCCAGTTCATTTCGCGACGACCAAGGAGAGAGGAAATAGTTCCTGATAATAGTACTGCTACTGTTAGTTGTATGATATGAATTAAATAGACAGACCACAAGCAAAACTATCTCCTGCTTGTCAAAATAAAAATAGAAAACGATTTTGTCAGCATGCACACACTCACCAAGCTTGGCTCTGTTTAGTTGGTGAAAAGGGAAACAAAAAAAAATGCTACAGTACTCGTGACATCAAATCTTTTTACGCATAAATAAAGTATTAAATGTAGGTAAATAAAAACACAAATTCCATAGTTTGGTTGAAAAGTACGAGATGATTCTTTTGAGCCTAGTTAGTCCATGGTAGAACAATAATTAACAAATACTAACGGTGCTCTTCTACAAAGAAATTTAACCCAATATATTTCACCAACTAAACACCTCCTTGGATATTGGAAGTTTACAATTACAACGTTGTTGCGACAACGCACAAACTTTGGATAACTGCTACGTAAGAACAATTTTCTGATCCTAAGCATCCAGCTCTTGGACAGATTGCCACTTCCCCATTTCATGGATTCTACTGCATTATCAGCTTGCATTCTTGAACGACTGCCAAGTTACAGTTTCTCTTCTGGTAAACAAGACTGTCCAGCATCAATTGCAAAGATAAATTTGTGTGCAGTGCAAGTGCAATCAAATATAAGTTCCGTTACACGCAATTACTTGGAAAGTAATGCTTAAAAGCTTAGAAATATATTGTAGACCACTAGGCGGCTAGGCCTCAGCCATCCTAGTCTTAGCGATCACAATCTGCAGATCAGTCTCTGAGAACTCTGTATATGAAGCCTCACTAGCTAGGTTGTCATCATGTGGTGTCGAGCCTTCAACTGATGCACCTGAGTATTCATCAACTAAGGGTCCAAAGAAACATCAAGATTCAGTTTGATGACTTGACTGATACCAGTCTAGCATCTAAAGCTCATCATGTTCCACAGTTACTGCATTATAGAAAAAATAAGGTCAGACAATTTTATGGCATGATCTTTACACTTCCGTACGTATGAAACGAGTGGTGAAAGAATCAACCAGAATCAGCTTCTCCAAAGAAAAATGAGATCTCTCTGGCTGCAGATTCCAGTGAATCCGAACCATGCACGCAATTTTTCTCTGAGTCCATCCCACACATTGCTCTAATGCTGAAATGACAAAGAATATTGTAAGCGACCACCAAAAAGAAAAAAAAATGATATACAGTAATGCAATAAAAATGCATTCAAACCCATAATAGGTTAAAGGAAAAAAATATATATAGTTTTAACCTGTTTGGATGAGAGGTTTTGGCCTTTCTTGCATCAGTTGGTCCAATCAAAGCTCTCCATTGTGCAATGGCATCATGTCTTTCCAGAACCATAGCAAGAACTGGACCGCTAAAGATGAACACAAATATAAAAAAAGTCAGGTTACAAACTGTTAGTGCCAACTGCCAATGTTAGCCTCGAAGGGCCTAATGCAAACGTACAAGTTAAACTGAACAGAGTTTGCAATCTGGAATAAAAGGGTCAATGAAGACGGGAAGAGCTAGCCATTGCCATTGGGGTCAACCGACACTGATAAATTTCTAGAGAACCTACAAAGAATTACTGTTCACCCTTGCTTTGACCCCATTGTGTACTAGGGAAGACCCAAGTAGCCACGGCAGCTGGCTTTGCCCCTGATTGAAGATTCAGACATGGTGTGCTGGCTAGTCAATTGTTCCTAAGTTTAAAACACCTCACTTCAATTTAGAAATTCCCTGTTACCAAAAGATCGCATCTTCACCGCATAAGTACTAACAGAATAACGGCACATACACAACAATTAGCTTGACGTGCTCATATCTCAGAAATTGCTACTTGATTTGATTTTTAAAGAAATAGCTACCAAAGATCAATTTAGCAAAAGGTTTAGTGTCAGGAGCATCCTGTCTTAAGAAAGACTGAAGACGACACAAGCAACAGAGTAGAGGTTCTAGGCGACCCGGCGCTGCAGCATTATGCAAGAAACATAAAGAGACACGAGTGTTTCAAGCAACAATAACACTACCTTGTTATATACTTGACTAGGCTGTCAAAGAAGCTTCTATGGGAATGCTCCGCATAGAAGAGAGATGCCCTCTGGGCATCAAGCTGGATCTCGGTCTCTTTGACGATATGAAATCCAGAATCTAATATGGCCTTCTTGATTTTTCCCGTGTACTTACCTGACAAGCCATCCGGCTTGATCATCGCAAGGGTTCTCTCCCTCTCGACAGCCCCACATCTGCAGCACCTGAATTGATAACATTCCAAAATCCAACATCACTTGCAAGCCTATGCATCAGAGTCTCAGCCTACGCAAAACGTGCAGGCTTGTACTCACAGCTACAACATACAACGCACCCCAAAAAAGTGGCCCTCAAATAAGATCTACTTCGATTGATCTAGAATTAATCATTATGAACGTCGAGGAGAATCATTGTCCATAGTTATGCCCACGGGCAAGTAGGCATGTTTGTGTTAGCAGGAAGTAGGTAGAGGAGGAGAAGCTTGTGAAAGGGGAAATTACTAATCGACGACGGACTGAATTCGAATTGAAGGATTCTGATTACAAATGTTTGATGCCCTCTCTCAACTTTCTCTCTACTATTTATGCTAATGCTCTCAACCACTCGGGGCCAGCAACCATCTTCCTAGGCTTCAGCTTCCTCTTGGGCCTGGATGGGTCTCATCATCAACACTTGGAATATTGTCTTGAGCCGGGTCCTAGGGAATAGCCTGAGTGCTAACAGTTTCATCCTTGTTGATTATGACCAAAGGGCGCAAATTAAGGATGGCAGGCCGAAACCTTGCTTAGATGTTCCGAAGCAAGCATCCTAGTCTAGCAAATCTGGCATTTCTTGGGCAAAGAATGCGAGAAGCACCCTAGTTTCTGCAGGCTGGACCGCACTGGGAGCAACAGCAAGGAACCCAAAAGTCCAAAGTTGAGCAGGAGTGGTGGCAGAAAGAAAAGAAGCGCGGCTTACCAGTAGAGAAAGAGGAGGAGGAGTGGAGGCAGGAAGACCCTGACGAGGGCGCCAGATGCCGGCGCGGCGGCTCCGGCCATCCGCGGCGGCGCGGGGTGGAGACCGGCGGTGCGCTTCCCCGGTCTGAAATGCTCAAGCCTTGCTCTGCTGCTCTGAAGTATTGTGGTTCAGCCAGCCGACACAGGACGAGAAAGGTGTCCCGGTTTCTCCGGCGGTGGACCAAGCCCGAAGACGGCCCGTCAATCTCTCCCTCTTGTCGGGCCTGGCCCATTTCGGCCCAGCAAGGAAGGCTGCAGGCAGCCAGAGCCAGTCATCCCGCTCCGTCCAGGCGACTCCCTCCCCTCGCCGCCGGACGCCACCGGAAACCGGAAGCGCAGAAAATAATCGGAACAATTCCGCGTTCCCCAGAAATATCCCCAAACCCTCGCCCCCGCTCCTTCCCTGCCGCCGGCCGGCCGCCAGATCTCCGGCCATGGACGACGACGGCGGGGCCTCCCGGTCGCCGTCGCGCTCACCGTCGCTGTCGCGCTCCCCGTCCCCTCTCCCTGTCGCCGACCCCGTCACGGTCGCGTCCGCGCCGCCCGGCGGCCACGTCGCCGTCGCCATCCCGCTCCGCAAGCCTTCCCCTTCCTCCGGGGGCGGTGGCGGCGGCCGTGAGGACGCGTGGAGCGACGGCGCCACCTCCACGCTCATCGACGCCTGGGGGAGCGGTTCGTGGCGCTGGGAAGGGAAGCCTCCGGCACCCGCAGTGGCAGGAGGTGGCCGAGGTCGTCTCCTCCCGCGACGGCTACTCCAAGGCGCCCAAGTCGGACGTGCAGTGCAAGAACCGCATCGACACGCTCAAGAAGAAGTACAAGATCGAGAAGGCCAAGCGCGGCGAATCCGACTGGCGCTACTTCGACCGCCTCGACGACCTGCTCGCCCCCGTGCTCAAGCTCAATTCCTCCTCCTCCTCGGCGACTGCAGCTGCTGCGGCGGCGGCCGCGGCCGCGCGGAGCTCCGCCGGGCCCATGGTGCCGCCGCGCATCAACTTCCCGCAGCGCACCCGCACGCACCTCCATTCCTCGGCGGGGACCAAGCGGAGGATGCCGCCATCGCCGCCTCCGCAGCCGTCGGCGTCGTCCGACTCCTCCGACGGGTTCCCGCCGTCGTCCGCGCTGGCCAACGGCAAGAGGCAGCAGCGCGAGCGCGTGGAGGAGCCCTTGGCCACCGCGGCCGCCAACGGTGGCGGCGCGGAGAGCAGCAGCGTGAGCCGGGCGCAGGGCCTGCGCGACCTAGCGCAGGCGATCCGGCGGCTAGGGGAGGTGTACGAGCGCGTGGAGAGCGCCAAGAGGGAGCAGGAGCTCCGGATGGAGCGGGAGCGCCTCGAGTCCGCACGGCAGCTGGAGGAGCAGCGTGTGCAGTTCTTCCTCAAGATGCAGATGGAGCTCTCGGGCGCCGCGCCGCCCGTGGCCGTCCCCATCCCTGCCGACGGCAACGGCACGCGGAGAGCGGGCGTGACCGCCGAGGTCGCCACCAGCAGCAACCACCGCGTCCGGTACCGCATCAAGGCTGGCGGCAGCAGGCACCACACTGACCCTGCCCCTGCCCCTGCCCCGCAGCAGGCAGCAGCACATTACCAGAACAGCACGAGCCCCGGGGCGACGGCGACGGCGACGGCAGTGACTCGGATAACAAGGAAGCGGCGGCACAGGAGGAGGATGCGGAAGACGAAGAGGAAGAGAGCCAGTGATGCTTGATTGCTCTCTCTCTCTGGTCCATCCACTCCAGCAATGGTAACTCAACAGAAATTTGCATTTGTTAGTTCATCGGGGTATATTTTGCGCTAGCAGAAAAAAATTGGGTGGTCTTCTCCCAGACAGACTGTGGTGAGTTCAACTAGAACTAGGTGGGGTGGTAGTGGTGGTGTCAGCAAACATGAAGCAAATGATTAGCATTGAATTATTATGGTAAGTAGCTGAATACTTAGTGAGGTGTGGGGGTGACTGTAACTTGTTGTACCTGCCTGTGATTGTGCTCTGTTGTCAGGAAAATGTCATGGAGAGCTAGTTTGTCATCATACAGTATGTAACATGCTTTAATTGTTAGCTGTTTTTGTGTTTGGTATTTGCTGGCCAAGAGAGAATATGTTCAGTGCTTCAACTTTGTTTTGTTATAACCATGAGATGGAGGTTCTGCAGGCCACCAAAGTCTGAATCTGTGTGTGCCATTTGATTCACTTATCAGCCATCAACAGACAGTATTGTTAGCTGTTTTCTCTATACTGGAGTAAATCTAGTAGGCTGGGACTCGGCAGGATGGTAGTACTCCTTTTTGGTGACGACATACAGACAATTTTATTGTGCATCAAGGCCATGTGACAAATCAATGTTGATGAAGAGCTTATTACTGTACTGTTGTTGTACACATATATATATGGGCTTTGGTATTTGGTTTTGGGGTTGAAATCGGCAGCATCGTTTGAGACATAGGCCCAGTGGCTAATTATACATTGTTGATTAGCTTGATACTTCACGCAGACCCGGCTGACAACAAGAGAAGAACTGTGACATTTTGCTTTTTTTGGGGTGGGGAGGGACTGTTCGCTATGAAGGAAAACATTGCTGCTAGGTACTCGGAAGCAATTGCTGCAACAAGCAGCTTTGCCTATATTCTAGCCATTTAGGAGACTTGATCTCCGAGAATAACAAATCATTTCAGAACATCTTTGAGCTAAGTGTTCAAGAGTGCCCTCTATTGCTCACAATTTTTAACCTCACTCACACTCTGCCCACTAGCAATGTCACAGAGATAGGTGTGGGGAGGGTCTCATAGATCTTTAAAAACTCTATGGACAATACTAGAATCAGCCGTCCTCAAAAAAGAGTGCTTAGGGGTATAAAAACCTCTTCACTCAACTAGTTGTTGAAAGCCGTTGGACTAACCTGGCCCATATCGGACTACTATGGTATAATCTGACGGTCACGGTTAACACATGTGAAGCTGAGTGAGCTAGATACCAGGGTATCCAATCAAGGCCCCATGGAAGAATGGGTGTATCCAATGGAGGGAGCTGTCACATGTGAATGAAAGGGTGTCCCTCTGGGCTAAAACAAGCGGGTTGAGTGTTACAGTGGCAACAAATGCCAGCAATTGAAAACCACATGTGGGTACATCAAAACACAATAGTAGTCTGGCAAAATCAGAGTTGAGATGACTACCAAGTGTACTCCCTCAGTCCCTAATTGATCGCCGTCTAGTCGGTTTTTCATGCCACAAGTTTGTTCTCGATTTGACAAAATACATTCAACATTTATATTTCTAAATAAATTTATTAAAAAAACTAGACAAAAAAGATCTTTCTAATGATACTAATTACTTAGCATAAATATTTATATATTTTAATATATAATTGTTTACGATAGTTTCTCGGGTTTAGAATGACAAACATTTAGGGATAGAGAGAGAGTATGAAACAAAAAAGAATAATACTCTCTTGTTTTAAAATGATAAGGGAGTATTTTATACAACATAAAATGTGGTCAAATGGCCAACAATTAACCGAAGTATATATTTTTTTTTTTTTAAAACAACCCAAATATATATATGATGGTAAAAAAACGAAGTATATATATATAGAGAAATTTTGGACATAAACTTGTATGGACAAATTTGTAATCAAAATATACACTTGTAAGACGATTTTGATTCTTTAGCAAATGTTAAATCTACTACTAAAAAGACCCAAATGGAATCGTCCACTCGGGCAGACTCACCTCGCTCCCCTCGCAAGTACGCCCGGCGCTCCAACAACCGTCCATCCTCGCCTCCACCGCGCGATTCCCATGTCCCGGCGGTTCCCCGCGCACGCATCTCCCCACGACCTCTCCCTCACGCCGGACTTCCTCTCTCCCTGCGTCTCCCTCACAGCGCCGACGCTCCAGCCAACGCCTCCACCTTGCTCATCCCCCACACGTCGTCGCCCCAGCCGCCCTCCCTGACAATTGTCGCCCAAATCCAGATCCAGAGGCGCGGTGTGGTGGCGGCCGAGAACGAGCATACGGCCGGTGAAGCCCAGGACCACCAGCCCCTCCCATGGCTGCCGCCTGCAACAGGTCCGCCTCCCTCTTCTCCAATAGCACCGGCGCGCTCTCCAGGCTCCTAACGGCGCCCGCTCGCCGCTCTCCCTCCGGCGCTAAGACGTGGCCGGCCCGAACCCCCCGCTCCCTCCCCGTCTACGTCGGCGCGGCCACTGCTAGCTGTGGCTGCTCCAGGTCCCCATCCCCGTCGCGTGGGCGCAGCCTCGCCTCGCGCCACCCCCGCAAGCGTGGCCGTCCTGCGCGTGACCTGTGTCCCTTGGTCGCGGTGGCGGCACTCGACGTGGCATTCCACCCGGACGTGTCCCGTGCTCCGGCTACGGAAGTATCGACTATCGACTCCGCCGGCCCTCACCGTCGGACAGCGTGGTCAGACCATGACCTTTTCTCTCTGTTTATCCTGTAGCTGCTCTGCTGCTGCCTTAATTTGCTTCGTTTCTCTTCTCCATCCTGGTTTCCTTTTTTCCCATGCACGATCCTGTATGTTATCACTATGTAGTAGTAGCATATAAGTTCTTCATTTGTGCGAGATTAACAGGCTCGTAGATTAAATGCTTCAACATTGATAAAAACCATGTGTATGAATTGTGCACTATGCTCAGGAAGGGATGCTTTGACAAACTATGCTAAATTTTGCTTGCAGACATTTGGAGACGGGGTATCTCATGCAGCTTCGGTCTGCAATAAGTATCAGGTAAAATGCTTACATGGTAGTCGCTATCTATTTCAATGGAAGTGTGGACTGCACAATGCAAATTTAGTTCAATTAGGAATCTTATGGTTTTAGGCATAAGAATGACTAAAAGACATATGTGCATAAAGACTTGCAATCGCTAAATACTCAGTAATTTGCCTAACTGGCTATATAGTGTCTAAATACTTGCATGGTTCAACACGAATTTTGCAAATAAAATTAAATACTACCTGAAATATAGAAGATTGAACCACTTCAGATGCTAACTCTTGATTATACTTCACAAAATTCATTGTGTCCAAGAACAGCACGTTTCAGTTATGCATGAGCTGCAAAGCTGGTTGTGCAGGCTATGGTAAAGTGCTTCTTTCTAGAATTCAGAGGTGCATCACTCACCCGGCCATTAATTAATTCATGTTCGGTGGATGGGAAAGCGGAAGGAGAAATAACTGTACCTGCAAGAGTGCAAGTGCAGGAGAGCAGATGCAACATGTCCACATGATGGGAATGCATCTTTCTGATTAACGCATATTCTAACATTGACATCGAGTTGGTACGGTACAATAAAGTATCTAGCTGTTTCATTGATTCTTCATCACATACTTGCATCATTGCATGGAGGTAATGCTTTGTAAAGTTAGTGTTCGTCAAGGCGGATGAGTTAATATGTTGTCCCTAGCGTTTCAGGTGATGAAAGGTTTTTTGCGTTTCAGAGTTTCAGGTTCTTGGGTCGATCCTCATGGAGCACGGTTGACTGACATGAACAAACAATAGGAATTGGAACTGAAGGGGCCACCAAAGTGGAAGTCTATAGAATCCATTTAGAGTTAGAATGGATATGCTTAATTGTGATCTGAATTCATAGAATGATAATGGTACCAAATTGATTTGCTCTATGTCAAATGATAAAATTAAAGGTACTCTTGAAGAGGTCACAGGTGTCATCTATATATCTTTCTTTAAACAAATATATGCCTTGCACATATATGTGGTAACGTAAAAACCATGTACAGTTGAATGAAGATTTTTTTGTGCTGCATCGCTTCTCTTGAAAATCCCATGGGCAAACACTGGTACATGATGTTGATAAATAAATTGATTGTGAAATATTTACAGTGACTTGGGAAAAGACTTAGTATTTGGTGAGGGCTATGCAGGTGTGTCACAAGAATTTCAGCATGGATAGGCAATGGGTGCTTTCTGTAAAGGTATTCTGTAAATTTGAGGAACTTTGTTGTGTATGGTAGATATATATTGTATCAACAGATAAGAAAAAAACTATTTAGATTGGGTTGTGAAACCGTGAAAAATAGTTTTGGCTTCCCATTATTCACTTATTTCTTGTGATAAATTGGGCTATGGACAGGTACATGAGTGGGATCCTAATTTTACAGAAGTGAAATCTGGTGCAAAAAAATGATATATATCTTAATGTGGCTCCAAATAAGAAATAACATGTTGCTATTGAACAAATTGATTATCGGCTGGAAACCTCTCTTGTTACTTTGAAAATATTTTGACTCCTATTGCAGTGCACGAGCTAATAGTGATGATTAGTTGCATCTTACAAATGCAATGTCAAGGATAATCATGCTTAAGCAGTTAAGCTATCATTTTTAAATTTAAATTACCGTGATATTATTTTTTTTCCGTTTTAACGCACGGGCATTTACCTAAGTATATCGTATAAGAGTAAAACTAGTGATCAAAATTTATCTCGTATGATCATTTCCCAATAATGAGTAGAGTGGAAAGAAAAGATTTAAAGTAGGGATAGCTGGCAAAAGAAAGCTCATCGAAATGGTTCAAAAGATTGGAGACGCGGGGAATCGAACCCCGTGCCTCTCGCATGCGAAGCGAGCGCTCTACCATATGAGCTACGTCCCCATTTTGGTGTTTGCTTCCTGGACAAATTACATGATTGCTCGAACTGATGCAGCTGCTTCTCAGTGAGAAACAGAAGCTGTACCGGCTGCCTACCTTGTATCCACGTCCTCGGTCGGCAAAAGCCTCTCGCGTCGCGGCGTGCTGGCGCTTCGGCTAGTGAGGTCCCCGTGTGCCCGCACCACACACACACGTTGGATCCCCGCGCGACCGGGCGCTCCTGTGTCGAGCCGAGCCGCATGCATGCTCGCAGTTCGTCAAAGCAGGCAAAGCGGGCGCTTCGCACGCCTGCCTGGACCGCCCGCGACGGGCGCAAAGTGCCATGACCCGCCGCGTGACGACGTAACGTAACGTAAAAGCGCGCGCGCGCGATGGATCCAGATCCAGGCCCAGGCAGGCAGGTCCGATGGATCGCAGAACGCGTCAGGGGACGCGCGCGCGATGCGTTGCGTACGTGGATGAAGCCGTTCTGGTTACGGAGGGATCGGAGGCCTATTGACCGGGGCAAACATATCAATCAACGGTTACTAGCTTGGGGTCCGGTCCGTTCCGTTCCGTGGGACACGAAACACAAACTGGCCGGCCGGCGATCAAACCGTTGGAATGGATCCACCATCTTCTTCTTCTTGTTTATGGATCCCGAGAAGAGAAATCTCTGCTCGTGCTCGTGCTCGTGCTCGTGCTCGTGCTCTCGCCTCACATGCACACCACAGCGAATCGTATCATTTTCGGGATCAGCACGCATACAGCAGCTATCCATCCATCCCTGCATCAGCAGGCTCCTGTCCTGATTAAATTATTCCTGCTAATACTACTCTAGTTTAGCATAATCTAGCTCAAATCTACTACTGCGGCTAGGCGAGGAAAATTAAAGAAAGGACAGAGAAGAGAACAGCTT
Organism: Hyparrhenia diplandra; assembly: GCA_015847255.1. NCBI lineage: Eukaryota > Viridiplantae > Streptophyta > Magnoliopsida > Poales > Poaceae > Hyparrhenia > Hyparrhenia diplandra. Next base: position 78,279 of record JADLZK010008025.1, on the reverse strand, counting down.
TCGGCTCGCTCCACCAATCCTCCTGGACAGGAACGAACTTCACCTAATAATCTGATTTTTGCTGTCACTGGATGCTGCGTCACTGCGGGCATGCCTTTCTGCCCCTGTGTGAGTACTACACGCACGGTACTTTCTCTTCTTCCTGTCCTGTATGATTCTGTACTTTTTTCTGTATCGATGTGAGAGAATCACCAGCTTATCAAATCGTCCGTATACAGAATCTTATCTCCTTTTAGCGACAGCCGTGCCCCAGGAAAAAAAAAAGGTCAAAAATAAAAAGAAACTTGCAAAAGGGACACGTGGCTAACCCATTGCGCAGAGAAACGGAGCATTTGTACCGAACCAAATTCTACACGGAAGTGTCGGCATTTGAGATCTTAAAATGGGTGTACTCCTGCTCAAAATCGTGTAAAAGCGGCCGTTATTGCATTTAGATACAATAAAATCAAAGAGATGATTGGAAAAGCAACATGACGTGGGACGAAGAACAACAGTTTGGTTGCATTATTGAGTAAGAGGGAGAGGGCGGCAACATATATAGTGGAATTCAACTAAAATGCTAAGGACGCCTTAGACATAGCGAATCATGTAACTAAAAGAAAAAAATAAATAAAAGGAAGGGTTAATGCCACACACATCTAATCTAATGAGATAATTACTCTTTGCGCGCCTTGACTTGGTCTAATCTACGTCCTGCTTGGATAAATTCTTTCTAGGTAGGCGCACAAGCACTCGGTGTGCCTGTTTAGATCTAGGTTTAGTTTGAGCTAGTTTGTGCTCAATTAACCCGAAAAGGATTCAAACAAGAGAGTTAGAGTGGGGTTAGTGGTATCTAACTCATCAAAAAACTAGCCCACCTGAAGAGGTGCTATTTGGCGCTAGTTCAGATTGAATCCACTAAAAAGTGCATTTTCTCTCTCCAACCGCACCAAATAATTGGAAAAGAACATTTATTGGCAATCTAACCCCTCCATCCAAACACCTCTAGGGCTAGAGTTAGTTTGGAGCTAGAGTTAGAGCTAGAAACTAACTTTACCTCTAACTAAGTTAGAGTATCCAAACAAGCCTTGTGATCCCGAAAAATGGCATGCTCTAACTAAGTTAAATTATCCAAACGTGCCGCCTAGGCCTGCTCTCGCCTGCAAGGCCACGGCGCGCCGCGAACACAACAACGCTTGCCCGCAAAGACGCAGCGCCCGCCCCACCGCGTGCCCTCCCGCAGTTGCAGCACCTAGGAGAGCACCGGCGACTTGCCGACGCGTCACGGCCCGGCACGGCGACCGGCCCGCCGCCGGACATCCTTCGCGAGCTCGCGAGCTGCCGCCGGCCGGGTGCTGACGCGCTACGCCGCCGGGCGCTGAATGAGCTGCCCTCGCGCGTATGCAAAGAGACACGGAAAAATGGGATTTTCCATCCCTTACGCCCCACTAACCCTAAAGGGGAACTTTGACACACTTGTCCAATAACACCCTTGGTTGGATCAGCTCCTTCCGGGTAGACAGAAGGTATTTTTGGCTAAAGTAAAAAACCATCCCGGTTCATATGGAACTGGCCGGTTCACCGGTTCCGTTAAAAACGGTTCAAATGGTTTTTTGCATGGACGATCTTTTAAGTGAACCGGACCGGTGTAGACTCTGGTTCGTCCTTTAAGCGGTCGAACCGCCGGTCCGTCCAGTTCGGAAAACTAGGCCGGTAACAACTATGGTAACAACTACTACCGCTATTCCTACCAACCTTGTTTAGTTGGCAAAAAAAAATTGTAACCCAATGTCAGAAAGTTAGAATTTGGACATCAGAAGCATTGTAGCACGTTTAAGCTTGTTTGTGGTAAATATTATCCTACCATGGGGTAACTAGACTCAAAAGAATCGCCTTGCAATGTACATCTAAACTCGATAAATTAGGTATTTTTTTACCTAAATTTCATACTCGAACAAATGTCTTTTGGTGTATTTAATGTGATGTGATGGAGAGAGAGTGAAAAACTTGAAAGTTGGGTTACAAATTTTTGCCAACTAAGGCTGTCTCCAACGAGAGAAGGTAAAGGCAAATGTAAGTCCCGCATAAAGTGTTTGCATCTTAAAAATCGATCCTCCAGCAGACGATCCATTCGGCGACCACAGAATGCATACGAGGAGAGAGAAAAGGCAAAATATGAGGGCGTTCTCTCTCCGTCGATGCATCCCCGTGCGGCCCGTGGTGGTGGGCCCAGGAGGCGAGGCGGACGGCGGGCGCTCCAGCCGGGTCATTCCTACCGCTCGGGACGCCGCTACGACGCCCGGCACCACACCACCGCCGTCGTCACCTCGCGACGCCGGGAGCTCCGCACGGCGCCGCCGAGGCTCGGTCGGTGGAGGAGCACCACGCCCCAGCAGAAGGGGAGAGGGAGAAGCGGCCGCGCCGCGCCCGGCCGGAGCCGGAGGGGCGGGATCGACGACCGCGCCGGGCGCGCCGTCGGAGTCGTGGACGGGAGCCCGCCATCGACCGCGCGCCGCCTTGGCGGCCACCGCCTCCCCCGCGCTCCCGGCGGCCGCGGGCGAGCGGCTGCGCGCCATGCGCCCACCGCCTCCCGCGCGCTCCCGAGGCGCCACGGCGACCTTCCATGCGCGCCAGCGCCGCCGCCGCGCGAACTCCGTGCGCTCCGGCGGCGGCCACGGTGAATTACGCGCGCGCGTGGGCTATCCGGGCTCCCGCGTCCCCGAGCGGCTCCCACGGCTTGAGCTTCCATGGCGCGCCGCGCGGGCCACGCACTCTCGAGGCGCCGCAGCCCGCGGCGGAGCTTCCGTGCGAGACGGAGGCGGCGCCAGGTATGCCGCCCCGGCGAGGGAGGAGATGGGACCACGGCGAGACCGGTCCGTGGCGGGCCCGTGGGCGGCCACGGTGGAGGGAGCAGCGGCGGCGAGCAAAAGAACCACGGCGAAGAGCGACGTCCCGGCGTGGACGAGGCAAGGAGATGAGATTTGGGTCTACCGCCGCCTACGCCGTTGGAGACGGATGGTTTTGCCTCACGTGAGATTTCACCGTACACTTTGCTCAAACTGCCTCGCCCTCTCGGGCATCTGTTGGAGATAGCCTAAACATGGCCCATGATCACAATGTATCTTACCCCCACCGGCATCTTACTACCCCCTCAATACCTACCATTGTGGGCCTTGTGGCTGCCCTAACTCTAACTAAGTTAGTATTGCACGAGCGAAATTTGTTAGAAACCAAATGTAATTGAGCAAATAACCTTTGGTGCCCAGCAGCTCATCCATCATCAGGTGCTGTGTATTTTCAGGGGGGAAAAAACACAGCAAGCTGGGAACATCCTGGCTCATGGGTCGCGGCGAGACGGCGAGTATATAACCACCACCTCGCTTGTGATGCCCACACTTGTCACACGCAAAGTGAAGGTCGGGTCGGCAGGCACGTACCGAGTACTGACGCACACAAGGATCCACACACACACACGCAGGCACGCACGCACGCACAAGAAACAAACCGCCGCGCCTCTCCCGATCCCCAGCCGAATTGCAAGCGGAGGAGAGGACCAGACCGTGGAGCTGAAGCGGTTGTCCGTCCTCGTCTCCGTCAACTGGTGAGCTCCCCTCCTCCTCCACCTCCTCTTCGATCTCGCCCTCTCTGCTTCTTTCTCTCCGGCCGGCCATCAGTTCCGTCAGCAGGTTGGGCGACTGCCGCCGCCGCCGCCGCTGGTTTCTTTCCGAATTGCGATGTGTGTGTTGTGTGCTGTGGATCGAATTGCTGGTTTCGGCAGCTGGGTGTGGGTGGTGCCTGGTGCCCTTCTTTCTCGACTCTGTTTCTCTCTGCACTGATTCTGTGTGTGTGGTGTGAGTGAGTGATCCCGTCGTTTCGTCTCTGCACTGATTGATTGGTCGGTGCTTTGGTTCCCTCTTCTGCTTCATCACTGTATTCTTCTTCTTCTTCGTAGTACAAGTGCCGGAATTACAATGTTTTTTCATCACTGAAATAAGATGTCACTTTGATGAGATGGAGTTGCGCTCCCGGAGTGATAGCTTCTGTATATTCCAAGGCGTCCTATATTTCGATGATCTGAATATACAAAAATTTGGGGCAGACTTTGGGAAGGAAAAAAAAGAAGAAGCAACTAGTGGAATTAGGTCTGGCTCCTTGTCTTGTAAGGACACCTGAATTCCGTCATTTTTTTATGCACCAGTTTGTTCAGATGCAAACGGTTTGAGTTTATTGCAAAGATTAATAGTGGCGATCTCACTCAGAGATTCTTCTCAGTCAGGAAGGGAGACCATCCATTTCTAAATGCGGTTGCCACTCGGGCATAATAATAACTAGAGAAGATAAAATGGGATAGCTTTCAGCTCTTCTTTTTCCCCGATGTGGCTGGTTGACCATATCAGGCAGGCCACATGTTCCGTTGCACTTCATTCATTACAAACATTTGGATTTGGGTGCGTTTTTTATATATAGCATCATGTTCTGGATCTCAAGTTTCAAGTTGAAACATAGTCAGCCCTGCTTCTATCCGTTGTAGATAGATAGATGTGGCTGGCCTTCATGAAGTGCCTTCCTCTACTCACTTCACTGACAAGAGCCACCACTTTTAGGTTATGTTATCTCACTGCATCCATCTAAATTCCTGAACCTTCAAACTCGGTTCCACGACCATACTTTTTCTTTCTTTTTCAGGCATCCCACAAGCAAGCAAAGCAAGCAAGATGGGCGGTTTCGTGGATCCGTTCGTCCCTGAACCGGCATGGCCACAGGACACCATGTTCATGGGCTCATCCTGGTCCGGGACGTACCTGGGAGGAGGACCTGGATCTGCACCGGACCAAGGCACACCGTTTCACCTCCCGACCGTCTGCTCCTCCACAGCCACAGGAGCGCTGTCGCTGACCGGCAGCGGCGGCGCCAAGGCGGAGATGGTGTCGCCCGTGGAGGAGCTGCACGAGCACTTCTTGATGAGCAAAGTCACACATCACCTGCCGGACGACGACGACGACGTGGCCCAGCACCAGCAGGGGCCTCCTCGGCTTCCGTGGGCTCGCTTCTGACAACGACGCCCTGCGCGATCTCGCTCGCCGACAGCGCACCCGTGGTGTGCTGCAGCTCCAACGACGACAGCAGCGGGAGCGAGCAGTCCCGGTTCCTCCTGGGACAGCAGCAGCAGACCCACGCGTGGCCGCCGTCCACGTTCCCGCAGATTTCGTCCCTGGTTGTTGGGGAAGAAACCTCGCAGAGCTTCGGTTTCGGTGCAGTTGGCAACAACGATCTTCTTCGTGATGTGAAGAAGTATCCACAGCTAGGCAATGTGCCCTCTGCGCTACATGTAAGTGGCCGGCCGGCCGGCCTGCAGATTACCAGAAGCATGTAATTCTCGTAGGATAAGCTCGTCGTGATTTCGCATGTCTTGCAGGATGACGATGTCGAGTTCAACGCCGGAAAGATGCTGTCTTTCACTCCGGGTCTCGGACAGCAACTGAATACTACTACAAGTGCAAACTTTGGCGATCTGCAGCAGCTGAGTCAAAAGGTCAGAATGAGATGCCTGCTTTCTTCTGTTTGTCTTCTCTCGCCCATCTTCCATCTGTAATCACAGAATCGAAGGGCCTAGTTACTGGTCAATAGTAGCAGCATCATCTAGCTAGAGGCATCAAATAAAGGTGCACAGTAAGCTGACGATGTTGGCACAGTCTGAGAGTGTACCATGACGCGATTCTTCGCCTAACCTGATGGCGACCCTGCAGGAATTCAGCGGTGGTCTGCATCACCTCAACCTCTCTGGGCAGCAGCTCTCGTCGTTTAATAATGCAACAGGACCGACGCATAATCCTCAACAGGTTTCCTTCTCGTCTCTGATGATGATTGCTGTTCAGTAAAACTTTTGATGCCAAAGTTTGTTTGGATGTACAGTCCAGCGAAGTCAGCAGTGGCAAGACTGGACTGAGCACGCCGCAGCTCATGGCTCGACCAGGTCCAGAGGTGGCGAATGCCAATGGAGCTGCTGCTGGGAGTGGAGCTCCTAAGCCGCGCGTCAGAGCTCGCCGGGGCCAGGCAACTGATCCGCACAGCATTGCAGAGAGGGTGAGCGAATTTTAACCCTTCGTTTTGAATTCATTGCCTGTTCAGTCCAATTTTAACCGTCAGATCAGCTCATGGTTTGGATTCATTGCCTTTTTTTTTTTTTTTTTTTTGGTCTGAAACTCTGAATTTTAACGGATCCATCCAGAAACTGAGTACGTAGTACTAATAACTGTGTTGTGTATCTCGCAGCTCCGAAGGGAGAAGATCTCTGACAGGATGAAGAACTTACAGGAGCTCGTTCCAAACTCCAACAGGGTACTGTACTCGATTGCATTGCATGCTCTTGGACTATTTCTCGTCAAATAACAGTCGACTGTAGTAAATCATCGGTTGGTTTCTGAAACCTGTGTTTCTTCTGTGCAGACTGACAAGGCATCCATGCTTGAGGAGATTATCGAATACGTCAAATTCCTCCAGTTGCAAGTCAAGGTTCCCTCCCTCACCACCATTCATTCTTCTGTTCCATTACCATCCTGTAAATTTTCCACTGATCCATGTTGCCTGCCTGTGATCGATTCGTAGGTTCTGAGCATGAGCAGGCTTGGCGCGACGGAAGCCGTCGTCCCGCTCCTGACAGAGTCCCAGACCGAGGTAAATCACATCACGCGAGCCTGAATGAACTTAGAGAATCAGAGTACATCGTGATTGAAGGTTCTTCTGCTGGCAATGCAGAGCTCCGGTGGTCTTCTCCTGTCCCCGAGGTCAGGCTCAGGCTCATCAGGCAGGCAGCGGGCAGGCCGAGGCAACCTGTCGTCGTCGTCGTCTGAGGTCCGCGACGGCGAGGCGTTCGAGCAGGAGGTGGCGCAGCTGATGGAGAGCAACATGACGGCGGCGATGCAGTACCTGCAGAGCAAGGGCATGTGCCTCATGCCCATCGCGCTGGCGTCCGCGATCTCGGATCAGAAGGGGGCGTCCTCCGCTGCTGTCCAGCCGGCGGCGGAAGATGGCGGCGCCGCCAGGAAATGCTGCGCGCGGTGAAGCCCATGGGAAGCCCGATCCAAGGGAGATGAAGTCGTCCAGAGCACATGCAGCAGTTCCCCGGCATCAAAACCATCTCGAGAGTTTAGATTCCAAGTCCGATTCTAACAAGCTTGCGCCTTGTTTGGCATGATCCTTTCGCAACTTGTAGTAGCCAAGAAACCTGAACCTAGCTTACATGTGTTCCAAGAAACCTGAACCTAGCTTACATGTGTTCCATTGCAAGAACGTATATGATTAACTTCCTTCCAAATTGAATCCTCACGAGCGCAAGCAACCAAAGTAATGGACACCTACACAGGGTCCTTAAAAAGTCTTAACCTCAAACTACGTGTGATTTTCATAGCATTTAATTGTGTACAAAGTAAGCAAAAAATTATAATGTGACACTATATTTATTTATTTAAAGAGATGAGAAGATAGGAGAAAATCGTTTCTCGCATGAAAAACTATTTTGGCATTTTGTCCAAGGACGAAAGAAAACCACATTTTGTGCAGTAGGAACTTGTGCAGTAGGAACGTGGGTGATTTCTCCCCTCAAGTTATGTATCCCCGCCTACATCCCTACCAAGTGCCAGTGTCATGCCTCATTGTTCGTCTCACTTGTCAGTTAACACATCAAAATAATCGTACGATGTGCCTATACTCAACAAGAAAGGTGTCTAATTTCACTTTAGTCTTCAGTATCTTCATATGCTATTTGTTTTCAATATATCTTCATAAGTCATTGCAACAATCGTTGTCACCATTTTAGCAACATGCATGACCGTGAGCATATGACTTGAACCATTTCCAACCATATATTCACTTTATGGCATCACGTAACTTCTTCATGTGATTTAACAAAGATTTGATTGTCCTTAAGACATCACTTCACATAATTGACCAAAACCCAATGTAAGTACTATTTTCTCCGGCACATCTGTGGTCCATCAATGCCCAAGCCATCATTTGCTCTTCACCCTTGCTAAGATCTTTCCTTGTTATCACTTTACCTTTCAAACCATCTGAAGCCACATAATGACTTGAACCAACTTTGAGCGGACATTGAAATCCATTGCATTTGATTTTTTTTTTTTTCCTAACCTAGATTGTTTCCATGAACTTCCTTCTCAACGATGCTTATGTTAATTTACTATTTGCACTAAGTCCATTTCTCTTCTCCTTTATGCATGGTGTCTTCTTATTCATGTAAGTAAGCCTTAATTGAGACGACACCATATCCATTTCCGTTTGTCTCACTTTTTGCTTTGTCAATCTACTTGCTTTTTCCCCATTTGAGATATTTTCTCACATCGGTTTGGTTTAATCATTCCCAATGAAATGTATTCAAAGACTCATCAAACTCGCTAGCCCTTTAATTATTTGGTCATTCACCACTAAAGCCCACTAGGGGCGTAGATGCACTTTTAGTAACTTTCCAACAATAAAACACAAATTCGCAGCCAACATAAAATGCATAGTGAGAATTCATTAAATATTCATGATGGTTGTCTCTCATGTTTATACTGTGGAAAATTGTTAAAAATGTGCTTCAAATATTTTTTTATTTGGGTTTGTCATGTCTTGAAATACCTATTTAGATTTCTTTCATGCAATTTTTATAGTAGAATCTTAGAGATATTTCTCATTTTTTTTAAAAAGTATTAGATATTTATAAAAAAATCAACTACGAAGGATGAGACCACTTCAAATTGGAACATGATGAGGTAAATTTAAAAGGATTTGATAGTTTTTTTTTTTGAGAATTAAAGAATTTGATAGTTGAGTGGATCCAGTTTCAAAGTTTGGGAAGGAAAATCTTGAAAAAAGCCCATAGCGCCAGGAGCCTTCTTCTGATCCAATAAAGCCCATAAAGCCTAACAAAAAGAAATTAGGCCCGGCACTGATATTGGAGCGAGGCGCTGGTGCATTCGTGCTGCTCCTGCTGCTGCCGCCGCAAGGGATTTTTCCGACCAACCCTCCACCCGGCGCGGCGTTGATCTTTCCCCTGCTATCACCGGGATCCCTCGACTATTCATCGCCGGCGCAGCGGGGTCTCTTCCCTTGGCTGCAGCAGGGGGTGAATTGGGGACACGAAGGGAGCACAAGGCCATGGACACGATGCGGGGCGCGCTGGAGCGGGCCAAGATGCTGGTGGGCATGGAGGTCGACGAGGAGTCCGCGCTTCCGCCGCCCGAGGAGCAGTCCTTCTTCGGCGACATCAACAGTCACTGCACCCTCAACACCACCCAGGCAAGCACGGATCCCTCATCAGCCCACCCTGTGCCTCCGCGCAGATCTGGCGGCGGATCTCGCTTTGCGGCTCCTTTACCTGCTCCGGTGTCGGCGCGGAACTTCGGAGCAAGTTGCGGTAGAATCGCTCGGCTCGAGCAATGCGGTCGTCCTGCTGTCTAACCATGTCTTGCTGACCTCTTGTGTGCAGAGGCTCTATGGTTTCGCGATATGCTTGGCTGCCGGACTGACGTGCACCTTCTTGGTGAGTTCACCTGCACCGCTGCTAGTTTCTGTCGGGACAACAACATTGTCTATGATTAGTCCTAACTGACATCACAAGAAGCATTTTCTTAGGATTATTATTGTTAATAGGTTAGGCAACTAATTCAAGCTGTAACATTGTCTTCCTTTAGAATCTGAGGCTTACATGTTTTCGTTACAATTATCTGTGCATATACATATGTTAAATCCATAATTAAAGCAGTATTGTTGTCCCTAAGTGCCTCCTCTTATGACAATGTTTTCCTTTAAAATAATCTATGTATACATTAAAGTCGATTGTTTTGACGTAGTTTAATTTTGAGGCAGCATCCTGCAACTACCAGCCTTTGTGATAATCTAGCCGTCTAGCGTAGTGCCCATTATTTGTACCTACATAGTCTTTTGCAATACCTTTTATGTTTCCAGTTTCAAACTCTAATGGATTATTTGATACTTTCATGTTTATTATGCAGTCAATGCTTGTCTTCTTCAATCCAGTGAAATTTGGTGTAACGTTCACCCTTGGCAATTTGATGGCCCTTGGAAGGTCTCTTTTACTAGCTGCAAAAGATATGTTTAATTTATATCTTTACCCTTTGTTAGAATCTATTTTATTTTCTGCTCTGGATTTTGGTTTTGCAGTAATATTGAATAGATGCACGAACTGTTAGGACTACCCCCACCGCCCAACGCAAACCCAACCCATCGACACTTAATGTATCGCTAACTGACCTGGGGCCTAACCATTTTTGCATGTAGCTCCCCAATCAAAAATCAACTCTTAGTGACATTGTGGCTTTGGCACATAATGTTTAGGTTTCATGTAAGTTCACACCACATTATGAAAGTGGCAGCCCGTCTATATAATCACTGTCGTTAGGGATCATGGTGATAACTGTTCCATAAAAAAATAAAAATCTGCAAACCATTCTGGAGAGCCCTGTTGATCTGAAGGATGATTCATGCCACCAGGGACTTCCACAGACTGTGATCGAGCCTCTATAGTCTACACCGACTAGAAGGGGATGATACACCGACTAGAAGGGGATGATATCACCAAAGTTAGATTATCTAGATTCTGCACTGATTAGTCACTATTTCCATGATATTAGTGACATCCTTAGTTTAGTTTAATTTCTAAAATTTTAAACTAAACTACTCTTAAGAAATGTAATCAGTGACCCAATTTTATATCAAAAGAACCTGCTCATGTATCATTAGGTCTTCCTCTACCAAATCATATTTGTAATATTGGGCACTGGAAATATCAGCATGTTAGTTTGAGAACTAATGTCGAACTGTTCACTATTACACCTGGATGCTAAATTAGTACATCCCTCACCCTTAATATCAGTATCAAGAACGTCCCAATCTGTTTTTCTTGTGGATTTGAAACTTCTTGAACTATCTTGTAACAAAATGTTGCTATGCTTTGATGCTTGTGTAACTTCAGCACAGTACAACAGTGTATATTGTCTTATAAGCACTTGTGATGGGGGCAGGCTAACTTAATCAATTATTTATTTATCTCTCAAATGCTTTTGTCATGTCAATTGTCAACTAATACCAGGATCATCTGTTTGGCAGTACAGCATTTCTCATAGGCCCCAAAAAGACAGTTTGATATGATGCTTGATTCTGTGCGAATATATGCCACTGCTATATACATTGCAAGCATCATAATTGCTCTATTCTGTGCTCTCTATGTAAGTAAAATAATCTAAACTCTAATGTAAAAGGTGTACTTTATGAATAATATGTCAATTAAATTTTACAATCAATGTTTTTCTGCACAAAATAGGTTCACAGCAAGCTGTTGACTCTACTGGCCATCATTTTGGAATTTGGTGCCCTTGTTTGGTAAGTTCAGTTATCGTTGAATGAGTGAATTTAAGCATATTCCCTGCCATCTCTATTTCTTCTCGTTGTTCTATTTTTCTTGCCACTTCAAGACCTTGTTTGGATGTAGTCGGATTTGGATCGATCCATATATGTTGGGGTGGATTGGAGGTGGAACTGAACTAAATTCTGCCCTAGTCCACCTCATCACATGTGGATTGAGGTGAATCTGACAACATCCAAACAAGGCTTAAGAATATTTGACTGACATTCGTAGCCAGACACCATCCCATGAGTTATCACTGTGTATCTATATCCATGATATATTGAGCAAGTTTTACATGTCTCTAGGGAGTATGGATAAAAGTTGAAAAAATGGAAAATCCAATTTCCTGGGGTTTGTTTTAGTGGGTTTCTGCATCTTAGGGTAATATGGAAATGGTAATCGAAAATATGAACACAAAAATGGGAAAACAAAACAATTTTAGGTCTTTCAAATCTTTGCTGAGTTTTCCATATTCCACCAAATTTCCTTTCCCCCACCCTTACCCACAAGCCAAGAGGGTAAAAGGCCTAGCCCAGCCGAACCCAACAAGCCCTTGACCGAAAGCTCCTTCACTTCTCGCCAAGTACTCCCTTGAGTTGCTGTAATATGTATCCAATAATTACTGATGGTAAATTTCCTAAGAGGGTAAAAGGCCTAGCCCAGCCGAGCCCAACAAGCTCTCGACCGAAAGCTCCTTCACTTCGTCAAGTACACACTGAGTTGCTGTAATATGTATGTATAATATGAAGACTTGTGAATATCATTCATTCATTAGTCATTCTTATGTATGGTCTTGTGCTACGATTTTGTGTTTTGGCTAAGGATTATCAATCCCCCACCAATATTGATTTGTTTTTGATCATATAGTTCCATTTTTCGTATTATTTTCTGACAATACATGGTTTTCAAGTAAAATATGAAACTGAAAATGATTTAGTCCTTTTTCGACGATTTGCAACTATTTCCATCCCTTCATGTCACGGAGGGCACTATATTACTAACATGTCCATCTGTTGGGGCCTGGGGACTGATTGACAATCTGAAATTTCAATTTGTTGGTTCCTGCAGGTACAGTCTTAGCTACATACCTTTCGCAAGGTCAATTGTATCAAAGGTGATGACATCGTGCTTTCGACACCGAGTTCTAGATCAACCATCATTGCCTATGTCTTTTCATTACGGGCGAGTAGATATTGGTAATCTAGTGACAGATGAAGTTAGCTTACCTGTACAACAGGCTCTTGTAATCATTGTGAAAATCGAGCTGCACATTTTATGCTTAGACTAGAAGATTGTGTTAATCTTGCCTGTTGTCTTGATGCATGTGTACATGTGCAGTCCACGCTTCAATTCCCTTTGGCTTTCCACCTGTGAGGAGTGCCCAGCGCATGCATAGAACAACATTGCCTGTCGTTTGCTGAATATTGCTGTAAATTCCATGGTACTACAACTGTGACATGCTAGATCTGCAGAATACCGTTGATATTATGAGCCTGTTTCGGCTGGCTGTCCGGCTTTGGTGATCTTTGTGAGAGAAAATCTTGCTTGGCGGCTGCCGCTGTGTGAGAAAAACACTGCTGACCGTTAATATTATGTCTCTTTCGCCATTCAGTCTTTGGTTCCTTTTTCAGTTACAACTTTGCAAGTTTACGCATAGCTTCTGTGAGTCTGTCACTGCCAAAGCAACCATACCACGTAGTTCATAACCAGCAACGAAGAGAATATCTCAAATACATTACTAATACTCACTGTTATGGCATCATCGAACAAAATTGACCCTATATTTCTCGATATAGAAGAGGCTATCTATTTCAAAGAACAACATAGTGACATCAATAAATAAATTCTAGAACACTATATATTGTATAGAGTTAAACGAACCCTATAATTAAAAATCTTAGTGAGGTACAATCAGTAAGTAATTCTAGTCCCGCAGCGCCGCCCTCTCCATCTCCAACTGCTGCCGGCGAAGGTTGGCCCTGTAGAGCAGACCGCGCATGTCAACAGCCTTGGCCGCGGCATACCGCTGGGCGTCTTGGACCTTCCTTGCTTCCCTACTCTGCTGCACCTGCACTGTCGTGTCTGAATCACCGCTGCTGCTTGACCTCGGCTTGCTGCATCTTTCCATGGCGAAGGACAGGCCACCAGAGATGTCGGCGTACACCTGTTCCAGGGCGACCTTGGCGACCTCATCATCCTTGCTCTCCTCAGCGACCTTGTCGTCATCCTTGCTCTCCTCAGCGACCTTGTCGTCATCCTTGCGCTCCTCGGCGATCTTGTCATCCTTGCTCTCCTCGGAGGACAGCTTGTCGAGACGCATGTCGAGACGCATTGACATCTTCCTCTTTTTCACCGAAGGCATGGGTCTTCCTGGGTTGGCTTCGCTCGCTGGTTGTGGTTGGAGGCCAAGAGCCGGTCCTTCTCGCCGGCAATTGGTGCGCCGCCATTGCATGCCCTACCCCACGGGATACAAGCTCTGCTTTCTTCGAGAGACCGCACAAGGCATCGAGCTCGGATGCTTGCCGCTTCTGGAGTAGATCCTGCGAAGACATCTCGCCGCCGCCGCCGGTCACGACGCTGTTGCGGGTCTTCTTCGTGAGGCAAGCCGACGATGAGTCTCCTGCGGGCGCGGCACGCGGACGCTTCTTCCCGGACACGCGCTCACTGGCGTGAGAAGGGGCAGTTCCCAGGCAGGCCGCCGGCGAAAGGGCAAACGGCAGCGGCCATGATCTGTCGCAGTGCAAGCACACGAGCTCTAGGTGGCGCGCCGCCTGCCGAAGGGATGGATGCTGAGAAAGAGAAAGCGGTGGATGGATGTTGGATGGGATCGACAAGGACGGAGGCTACTACTTATGGCCCGGAATTGAAATTCGAATCCGGCTAGGATCACGGGAGAATTCGAGTCAGAGACGGAGACGAAAAAAAGAAGCTTCTGAATCCACTGCTCGAGTCGGACTCGTTGGCTTCTGGACATGGGCGCGACGCGGGTGGTGATCCCGGGCAACTTCATTCCCGCTGGGGTGCGTGCCGAGCGGCGGTGAAGGAGCCGGAGCCGGAGCCGGAGCCGGCAGCCTACGACGCCAACTTCAACTCAAGATGAATATAAGAGTGGTGGCATTGTTGCGGCGTTCGTGCACGAGTGTACCGCGGCGGTCTGCAACGTCCTAGGTGCACAACTCCACGACGCGGCACCCGAGGCCAACAACATTCTGCATATCGAGCTCGTCTCTGTCGTCTCCATCGGCGCGCCCTGGGAGGTGGAGATACTCTGCTGGATCGACAACGGGATGGCCCTGGTGTCCTACATGGCCGAGCTCGACCTCTGCAACATCTCCTACGCCAAGCTTCTGGGCGCCGTGGGTGTGGACTGCGGGCTCCGCCAGGCTGGCCTCATCTCCAACGTGCCCTCCCTCCTGAGCCACAGCATCAGCCGCGCCATGGTGGCGCCGATGGAGTGGAGGCGCCAGCCGGGCCTCGAGCACGTCTACGATGCCTCCACGGACTGCGACAACTCCATCGCCATCGCCGCTGCATACTCCGCCGAATCTCGTGTACTCCTCCGCGTGCACCTCGTCAAGGGCCTCAACGCGTCGCGCGGTCATGAGACATTCGACCGGGCGAGCGGCTCCGACGACCTCAACCCCAACGATGACGACAACGTCTGCTGCACCGCGCTCTGCCTCGTCACCAACTTCTCCGCGGACAACTCCTCCAACGAATTCGTCAACATAATCATGAACATCTTGGTGCCCACCAGGTGTTCGACGCAAGGGCACCGGCTACTTCTCTGCTGAGTACGTCTTCGGGGCTACGGGCTTCACAGCCTGTACCGCTGTGGCCACAACAGCAACAACAGTGATGGTGAAGGCTGCAGAGGCTTCACTGGCTGCACTATGGCTCCTGCACATGCTGCTGTTGTGCACGGAGGCTGAGCAGCAAATGAACTTCAGCTACATCCTTGACGTCGTCCTCCTACACATGTTGAACCAGCGTTCACACTCCAGCGTGGTCCTACTCAGCACCAGGAGTGAGCTGAACGTCCTCCACCACTACCTGCTCCACCTCTATTGCCTCAACATCACATCTGGCAAGATCCTCCTCGCCAACTCCTACAAGCCCAGCGGCAGCGTGGTGGCAAGGTTGTCTGTCCACATGCTGGTCGCGTCCTTAGGTGGTGGTGCTATCCATACCGGTGTCCTGCGCATGGCTGAGGAGAGGATCGCTGCAACGGCTTGAGGGCAAGCCGCCATTCAAGGAGGGAGGAATATCAGATACCTGCCAGGTGGGCCCACGTATCCCAGGCTGTGCAAGGGCAGCTCCAGCTACTTAAGTCAAGCAAGAGGTCCAAGGCGGATCATCAATCAAAATATCAATTCCTCTTTACCCTTTACTTGTATTACTGTTCATCTTCTCTCCCAACTCTCTCCTCCCCTCAGTGCCCCGGTTCTCTGCTCCTTCTAGAACCTTCTAGATACTGTTAGTAGTAAGATTCAGTAGCCCAGGTTTGGGGTTGCTGACACATTGATACTTGGTCAGTTCATTGGCTGTTGCTTGATTGCAGTAATGTTTGTGATTGGAAGCCTCCATCGGTGTTTACAAGGGTGCTCAGGACTTGGGTTCTTTTGGTCTGTCCACTACCAATTTGTGCCCACCAGATGTATCAAATTCCAGTTGCAGGTCTTGCATGCATAGCAGCTATGCACCCACCTTTGATCCAGGAATCATACCTGAGATTGCAGAACTTTTATTGCCATGTGGTTTTCTGTCTGCTGTTATTAGTAAGGGGCACACTACACATTTTATTTGCTTTAGTGATTACATGGAGTGACATGTTCCATGGTACAATCTTGATTCACACGAGCCCTCTCCATCTCATAACTGATACTAGAAGGACAATGATGCGTTTGAATCAAGATAAGCAGTTACAGCACTCTGGAAAGGTACTGCAGTATACACATACTTCATCATTTTTGCTCGCTTGCTACAAGATTGGGCAGTCAGGCCTTGGCAGCAAACTCGGAGATAGTCCAAGATTCTTTGACGCTACCAACGAAGTGGTACGTCATGTACAATTAATGTCTCAACATTACAGTGATATCATTGCCAATAGTCTTGATGAAGGTTCCAACATCAATCTCAATCTCAGAACTACTGCCATTTGACAGTGGGTTGCTCACTGTGCTTTGGGACATTATCCTACGGAGGAGTTGCATTACTACGACATGGGGATGGGCGACCCAGGAGACCCCGAAGACCCGCTCCTCCCCTTCCTCATCCACCCCGCCGCCCACCCGCCGCCGCCCAAATCCGCCAGCCATGCGCGTCCGTCCACTAATCCAACCCCAGATCCGGAGAGCCCGCACCTAGATCCACCCACGGCTGTACCGCAGAACAACAAGAAGACCCAGCACGAGCGACTGGGAGAGCCTAACAATGAAGATGCTGTGCAAGATCCAGATCTGGACATGGTGGCGCAGCCACTTCGAAGTCCGGTGCCGGCCGACGCGCAAGCCGAAGCATCCAAGAGCACGCCGAGAGTCATTGCAGCACCAGCGCCGGAAGGCAGACAGGGACATGTCAAGTCACCGGAGACTGAAGCGGCTTGCGACGCACCCACAGCAATACGGCTACAGTCCACCATTCAGTGCGAGGAAGAGACTCAGGCTGGATTAAGGCACTCAGAGGCCGGCGCCGGCCAACCACCGTCTGCTACAGCGCCATCAATCGGGCAGGAGGATCACTCCCAATCTTTCACCATTCCGGCAAGCCCAACGCTGAATCCCACAGAAGCTCAGGAAAGGTGCTGGGAGCTGTTCTCTGAACTGGCAACAGAGATAAGAATGCAGGAGCAACGGGCAAGCAATCATGACAATGGAGGTATGGCCACCCCCGATTCCCGGAATTCAAACAAGCAGGCTGACTTCAATACGGTAGATCTAGGAAGCAAAAAGCAAGAAGATTGAGACGGTCAAAGAGCCTACACCCAACAAAAACAAGCCTACGGCTACACAAATGGGGAAAGGAATTCAAATCCCCTCTGAAGCCTCCAGCTCCAGAGCAACTGACCCTGCTGGTGATGGATGGGAGCCAGCAAAGAAGCCGGGCAGGAACAGAGAGACGTCGGAGACTGCTACCAAGGAGAGGGTGATTCAAAGCAAAGCTGAATACAATGTCAGAACGCCAGGATTCGAGGTATTCAAGTCGAAGATGGTTGGAAGGTGCTTCAATTGCTTCTCCACTCAGCACATCGCTCGCCACTGCCGGTCACAGCACAGATGCTGGCGCTGCTTTGAATACGGGCACAGAGCCAGCGGCTGCCCGACGGTGAACACTCATTCAGACTATAAAGCCAGGGAAACCAATGCACCCAAGAGCACCACCGCTCAAGCTCACAAGCAACCACCCCCTTTGAGAGACTCACGTTCGTACGCGGAGGTGACCAGGGGCGACGACATGTTCATGGCGCGGTACCCTGGGGACCCAGCGCTAGGGGCGGCGAGGGCCTTCTGCGCCATGACGGCGACCGGGCTGTCAAGCCGCCGTGGCGACCTGGTGGGAGCGAGCCGCCGTCTGCTGGCTCGACGGGAACAGCCACGACACCGAGCCCTACCACCTCCAGGACGTGTTCCTCTCCAAGATGGACATGTCCCATGGCAAGTTTCAGATTGTCAAGCACTACCCCGAGCAGTTCCTGGTGATCTTCTCCGACGCCGACGCCAGGCAGCGCGTCCTGGACCGTGTGACGCTCACCAGCCGGGGCGCACCTTCCACTTTTGCGCCTTGGACCGAGCGCCTGCACGCCAAGAACACCACATGGGAGTTCCGCGTCAAGGTCCGGATCGAGGGCATCCCGGTCCACTGCTGGGGTGAAGAGGCGGCGACAAGGGCTCGGGAGATAGCTGCACGATCCACTACGTGGAGGAGAAGACTCGCCGCCGGAACGCACCAGGACCTTTGACGTCTGGGCCTGGTGCTACAACCCCTGCGCCATCCCCAAGGAGACCATCCTCACCCTCACCGAGCCTGACAGGGAGCAGCAGCCGATCAACATCCCGTTCGTCATGGTACCCATCCACCGTGACCCTCCTGTCGACATCAAGCGGGCGCAGGTCTTCACCTTGCGCAACCATCTGGAGGTTGTGGAGGATCTAACTTTCTTGCAGGGAAGACCGAGGCTGGGTGGTGCTCGCAACAGGCAGCCACTCAGGGAGATGGTGTGGTCCTATGGAGCGTCAGACTCGGTTGGTGAGCGCCTCCCTGGTGACCGCTCACTGGATCGTGGAAGGGACATAGGGCAGCACAGGCGTGATGAGGACGACTTTGATGGCCCACCCAGGAGTCATGGTACACGCCGCCATCGCAGCGTTTCTGGCTGGGCCAGGAACCCTCGATGCAAGAATGCAGTGGAGGACTGCATCAGTAGCACAAGGTGGCGCGGAGGTAGGAGCAGGGTTGCTGAACATCAGGCTCCTCGCCAAGAATGGAAGAAGAAGGTGGACAACACTCCCTACAAGAAGCAGAAGAAGGTCACCTTTGCAAACCCAATAGCCACCGAGCTCAAGCCCAAGCACATTCAGCAGGATGACAGCATCAACCTCATCAGGGGTACCTTTACTCAAACATGTTCTTTTACTAACGCACAGATAATAGATGACATATGTGCTCAGGAGATGTCGTTCACAGCTCCTGCAGGGGAGATGAACGCTGGAGACCGCCAGATGCTCACCATGGAGATGCTGAAAGATGCGCTGAATGAGACCCTGATGAAGATGCAGAACACCCTGGGGGCAGCAAGTGAAACAGGGGTATGTAACAAGCAAACCATTTCTTTACAGAGCACTTCATCTTCTCTTAATGCAGTACAAGTAGTTGATACCACAGTAGGGGCTCTAAATGTTCTAGCGGGACAACCATGTGGTTCAGTAGAAGTAGTCAATACAAAAAACCTTGTTATAGTCGTGCCATCAGAACACAACACAGACACACACGACTCTATCATCAACATGGCAAATCAAACAACTGATCTGTTGACCTATGGGGAAAATAACCAGGGGGAATATATTCAGAAACATGTCCCCAAACCACTAGACTTGCACATTTTTACCCCTACAGAATTAGAGGCAGATAACTGTAATGCTAGTACAAACGAAACAATGCAGGGACAAAGGCAACTACTTGAGGAAATGGGGCTTGATACAAACAAAACACCTACAGTAGTCATAGCCCCCATCCACATCAATGAACCTGAACCAGCAAATCAGGAGCACAATGTCCCCTTGCCCAGCTTGCCTAATCCGGACGTCGAGTTAGATGGAGTAGAAGTGTTCCTGAACAGCGTAACCACCCCAATCCCACAACCAGCCCTATCTGTGGGTTTTACCACACCTTTAGCGGAGCATTCAAGTAAGTTCAGGACAGAAACCGTCACCACGAATGACGGAGCAAATACTGAAACTGAAACTGCTAATTCAATGGGTGATTTTTCAGAAAGAGAGACTATAGAACTTGAGTTGCACATGGGCACTCCCCAACCTCTCAAACTGTTGCACCTGGATGGGGGTATCAACCCACAACCCCCAAATACAACGGATTCTCAAACTCCAAATCAGGGGCTAGATCCTCCAAACAATGACCAAAGACCCATAGTTGAGTCAACTCACGAGAGCAGAGTAGACCACAACACAACCACTCACAACCCCATGTCAGCGCAGGAGTTCTTGGACTCGATCTCCACAGAACTCCAGCAACCTCTGTTTCAGGAAGTCATTCAGCCTACGATTAGCGTAGCACACATGGAGGGGTCTAATACTTATGATAACACAGAAAAAAGAAAGAGTTCTAGACTTGCTCAAAAAGCTCAACTAAATGCAGGCAAGGACTCCATTCAAATTGCTCAGGATCTGCTAGTTAGAAAACTAGGGGATTTGTCTGGTGAAGAACCACAAAATGAAGAGGAAAATCCTGACTTGTATGTCAAACATTTTCAGATACCTGTGGAGCAGCTCAAGATGGATGCCATCCAGGTGTTAATTGAGAAGGGGCTGGAGAAGAGCAAGCAGAAGACCAAGAAGGGCCGGGCCAGCAAGGTGACGCCGGCCGTGGTGGGCTTGGAGGCCTAGGCCCCCAACTGCAGTCGCCCAAGTTACAAGATGTTGCACCCTCCACGCACTGAGGGATGGGCCGTTGGCCTGCTGTATCGTCGTTTAGTTAAGCCATTCGGGCATTTGGTTGTTATGGAATCTTCGTTGGATTCAGACATTTGGGCCTTTGGCCATTGGAGCTTAGGTCTCCCGGTTTGTAAACCTAAAACAGGTACCAGACATTCGGCCGTGGGGCCCTGTTTTATTCAGATGATTCGCCATGACGCGGTGTATTGGTGCTGGGATGTGATGCATATGCGGATGTTGGTCCAGGCAAGCAACGCGAGGCACGGGGGTATAGTTGCGATTAGTTTATTTAATGACGACAAAAGACTGTAATGTTATGTGCTGGAATGTCCGCGGCCTTAATGACGGTGCAAAAAGAGCTAGCGTAAGAAATCAGATCATTACGTCCAGGGCGACGGTAGTATGTCTCCAAGAAACGAAGATAGCGGTCTGGACAGTCACTCTTATTAGAAACAGTGGGACCTGATATGGCCCAGAATTCAGTCTGTCTTCCGGCGAATGGAACTTCGGGTGGAATCCTTATTGCGGCAATGGATAGATTCTTTAAATTAGATAACCCACACTACACAACTAACACGGTTTCAGCCCAGGTCACCATGTTGGCAGATAATAGGACATGGTCAATCACAGGGGTATATGGACCGCAAGCCGATAATGACAAACTGTTGTTCATGCAAGAGTTAGCGGATCTGAAGCAATACATGCGCCCTGAATGGCTGCTATTGGGTGATTTCAATCTGATCTATAGAGTTCAGGACAAAAATAATGACCGGGTGAACCTAGCGCTGTTAAATGCGTTCAAGGCCACGATAGATAACCTCACAATGGCACCAATCGAGCTTATGGGCAAGAAATTCACGTGGTGCAATGACCAACAGATACCCACGATGACAAAAATAGACCACTTCTTTGCTTCTCCGGAGTGGCTAGATTTTTTCCCGAGAACACACCTGCATGCCTTAGCCTCCCTCGGTTCTGACCACTGCCCCCTGTTCATGCAAGGTGATCTAGCGTTGGAATTCTATAAAGGATTTAGATTTGAATCACACTGGATATCTTGGCCGGGCTTCATGGAGACTGTCAAGGAGGTGTGGGACAGACCAGTCAACACTCAAGATGCATTATTACAAATCCATGTGAAGTTGCTAAGGACGGCTAAAGCTTTGAGACTTTGGCGAAGGAAAAGCTTCAGTGACTGGAAGATACGGTGGGCGATTCTAAACGTAACTCTAGCCAATCTAGAAAGGGCTCAAGAGGAAAGACCATTAACACAAGCTGAACAAGATTTCAAGAAGTACCTGAAAGTTAAAGCCCTCGGATTAGCAGCAGTACAAAAGGCAAGAGCGACAACATTCTCGCCAAACCTGGATCAGGAAAGGCGATACCAATACACGGTTTTTTCAGCTACACGCCAACGCGAAGGAGGAAAATCTTTATTCCATCATTAGTTGGTCGCAACGGGACGGTCTTTTACAGGAAGATAAATCCAAGCTAGTACATGATCACTTCTCCTCGGTCATGGGAACGGCAAGCAATAGAACAAAAGGTATAAACTGGCATGCGTTGGGCTACACGCACCACAACTTGGAGGAGATGGATGCCCCTTTCACTCAGGAGGAAGTAGAGAAAGTGATCAAAGAGATGCCAACAGAGAAGGCACCAGGACCTGATGGATTTGTGGGGATCTTCTACAAGAAATGTTGGCCTATCATTAAGAACGATCTCACCCAAGCAATCTGGAATTTCTACTCACACAGAATGGCCAAACTGAAGCTGTTAAACGAAGCCAATATAGTCCTTCTACCAAAGATTCGAGGTGCCTCCACTGTCTCGGACTATAGGCCAATTAGCCTGATAAGTAGTGTGGCAAAATAATAACAAAAATCCTAGCAAACAGGCTTGCCCCCGCGCTTGAATGAACTGGTCTCACATGCCCAAAACGCCTTCATCAAAAAAAAGAGATGCATCCATGATAATTTTGTCTACTCACAAAGAGTGATCCAATTACTACACAAAAAAAGAAGAACCCGGCTCTTTTCATTAAGCTCGATATCTCCAAGGCATTTGATTCCCTTCACCGGAGTTTCTTACTAGAGGTTTTGCAAGCACTTGGCTTCGAGTACTAAGTGGAGGGAATGGATCTCAAAGACTGATGGGAACGGCATCATCAAGGGTTCTAGTTAATGGAAAACCAACTCAACAGTCGAGGCATGCAAGAGGACTAAGACAAGGAGATCCGTTGTCGCCTTTACTTTTTATATTAGCCATAGATCCATTGCGAGAAAATCATCGAACCGGCGGCAGAAAAAAGCTCCTACAACCGGTCCTCCCAAGTGCGGCTAAGCCGAGGTGTTCATTATATGCCGATGATGCGGCAATTTTACAGAAACCGGTGGCCACAGATCTTGAGCTCCTTTTGAAATTGCTAACCTTTTTCGAGAGTGTTCGGGGCTAAAGATCAACATCACAAAAACGGAGGTCTTCCCAATAAGAGTAGAGGAAGCGACTCTTAATCAGCTATTGCAAAACTTTCCTGGAAAAATTGGAAAATTCCCGGGCAAATATCTAGGACTACCTCTACATATCAGAAAACTACGAAGGATTGATGTACAGCCCCTAATAGACAAAGTAGGAGCCAAGTTGCCGGGATGGAAGGGAAAACTCCTCAACACGGCAGGTAGAGAAACTCTGGTAAAAACAGTACTCTCATCGCAACCTATATATCATATGACGGCCTTCCCACAGCACAAATGGTTGATACGAATGATAGATAAATTTAGAAGGAGCTTTCTGTGGAGGGGGGAAACACCGGAGAACGTTTTTGGAGGACATTCACTTTTGAATTGGCCATTGACGTGCAGACCGAAAAAGCTAGGTGGCCTTGGAGTTTTGGATCTCGAACGCTTCGCTAGAGCCCTACGACTAAGGTGGTTGTGGTTTCAGTGGAAGCACCAGGATAGGGCATGGACTGAACTGGAGTTACCATGTGATGAGAGTGACAAGGACCTCTTCGCGGCTTCAACGGTGGTCACCGTGGGGGGACGGTCGAACAGCGAGCTTCTGGAATTCGCCGTGGTTGGAGGGGACGAACGGCAAAATCTTTAGCACCACGGCTTTTCCAAAAAACAAAGAGAAAAAAGATCACGGTGGCTGAGGCTACAAGAAACAACAGATGGGTGTCACATATTGCTCCGGTCAATAACCAAGAGGAACTTCTTGAATATTTAGCAGTGTGGGAGTTGGTCAATAGGACTCCTTTGGATCCGGATGTTGAGGACAAGATAGTTTGGAAATGGACTACAAATGGGGAGTATTCAGCGAAGAGCGCTTATCAAATACAATTTCAAGGCTCCTATAGTAAGATTGAACTGACACCGATATGGAGAGCAAAGACGGAGGCTAAGTGCAGATTTTTTGCATGGACTTTGCTTCATAACAAAATACTTACGGCCAACAATTTGGCTAAAAGGAATTGGCAACATGACCCGATATGCAAATTATGTACAAGTGAACCGGAAACACCAACACATCTTTGCAAAGATTGTGATTTCACAAAACAGGTTTGGGGTACAATCAAAAGGTGGTTCAACCTTGCGGTTCGACACACGAGAGGCATGACGGGATCAATACACGATGGTGGCGAAGATGTAGGGCGAAGTTTGACAAATCTCAAAAAAGATATATAGATGGCATCATGATCTATTTTTGGTGGAACATATGGAAAGAGAGGAATAGGCGAACTTTCCAAAACAAGTCTCTCCAAGCATATCAAGTAGCGCTTCTTTGCAAAGATGACATCCTGCAATACAAGAATGCAATGCGACAAGGAAGATAGTGGGAGTGGTGTAGTTGCTGGTTTTATCGTTTTTGTAGTGTCCTGGGGGTCCCCGGCTGGGTTGCTACCGTTTTTCTTTTTTGGTTGTTTGTGGTTGGCTATAGTTGTCGTGGGCGTTGTTGTTGTAAGTGGTTAGTTGAAGTCCAGGACCCGGGGACAAAGTTGTATTCCTTTTTACCTGTTTTTTCTTGTTCTCTCGTCTAATAAAAAATACGGCAAAAGCTTTTTGCCGCCCTTCTAAAAAAAAAAATTATCCTACGGACATCACTCCAAGGACATACGGATACACCAGCTGTAGATGTGAATTGGTTTTTCTAATTTGGACAGATCTTCCTTTGAAAAACAGAAGAAAATGGTGGTTGCATCGAAGTTGACTGTTGTGTTGTGGGCTATCAACAAGGCTTGGCAAGCATGACATTGAAAAAGCTAGAAATATGAAATTGCTCCTCTACTTGTATGAGATGATGGCTGGACTAAAAATCAACTTCAATAAGAGTGAAGTGATTATAGTCAATGATAATGAGAATGTGGGATCTGTATATGCTGAAATTTTTAACCGCCAGTTTGGCTATTTTCCCATTAAATATTTGGGGGTTTCTGTAAGCCCTAGTAGGTTACATGTAATTGATTTGGGCACCTCTGCTGGAAAAGAGTGCTAAGAGATTGGAGGTATGGAGGGGATCCACAGCAAATATTGCTGGTAGGACAACTCGATAACCTCTAGTTTAAGTAATGCCCCAATCTATTATATGTCCATATATCTCTTACCTCAAACAGTGGTGAATGGTGTTGACAAGAATATGAGGACCTTTTTTTTTGGCAAGGTGGGCATACAAAGAGAAAATATCATTTGGTCAAATGGATTAAAATATGCAAAAGCAAGAAAAAAAGGGGGCTTAGGAATCAAGGATGTCGAGGAAAATGAATCTGAGCTTATTATGTAAGTGGTGGTGGAAGTTTGGAGAGTGAAACGGGCTCGGCGGGACATTGTCGGTTCAAATATTTGAAAAAAGAATCCATTACCACAGTTAAACATAAACAAGGAGATTCTCCTATATGGTCTGACCTTATCAAGGTGAAAGACATTTATTTGCAGGGAAGGAAGAAGGTGATTAGGGATGGTAATAATACATTACTTTGGCATGATTCCTGGCTTGAGGACAAGCCCTTCTGTATTACTCATCCTATTCTTTTTAAATTGTGCAATCAAAAAAACATAACTGTGAATCAAATGATGAGTGGTTCCAGTCAGATATCTTTTAATAGGTGGTTAGGTGGAGAGTTGTTGAATGAGTGGATTACTCTCAAAGAGAAAATCATGACACAAAAGTTAGTAACAGGAAAGGATATCAGTTGCTGGCGTCTTGAAAAAAGTGGAAAGTTTAGTGTCAAATCTGTCTATAATGCTTTGACTGCTTCTGATAGTGGTATATACCACAAGAGAATCTGGAAAGCCAGAATTCCACCTAAAATGAAGTTTTTTTTATGGCTGATAACTAACAAGGCCATTCTAACCAAAGAAAACATGGTGAAAAGAAATTGGAAAGGAGACCCTACATGCTACTTTTGTACACAGCCTGAAACTGTTGACCATTTGTTATTCACCTGCTCCATTGCTAAATGCATTTGGGCTATTATTGCTGCATGTATTGGAGCAAATGATATTCCAACATCCCTAGAGCAAGGATGTCAATGGTGTGATAAGTGGCTCCCAAATAACAAGCAATTTCATGCATTAGGGCTATCTGCTATATGTTGGGCCATATGGAAAAAAAAAAAAAAAAAAAACTGTTTGTTTTGATGGAAAAGTGCTCAAAAATCCACTTGGAAATATTGAGCCATGCTTGTGCATTAATGAAATTCTGGGCAGGTTTACTAAAGGATGAGGACAAGGAGACATGGGTCCAAGCGGTGGAAGCTACACTGCAGTTCGCAGTTAATCTTCTATACCAAGACCAGGAAGGAAGAGCGAGGCTGCTACCAGGAGACGTCGATGAAGCTGCTGGTGCTGAGCAGGAGTAACAAGTGGATCTCCAAGTTTGGTAGCGAGTCTGAAAGTGTTAAGCTGGCAACTTCATGTCTCTAGTCATGCGTGCTGTTAGGGGTTGATGTTTCCCCTTATTTTGTTTCGTTACTTTTCTGAACTGTCCCGTTGCTACCTTAACTGTCTCCAAAACGATGTATTTCCGTTACTCTGTTAATGGAAATGGGGAAGCCCCTTTATCGAAAAAACAAGGCTTGGCAAGTGATTTTGTGGGATCCAGGTGGTGCTAAACCATTGACTATCAGACATATGGTGTTTCTCTTGCAGCCTTGCAGCCTGTGCTGGTGGTATCAAAATTCCAATAGATGCTGCATTACACATAATTCTTTTTTTTCGAAAGCGCACCCATTGGGACTTCATTGTTGTGCAACAGAGGAAAAGGTTACAACTTCAGAACATTGCCTGACAGCAGATTTTCCATTCATTGTTACATCGTCATTACATGGCACACAAAAAAACACACCATTCCAGTTTTTATGTTGTGCAACCTACAGCTGCCGATCTTTTTTTAAAGAAAAAAACAAAAAATCTACAGCTGTCCTGCTAGTAAAGCCCTCTCCATCTCCAACTGCTGCCGGCGAAGGTTTGCCCTGTAGAGAAGACCGCGCATGTCGACAGCCTTGGCCGCGGCATACCGCTGGCCGTCTTGGACCTTCCTTGCTTCCCTACTCTGCTGCACCTGCACTTTCGTGTCTGACTCTGAAATTGAATCACCGCTGCTGCTTGACCTCGGCTTGCTGCATCTTTCGACGGCGAAGGACAGGCCACCAGAGATGTCGGCGTACACATGTTCCAGGGCGACCTCGGCGACCTCGTCATCCTTGCTCTCCTCGGCGACCTTGTCGTCATCCTTGCGCTCCTCGGTGACCTTGTCGTCATCCTTGCTCTCCTCGGCGAGCTTCTCCTCCTTGCTCTCCTCAGAGAACAGCTTGTCAGGACACATTGACATCTTCCTCCTTTTCACCGAAGGCGCAATTGGTGCGCCGCCATTGCATGCCCTACCCCCACGGGATACAAGCGATACAAGCTCTGCTTTCTTCGAGAGACCGCGCAAGGCATCGAGCTCGGACGGCAGGCGCTTCTGCAGTAGCTTCTGGGATGACATCTCGCCGCCGCCGGCGGTCACGTTCACGATGCTGTTGCGGGTCGCCTTGGTGAGGCACGATGAGTCCCGTGTGGACGCAGCACGGGGACGCTTCTTCCCGAACGCGGGCTCAGCGGCGTCAGAAGGGGGTTAGCGTGCGACGAGGCAGGCCGCCGGCGAAAGGGCAAACGGCAATGGCAAGGGCCGCCATGATCTGTCGCGATGCAAGCAAACGATCTCTAGGTGGCGAATCTTTGCCGCGCGCCGCCTGCCGAAGGGATTGATGGAGATGTGGGATGGGATCGACAACGATGGAGGGTACTTATGGCCCGGCGTCCGTGCTTTGAACTGAATCGGAAACGAAACGAGAACGGGTCGCGTGCATCGTACGGTAATTTTGCCATTTCCACTCCGGATTGACACGCGTGGGATGGAAGCAGCCCCCGATCGAGCTCTTGTGCATCGATCCTTAGGATAAATAGTGAGGGCAGGCCACCGACCTTCCGTCTTGCCCTTCCTCTGCCAAGAACGAGCTTCCAAGATTTCCTGTGCCGTGCTGTGCGGCGCCATCTCCACCATGTGCACCGTAGCTCCTTTCGTCCTTCCCACCCTCGCCGGCGCAGACATGATGATGAAGAGGACGACCATGGCCACGCACGCAGAGGTCGCTCCTGCCACGCCGCGCTGGTGCGACGTCTATGGCTACAGCGTGGACGATGACGGCGACATCGAGGCGTTGCTTCGGGACATACACGCCGTCGTGCGCCCTCGCACCCCCGCCGCCGTGGACCTGCCCCCAGAGTTTCTTGCGCGGTCTCGGCGAGACAGCTACCTCTATCACTACGACAGCGACTTCGAGGCCATCCTCCGCGGTATTCCGAGCCTTCGCATCCCGGCCGCCGGCTTTGCTTGCGTGCCGAACCACGTGGATGCTTCTGACGACAGCCCAAGGACGCCAGCAGGAGCAGTGGTGCTTGCTGCGCCGCTCAGCTACGGCGGTGACGATGCCACCGAGGACAACGTCGACGCAATCACCATCAAGACATCGCCCAAGACGAAGAAGCAGCCGCAGCAGAACGACTACGACTACGACGCCAAGATCGACGCCACATTCCGGAACATGGAGACAGAGGCCATGGAGCGACCGTCGCCGGACTACCTCAGCGATCGACAGTCGGGGAGATGATGATGATGGACCGTGCAGACCTGATCGACAAGATGCATCGCTTCTCCACGCACTACGACCTCGCCCCGGGAGCGTTCCACCGCGCGGTCTCCTTCGTCGACCGGTTCCTGTCGGCCAAGAAGATCAATAGTCGAGACGAGCGCGAGATCTGCCTCCTCGGCGCCGCAGCCGTCTTCGCCGCGGCCAAGTACGAGGACAGGAGCACCGTGCTGAGGATCAACTCCGACCACGTCGCCATGTACGCTGGGTGCACCAGAAGCGAGGCTGTTGAGAAGGAGCGCGAGCTGGTTGCCGCGCTCGGCTACCGCCTGAGTGGACCCACGGCCTACACGTTCGTTGATCACTTCATGAGGCACAGCCAGGAGGAGGGCGCGGCGGCGGTCAGGGCCCTGGCGCACCACCTGGCCGACATGGCGCTGCTGGACTACCGGTGCGTGGCGTTCCTGCCGTCCGCCGTGGCCGCGTCGGCGATCTTGCTGGCGAGGATGGCCCTGTACTACTGGACGGCGACGCCCGTGGCGGGCTATACCCTTGAGGAGCTCAGCGGCTGCATACAGGCGATATACGACATGCATGAGAACCTGCAGGTGTGGCCAGGGTGTGCCCAGATGATGCTACACTGGGAGACAACTGCTCAGTTCCGCTATTTCTTGCCTTGACGACTGGCCTGTACATGTCTAGTTTTGTACTGCTCAGTTCTGCTATTTCTTGCTCAGTTCTGCTGTTTCTAGGGGTGTTCTGATGATCTTTTGCAGTATGTAATTAAGGGAATGGATCGTTAATGGATCTCGGTTTTGTACTATTTGTTTGTTGATATGTACATGTCTGAATCGATATTGTAACTCACACTACCGGAATTCATCAATATCCCGTGGGTATAGGCTTTCCCGTCAGCTAAGAGGAAACAAACACGGGATAGCATACTCTTTCCGTGAGAAACGTGGAAAAGTCACGGGAAAGAATATACACACGGGAAAATAGCTATCCCGTGATCGTAGATCACGGAAAAGACCCCCGCCCTATCCCCGTGAGGCCGGGGCTCACGGAACGGTAACCGCCGTGAGCCCCCGCCCGCTCCGTCACCTCCGTGCCGCTTTCCCGTGCAAACTCCGTCGACTCACGGGAAAGAGTTTCCCGTGAGCGAGCTTTCCCGTGGGCTGAACGATTGGGCCTCGGCAAAGGGACCCTTTCCCCGTGAGTACCATATACCGCTCACGGGAAAGAAGCTCACGGGATTTTTTTTTTTGGATTTTGATCTCCAAACTTTTTCTACACTTGTTGCATATCATATGGCACTCAATATTAAAGTTTGGTGAATTATTGACTTTATTTGACATATTTAGGTAATTAATTTCTTTTATGGGAATTTATGAAATGAGGCCAAATTTGAACTACAAGTGCTTCAATTTTTTTGGAAAAAATTAGTAGAAAATTTATATTTCTCATACTCAACACAATGTAAGACCTTGCATTTAAAAAAATAACGAAATGTGGAACATCTTAATACGAAATCATGAACGTTAATCCCTGTTCGAGTGGTTTAAAAATTCTAGAAAATAAACCGATTGGCAAAAAATCATGAAAATTGATAATATGTCATGATATCTTATGCCGAGGCTATGATAAAAAACTTGGAATGTTTCGCACAAGTTGGCACGCACGATGTTCACGGGCTCCAACATCTAGGTAGAAGCTTCATGTTTGTTGAGAGTGATCTAGTGTGATTTCATGTCAATGTGACGATCAAGTTGTGGTTTGGCTACGAAACACTAGTAGAAATATGATCATATGTGACGATGTGCTCGTGGACGGTGCACACTTTCGTCCACGAGAAGGATATGTCTTCAATGTCGAAATGTCTATTTTTCGTCATAAGTGTCGGTGATGAAGTTTTGGCTTGAATTTTTGTGACGATCATGAAAATAAGGTCACGAGAACACTTAAAGGAGATCATCATAGATTATGTTTTTCGTATTGTGATGTTTCCCCCTACGTGTACCCATGTGATGTGTGGGCTGTTTTCCACCTTTTTTTGCACAGTGGGCCACAGCTACGGCCCGACAGCAGCTTGGGCCTCGCCCGCACAACCCGCTCCAAATTTTTTTTTACGAAGTGGGGCACAAGTCAACGTGGCGATTTTGGGTCCGGCCCGCGTGTCCCCATGACGACGTTGAGCTACTGTTAAATTGTACTCCCTCTGTTATCTTTTGTTAGGCGTGAGAGGCCGATTCTTGGATACCAAGGAACCAACGTCGAGCCGCGCGAGCAGCTTAATGACGCGCCACCGTTGCATGGTGCTGCATACAGAATAGAAAAAGCTAGCCCCGCGCGTACAGCGCGCGCATGTACAGAAATAGAAAAAGTGTTTGAATGTGTGCATGCAATCGCTTCGAATTCCATGCATTAGAGTAAATACAGCACAACTAGTTACCTCGTGTGCCTTGATTCTCTCCATGCGCCTAACAAAAATAAAAAACTAAAAACTCCAAACGCCTTATAAATCGTAATGGAGGGAGTATTTGGCAAAAAAATAGCTCTTGCGAAGCTTCGAACCCGTGACCAGGTAGTGCACAGGTAGTAGTGCTACCACCGCACTACATGACCTTTCATGTTGAAGGGATGGATTTTTTTCTATTTGTAAGTTGAATAATAAATCATGGGTGCATGTACGATTAAACTAGTAATTAATTAAACTAGTTTTTGTGGTCCAAAAAATTTTGGTGTGAAGGATTTATAATAAAATGTTTATGATCACTAGATATGGTATTAATGAGTCATGAAATTATCTTACAAAATGCAAAAAAGTGCTTCATACAAAGTTTGAACTCAAGACCTTTAGCATTCCAACAATTCACCTTACCATTGAGTTACGACCACAATTGAGATAGTGGATACAAATTTAACATATATAGTTCCTCACAAGTGATTGTGACTTTTCTTCACAAATCAAAACTATTTTTCCCGAGCCCCACCCGTCTAGTCACGTGTGTAGGCGTCACCCACCCACTTCAACCCAATCAAAAAAATCAATCTAAAAGGAAAAAAAGACAAATAAAAGAAAAAATAAAGTACACTAAGGTGTTGAACATACGACCTTTAAGTTGGCGGCAATCCAACTTAACCACTAGGATGGAAGAATGTATCGTTGAGTCTTATCGGCTAGCATTATATAAAAAATACAATATATACTTCAGGTTGACATTTGAAGCAGCTAACGATTTCAACTAAAAAAAGTCATAGATACAAGAGTTGTAAAACTTATCAAGATCTCTGATTTGATAAAATAGTACTATACATCGTTTATAATCATGAACATCACTCGCTTAGTCTTGTATGATTATGTGACTCATGTATGCCTTTGTGAGTCATGTGCACTAACACTTTGTCGAAATCATTTAAAATTTTTTTACATGATGCTTATACACCAAAATAAAGTGGCTATGTAAGTTTTTAGATTTTTCTAGCTAGTTTATGGTATTTCAACATTTATTCTTTATTAAATCAATAAACAATTACAATAATAGGCAAACTTGTCTCGAAAATTTGAAAACTTAAGCACAACATCATAGTTTGGATCCATAAGCTTCCCAAAAAAATTTAAAATGATTTGGACAAATTGGTACAATGACATGTTTTAAAACTAGAAAAATCTCTCACTTAGTCATGTAAGACTATCTCTACCATGTATGCCATTGCGATAGATGTACAAAGAACACTTTATCAAAATCATTTGATTTTTTGTGTGATATTTATACACCAAAATCATATGCTATACAAGTTTTTAGTTTTTTTTCTAGCCACTTTATGGTATTTTAACATTTATTCCTTAGTAATTCAGCAAATAATTACAATAATTAATAAACTTAATCTTGAGAAAATATGATTATAATAAAAGTTGTGGATCTAAAAAAAAGTTATAGAAGTTTACAGTTGACAACTTTTTCATCTAAGATCATTTTATCATCATAAGTAACTAATATTAGTAAAACATGCACTAAAATTATTATAATCGAATTTTATTTAGGGATAGAATTCTATTTTGGGCCGTGATGTCCGTTGGCCCAAATTATTAGACAGATGATCTCACTCGTCCAAGTTCATCTAACGATTTATATTGTGCTCATCACAAATAAATTCAAGTCAATCCACGCTCCCAACCCTAACTCCTCACATCCGCCGCTCTCTTCTCTCGTCGATTTGTCTCTTTGACTCCTCCCGATCGGCGCGATAGCCCGGCGGTTTGCCTCCCTCCGTCTTGGCGTGGTGTGCCACCCCGTCCCCAACCCGGGCGACGTCCGTCCGGCGCTGCGGCCTCCTCGCCTCTGTCCCCGACAGTACGACGGCTCGGCCCGCTTCCATCGGGCTGATCGTAACTTCTTATGTGATGAACGCATAAGTGATTCCGTGACGAATATATAATTATTTCTCCGATAAATTGATAATTCCATCGTGACAAAAATACCAACCAATAATAGTACGCCACGTCACCGCCGACGCCATCCGAACGCTACCAAACGGTTGGTAATGACGACAAAACAGGACACTCGGTGACGTAAATCGGATCGTCACAGACTACAAAAAACGCCGTTAACGGCACCGTTAAGACGGCCGTTAGACGGAAGATTATGACAAAAAAGATGGTTCTTCCATGACTAAAAGGCATCGTCATAGATTGAAAGTACATCCATGACGACTCGTTATTCGTCACTGATTGGAGGCACATATGTGACGAAAATATACATTTCGTCACCGATGACCAAATGTGACGCGACCTCGGTGACGATATGAATTTCGTCAAAAACTCGTCCACGGATGCTTTTGGGTGACAATTTTGACACTTTTCGGTGACCAATGGCGAACGTCATCAATGAGAACATCCCTAGTAGTGAAACTTTTTCTATATGTAATAGACCTCAAATATTGTGTCATGTCTATTTTCGAGAATTTTTGGATTATTTTTGTAATTATTATAATTTTTTTGTTGCGGTTAAGTAAATGCAAATAGAGATAGAACCACATGAAATAATGGTCAATTTTTTGCGCAAGGATGAAATTAGGATTGGTGAGTGTATGTGGAAAGGTATTTATGAAGTTATCATGATCAAAGTTTCAAAATATATATGCTAGAAAAAGAAAGAGATAGAAATAAAATTTATTTACGGAAAACTCCTTTCCGTGAGTTGTACACGGAAATCTAGGATCTTTCCGTGATCCCACGTGTACGGCTCACGGGGAAATCGTTGGCGGGACCCACCTCGGTCGGTGGCGTGGCGGGAGTAGGGGTCACCTTTTTTTTCCCTCTTTCCCGTGATGGATGCGGGGATCACGGGAAAGGGAGAGGATATCCCGTGAGCTGCACCGTTACGCTCACGGGATATCACTTTCAAAACGCCGTTTCATGCCACACGAGCCACGTAGGCCATAACGGGGTTTTACCCTCCCCGTTGACGGTGCCACACCCTCCCCCCCGGTTAAGTATATCCCGTGTGCTAAATTGGATCACGGGAAAGGATATCCGTGGGTATGACCTGTGTTCACGGGAAAGGGTAATTTCCGTCGATTTCGTTCCCGTCACGGCTATCCCGTGATTTACCGCCGGGATATCCTTTCCCGTGATGAAAAAAGGCTTTCCGTGGCGGAGCACTCACGGGATATCACCTGGTTCGGTAGTGTCGGTTTAATTTTGTTGGTATGAATCATGGTGTCTCTGCTTTGTTAGTTGCAAGTTATTGTGATATTTATTTTTCTAATTTGTTAATTCCTGCATTCAAGGTGATTGCTAGACGTCAGTACACGTCCAGTATGTGTATTGTTTCATTCTTTTTCCAAAGCCTTTCTTGATGGATGGAAATCGATCCTTCATTATCGGTCAACTTGGGAGAGTGCAGTAGAACGCGGATGTGGAAGGGTGCACCCCATAGTAGATGGTAAAACCTTTTTTCGATGAACTGTTAGTCCGACTGCAAAGGTCTAAAGTGATTTACTCCCTCCATTACGAAATATATAGGGCGCGCAGCAGTTTTGGTGTTTTGATTTTTTGTAAGGCGTAGCATTCTAATCGAGGTGGAGAAGGTAAATATGTGCGCAACATTAAATACATCATGCATGAATACCAAACGTTTGCACATGCAAGCTAGACCTGTTAAAACAGAGCCGTGCGTGGCCGTGGTTTGTTTGGCTTGTTTAGTAATCAATGAAACGTGGGTTTGCATGCGGGCATGCAAACATTTGGTTTGCATTAACTGCCCCATGGTCCTCTTTTCTCCTTATTATCTGAAGTTACTTGGTATCCGGGATATTGGCCTAGACGCCTTACAAAAAATGATAGAGGGAGTACCCTCCATCCAAAAATCTCCGTCGTTTTAGCAAAAAATATTTTTTCAATAATCTCCGTCGCCTAAGGATAGTATGGCTGTCTTGCATGCGTGTGACTCCTTGGATACTACGAGTTGCCTTTGCTACTCGCGTCTTGCATGCCTGCATGCATGGTGCAGGAGAGGGTCTGGTTGGATGCGTATTAATCGGTAATTAAGGCTGCCACGGCGATTAAATGAAGAACGTAGCTCGTGGCTGTTGCACTCGACCTTCCTTGGTCACTGCGCCGAACAAAAATACGCTGAAGATTTTTGGATAGAGGGAGTACACACTAGAGTTTGTGAGCTTGCGACTGTGTTCATTTCATAAACTTTGTTTCTTTATTTAAATGTTATTTAACAACAGTATTTAATTTCACAGGTGCAAAAAGTTAGTTGTCTCGTATTTTGCCAATTCAGTAAGGTGTATGATCATAGATATTTTATGCAACATAAATCATGATTTTTAGTGGATATTTTGTATGTGACAGTTTCTATAGCAATTTGATATTTGAGAAAACAGATTGTTGCAAATTGATGATGGAGGCACCAAATGCTGATCCATAGGCTCCATTATACTTTTCCATCGGGCGCACTAGCCCGGCATGGCCCGAGGCCTGTCGGGCACTCTGGCCATTGGGCCTCCTCATGCCGTGCCTATGCCCGACCGGCGCCCTAAGGGCAGGTACATTGCTACACGTCGGTCGTCTCATAGCTCGTCTCATGCAATGCCACGTAGAATTTTTATGATATGGAGGAAAGAAAGAGGGGAGAGAGAATGAGGTCGCTGCTTCACGAAATAACCGTCTCATGAGCTAAAATTTAGGACTATGAGACAACTATTGTACCATTGTATGAGTTGTTGTTGTCATGCAACTCATAATCCTATTTTTACTCTCCCTATAAATTAAGGAATTGCAAATTACTATGAGACAACTTAAAATGGTAACCAATGTACGTATAGTCTATTGAGCCGTCTTAACTTACGTGACACTTTATGAGACGAGTTATGAGACAACACCAATGTACGACCCTCCAGCTGACCGAAATTCGTGTCGGGCGGCCCGACAAACTCGGCCGAAAATGTTGGCCCGTGCCAACCTAGTAGCCCGACGAGAGGGAATGGAGGCCATGCTTGACTGGCGAGAGGGAACAGACTCTAGGCGGCTGCGCGGGCGGTGCAAATGGCGCCTCTTGGCGGCCAGATGGGTGGGAGATGGGAGCATGAGGTGCCAATTGCCATGCTTGACCGGGCTGACATAGAGAGGAAGGGAGGCAGTCGTCGCGCTCTACACGGCCCACCGAGGAGGCTAGATCTGGAGGGGTGAGTGCGGCGGCGGCGGCAGCGTTGTAGGGAGGGGCGAGGCCAGAAGGGGAGGGCAAAGTGCAGCGCCACCAGCCGACGACCGGAGAAGGAGGGGAGGGAGGGCAGACTAGCGGGGTGCGTAGTGGGCCTGGGGTAGAGTCTCTTCGTTAGTTGCGTGTTATTGTGATATTTATTTGGTCTAATTTGTTAATTCCTGCATTCAAGGTGATTGCTAGTGCGTCAGTGCGTACTGTAGGTGTATTGTTTCATTCTTTTTCCAAAGCCTTCCTTGATGGATGGAAATCGGTCCTTCATTATCCGTCAACTTAATTGGGAGAATGCAGTAGAACGCAGATGGGAAAGGATGCACCCCCATAGTAGATGGTAAAACCTTTTTTCGGCGAACTGTTAGTACGTCCACCTGCAAAGGTCCAAAGTGATTTACATATTACACCTTTTATGCCATGATTATTTTCTCCTTATTTCACTATGTAATAAGGTTCAAATGAGTTTTATACGGCTCCTTCAGAAATTTCTAGAGATGCGGGCCTTGTCTCCTGTGAGGGTTTTAGTACGAATGCATCAGGATCAGAGATAAGATGCCATAGTCAATTCTCGTGCCCTTCTCAGTGAAAATTTACTCATGAAACCCATACATGGCAATATGGCATAGAAAAAATAGACCTCTAAATTTGTATGTATGAGCTGATGAGGGGCAATGATATTGAAGCTTTTCTGATTTGTATGTATGCCAGTGATGTGTTTAGGGAATTTGCCCGCCTAAATAGGAGTTTTTTTTTTTTTTTTTGAGCGGGACTTCACACGTGCTGCATTAAGAAACGAAGGACAGAGCACTGATACAAAGGGCTCGACAAGTAATCCAGGGGTTACCAGCGGAGCTCCCGAAACAACACACAAACAAACAGCAAGAATACCATGTGGAGGGAGAGAGACGACCCAACACCTAAGTCCTAACCGACTAGACCTGCATAAGAGAAACCAACACTAAGGTTTCCTTCTCAGCCAGAAACCGCGGTGGCAAAGCATCCACCAACAGGAAGGGAGCATCGGCACTCCAGCGAAGAACCAAGAAGTCGCTGCGAGCCCGGCGAGATAAACCATCGGCACTCAACGGCGACCGGGAAGTCGCCGTGAGCCGGCGAGATAGTGGCCATCGGCACTCCAAAGATGACACTGAAGCCGCTACGAGCCGAGCGAGAAACGGCGGCAACATCGATTGAAGCAGGACAAACTTAAGAGAAGGGAAGATGAAACATGAGCAGGCCAGGAACAGAGATGACCAACTCCGGCTTCCGGTGCGAGGAGGACTGCGGGGAGTGCTCAAGTGTTGCCTTTAGGAAGGAGATCAACGTCCGCGGGCGCGACAACGCTAGAGGGAGCACTAAAAGGCCTTTCGACCACAACAACACGCACGATGAACCGCAACTCCCTACCCTTCTTAGCAACGACCACGCCGGTGAGGTGGCCCGGCCTGCTGCGGCGCCGCCACGAGCCACGGCCGCATGCCAAGATGCCCGCGAAAGACACGCGACCAGTAGACCACCTCGGCCCCACCACCACGGTGGCACCATCACCACAATGCCGTCGAACGAAGAAGGAGCGAACGCCGACCACCACACACCAGCCAACCAAGCCGCAGGCGACCGAAACACGTCGACCCGGGGCTCGAGGCATCGCCGCCCGCAGCGTAGACCCAGCGCATCCGGATCCCTAGAGGGCGGGCGTCGTTGCCCAGGCCTCGGTGGAGGCCGGATCCGGCCTAGGGGACTCGGATCCGCCGCGTGGGGTCGGAGTCCGGGCGAGTCGCTGGGCGCCGAAGCTCCTTGCCGGGAAAGGAGGAATTGGGGGAGGGGGGAAGGAGAGAGGGAGGGGTCGGTGCGGGGGCTTGTTGAGCGCCCCTGTTGGCCCGGCCGGCGGTGGGGGGCCGAGATGCGCGGCCCGGCGGCGGCTGACCGCCCGGGGAGGAAGGGGAGGAGTTAGGCGGCGGGAAGGGTGCCTCGGGTGCCCGCTGGGGAGTGCGGGGGGTTGTTGAGCGCCCCTGTTGGCCGCCGGCGGTGGCGAGGGGGCCGAGATGGGCGCGGCTGCGGCGGCCTAACCGCCCGGGGAGGAAGGAGGAGTTGGGCGGCGGGAGGGGGGGACCTCGGGTCGCCCCCCAGGAGGCGACTCGAGGGAGAAAGGGACCAGGGGAGGGACTAGAGGCCAATTTCGTGCATAACTTGATGATGCTATCGCCTACTCCTATCTTTGCTTTGCACATATTTTGAGTTCAGACTTCACATCACATTGTCATTGTATTCCTTTGCTCTACTGACGATCTGAACACTTTTACTGAATGGACCATGTAACCCACGCTAGGCATGGATGACCAGCTTCCCAGCTCTTCTTTTCGAAATATTTGTGCTTGCCATTGCACTAGTTGTCCCTATCAATGTATTAGCAACAGTATGAAGCTGGTTAGGGGAAAAAAAAAACAAAATGAAACCGGCAGTTCACACCGTAGTACTATATACCAATTTACTGTGGCAGTTACAGTAGTTGTTGAAGAACTGCAGTGCAAAATTCTATGCCCTTCTCAAATTTACCTTCTACATCAAAGGTAAGTATACAATCGCTATTTCGCTCTGAATTCGTGGTTCAGAATTAAGCATTTTGTTGTCGTGCAGCTCGAGGTGGGCACTGCTTCATGGTTGCGGACAAAGGGGAGCTCGAGGAATCCGGTTGTTGTTTAGTCAGGAGTGGTATTGCATTGATTGATTGATACTGTATTAGCTAATTCTACCTGCGGGCCTGTGGTTGCTACAACCTGGACGATGCACACACTCGCACACTCATGTAATGGGGACATTCATGTAGGCTGAATTTCAGTTTTCACCGGCGCCGGGGACGCCAAGCCGTTGTGGTAGAGCTCAGCAAAGGCGCTCGTCGGGCCGCCCAGCTAATGCGCTCGTCAGTGAACCGGCAGACAGGTCATGTAATGCACAACGGCTTTGTTCCCGGTGTCTCCTTCGCAGTTCGCGAGCATGTAATGCCGGTGAACCGACAGACAAACGCGGAGCAGTGGATTCAGAAGCTTCTTTTCCTTCTCCGACTCGAACTCCATGCCCAGCTGGCTGCCGCGGCTCTCTAACCCGACTCGACTCGAATTGCCGGGCCATAAGTACCGGCTCCATCCTGGTCGATCCCATCTCATCTCCATCCAACATCAATCCACAGCTTTCTGTTTCTCAGCATCAATCCCTTCGATCGGCAGGCGGCGCGCGGCAAAGATTCGCCACCTAGAGCTCGTTTGCAGCTTGCTTTGCGGTGGATCATGTGTGCCCTTTCTTCGCCTGCCGTTCGCCCCGTCGCCGGCGGCGTCCCTCGCCGCGCCGCAACTTGCCTCACCAAGACGGCCCGCAACAGAGTCCTGACCGCCGCCGCCGCCGGCGAGATGTCATCCCAGAAACTCGATGCCTTGCGCGGTATACAGCGTGGCGCATGCAAGGGAGGCGCACCAACTGCCGGCAACAAGGAAGGGTTCTTGGCCTCCAACCAGCGACCGAAGCCAACCCAGGAAGACGTGCCTTCGGTGAAAAGGAGGAAGATGTCAATGCGTCTCGACAAGCTGTTTTCCGAGGAGAGCAAGGACGAGAAGCTCGCCGAGGAGCGCAAGGATGACGAGGTCGACAAGGTCGCCGAGGAGCGCAAGGATGACGAGAAGGTCGCCGAGGAGAGCAAGGATGACGAGGTCGCCAAGGTCGCCCTGGATCAGGTGTATGCCGACATCTCTGGTGGCCTGTCCTTCGCCATCGAAAGATGCAGCAAGCCGAGGTCAAGCAGCAGCGGTGATTCAGACACGACAGTTGGTCACCCTGTTCGCTTGGCTTATGAGCCGATCGCCAGCCAGCCAGGCGGTATTTTCTCACAAAGATCAGTAGGTCGGCCAGCCAGCCCGGGTAATTTCTCTCACACAGCATCAGCCAGCCATACAGCCAGCCGAACAGGCTCAGTGCAGGTGCAGCAGAGTAGGGAAGCAAGGAAGGTCCAAGACGCCCAGCGGTATGCCGCGGCCAAGGCTGTCGACATGCACGCTCTGCTCTACAGGGCCAACCTTCGCCGGCAGCAGTTGGAGATGGAGAGGGCGGCGCTGCGGGACTGAGCCTCGACTCGCGGGGTTTGCAGCGTCTCCGGGAAAACAAAACAGTGTAGTTACCTTAGTTATAAAACATTGCCTATCAGGTTTTGCAGGGCAGTAGAGTGAATCTTCATACAATTTACTTACTGCTTGTACGTCATTAAGACTCGTTCAACTCTGTACAATATATAGTGTTCACACTTGCCAGCCAAATAGATGAAGTGAAACAAAAGAATTTAGATAGCCTCTTCTATATCGAGAAATATAGGGTGAATTTTGTTCAATGATGCCATGACAGTGAGTATTACTGTATTAGTGTTGGAATTTAGATGGGCTTGGCCTAATAACAAATTCGGAAATTCCTAGAGAGATCTCAAAGACCCATTCTATTTTTGGTAATCTTGGTCTTCAAGCTGCAGAGTCCTGAATCCCGACTCACGGTAGAGAGTCCTAAACTGATCGTGATCGCGACACGATGTTCGGGATATATAAGCGACCCTACCGGCCACGCCAAAAATTAGATCGACATCTCATCTTGGTTTAGAGAGGAGTCCCTTGAATGGACAATCTCTCAACTCAGAGAATTGAGATAGAGTTTTAAGCCTCTTCTTGTTGTTGCCGCCCGTAGCTACTCCAGCCCGATTGCTTGCGTGCACCAGCGGCGGGCGAAAGGTCTCTCGAAACCCTCGTCTTTGTGATCCTGCAGCGGGAGAAGGCGAATAAGGTTTTTGGAAGCGCTCTTGGCGCGGCGCTCCCGATCTTCGTCACGGCTCGTCTTCCGAGAAGGACACGCAGAGGACCGTCCAAATACCGTCTTCATCGGCGGCTTCTTCGACTTCTTCAGCGGCAGAAGCCGACGGCGGCGGCGACAGCGACACGGAGGACCTCGGCGTCGCTTTCGGAACCTCTTCATTACGTTGTCCTCAGCGTCGGCCGTATAAACATATCTAGTGTACAAGTTGGGTTTACACTAGTTATTATGTTCATACTACGTGATATCATGATCATCTTTGCTAGTATATGCGATATACTGATCTGTCATGCTAGTAATTTAAACATGTTTAATCTAGTTCATCTATTTGTCATGATTTATATTTTGGAATTAATCTGGAAATTACCTAATTATTTCAACAATCCAAAACCTTATTATAGGCTTTTTCTTGATTTAACTATGGCTGTTTTCAGCGACGTCTTTGAGACTAGAAAAAGTTTTCTAGTGCACATATAAAAAGAGGTGGCGAAGTTAAGGCCATGCTACGGTTAGAGGCTAAAATGTTACAGGTTCTTGTTGGATGCCCTCGGGAAATATCTCTACGAAAAAGAGAAGATTTCAGGGAGACAACACTATCTTTAGAAGAACAATCCTAAACAGTCTTGCTAGTCATCTACACTAGTAACGAAATGATTTTTATGAGCACTTGCAAAATCTTTTCCGTGGCGGGCATTTTTGCCCGTCACGGAAAATACTATATGCCACGTGCTGTTTTTCTTTTACGTGGCGGGGCGGTTTTGCCCGCCACGGGAAAGATTTTTTGCGTGGCGGGCAAGGTGCCCGCCCACGCAAAAGAAACTATTTTACGTGGCGGGCGCGTTAAGGTGCCGCCACGCAAAATCAATTTTGCATGGCGGGCATCCTAAAGGCCCGTCACGCCAAGATCCAGCCCATCGGCCCAAAAGCAAGGCCCGGTCGACATAAGATGTATAAATAGCCAGAGTTAGGGTTTGGGAACAAGCCGGCCACTCTCTCCCTCCCGAGTCTCCCTCCCCTTCTAAAAAAAACTCGTCTACTCCCACCAGCCGGCTCCTCCCCACTCTCTCCCGACCTCTTCTCCCACCGGCGGCCCCTTCTCTCCCACCGCCGGCCGCCCCCTCTCCACACCAGCTGGCGGCCGC
Organism: Hyparrhenia diplandra; assembly: GCA_015847255.1. Lineage (NCBI taxonomy): Eukaryota > Viridiplantae > Streptophyta > Magnoliopsida > Poales > Poaceae > Hyparrhenia > Hyparrhenia diplandra. The sequence goes on along the minus strand of JADLZK010008025.1, from coordinate 35,872 downwards.
CTCCCCTTTTCCACGCATCGGTGCGGCGCGGCTCTGGCGGATCCGGCCGCCGCCGGGCGGATCCAAGGCGGCGGCGTGGCGAGTCCACATGGTGGCGGTGCTAAGGAGGCGGCGGATACAGGGGGCGGCCCTCCCTCACCGACGGCGCGCGGCGGCCTCCTCGGCGACGACGGCCCTCCTCGGCGGTGGTGTGGATCCGGCGCGCCGGTATCGGTGGCGGCGGATCCGGTGCGGCGGCGTTCCCTTACCTCGGCGACGACGGCCCTCACCGCAGCGGCGGCGTGGGATCCGCGCGAGGGGACGACGGCGCGTCGGGGACGACGACGGCCTGACGCGAGGATGACGGCGGCGCGCAGGGGGGCGACGACAGCCGAAGGCCACGCCGGCGCGGATCGACGGCGGAACGGCTCCCGGCGACGGCGGCCTCCACGGGCGACGGCGCTAGCGGCCTCCACGGCGCGGATCCACAGCGGGAGGTACGAGGCGGCGCCGCGGGCCTCCCACGGCGGCCGCCGCTAGCGGGCTCGATGGGTCTCCGGCGGCGGCGGCGGGCACGCAGCCCCCTAGATGGGCTCGGCGGGCCTGTCTAGGGTTTTATTTTTTTTTTTGGTCGTGGCGGGCATCCTAATCTGCCCGCCACGCAAAATCGCTTAAGCGTGGCGATCAGCGTGGCGCCGTCACGGTTAATCACGCGATGCCGTGACCTTTGGTTGGTGACGGCAACGCGTGCCCGCCACGCAAAACCAAAAACGACCGCCACGGAAAACGTTTTTAGGTACTAGTGCTAGAAGATGCAAACTTGCACTTCCAAGATGAGAGGGCATTGTGGGATCAACCGAATGCAACCATTGGTACATCCGAGTTGTACATTATGGAGAGCTTTCATGACTACAAGATGGTTGCTAACCGATCTATATTCAAGCAAGCGCATGAGGTTCAACACATGGCAAGAGAACTTGAACTCCTTAAGTATGTCATACCCGATGAATTTGTAGTCGGATGCATTATTGCTAGGTTGCCTTCTTCGTGGAAGAAATTCGGCACAATTCTAAAACACAAGAGAGCGAGAAAATATCGGTTGTAAACCTGATTGCATCTCTTGATGTTGATGAAAAGATTCGTGAAGAATACTATTGAGAAGGGAAACAAGAGCCATTCTAGCACTAATATTGTGCAAGAAAACCCACATGGCAAGAACAAAGGGAATAAATCTTCCAATACCAAGTTAGCAACTACCTTCGAGAAGAAGAAAAATAATGATGAGGTGCCTTGCTTCACTTATAAACAGCTTGGTCACTTTTTCGGTGAGAATAATAAGAATGTCAACCTCGTGACTATTAGCAATCTTTGATGAAGAGTACGATAATGTTCCTCTTGTACTATCGGTATTTCAATCACCAAGTTGGTGGGTTGATACAGGTGCTAATATTCATGTGTGTGCTTGACATCTCTTTGTTTTCTTCTTATAAAGAGCTACAAGGTTCTTACGTCCTAATGGGGAATGGGTCACATGCTTACATTCATGGTGTTGGCACGGTAGAAGCTGAAGTTTACTTCGGGTAAAATCGTACAACCGAAGAAGAGCGTGCAACATGTCCCTACTATTCGTAAGAACCTTGTTAGTGTTTCTCTTCTTTTAAGAGATGGGTTTAAGGTAGTGATGGAGTCCAATAAAGTAGTCATGTCTAAGCATGGACAATTTATTGGTAAGGGTTTCGACTTTGTGGCGGCTTGTTCCGCCTAAGTTTGGCAATTTATGTAATAAGTCGATGAATCATATTTGTGGCACAATAAATGATAGTTCAAGTGTTTGGCATTCTCGTTTATGTCATGTGAACTTTGGTTTGATGTCACATTTATCTAGCTTGAAGTTAATTCCAGATTTTACTATTGCCAAAGGTTCTAAGTGCCATAGTTGTGTGCAATCTAAGCAACCTCGAAAGCCTCACAAGGCGGTGGAGGAGAGACACTTGGCACCTCTAGAGCTCATACATTCGATCTATGCGAGATGAATGGTGTGTTGACTAAAGGTGAAAAGAGATATTTCATGACATTGATTGATGATGCTTCTAGATATTGCTATATTTACTTGCTTGAAAACTAAAGATGAGGCATTAGACTACTTTAAAATCTTTAAAATTGAAGTTGAAAATCAACTAGAGAGAAAGATTAAACGTCTAAGGTCAGATCGTGGTGGTGAATATTTTCCTATAATATTTGATGAGTTTTGTGCGGAACATGGTATTATTCATGAGAGGGGCGCCTCCTATTCGCCCGAATCCAACGGAATTGCCGAGAGAAAAAAAACGCACGCCGCCCGACTTGGTTAACGCCATGTTAGACACTTCTTTGGTTCATCTAAGGCATGGTGGGGAAAAGCTATATTGATCTGCGAGTCATGTCCTGAGTAGAGTTCCAAATAGAAATAAAGAGACAACACCATATGAGATGTGGGTTGATAGGAAACCATCACTTTCATACTTGCGCACGTGGGGATGCTTGGCGAAAGTCAATATTCAATTAATAAGAAGCGTAAGCTTGGACCAAAGACGGTAGATTGTATCTTTCTTGGATATGCTCACAACAACATTGCCTATCGATTTTTAGTAGTAAGATCCGAAGTTTACGATATGCTTGTAGATACTATCTTTGAATCTCGTGATGCTACATTTTTTGAGAATATATTTCCTTTGAAAGATATGCGTAGCAATGTTAGATTTTCTACTTGAATTAGCTCCTGATGATACTATACCTATCGAATACCACTGTTGAGTCATTTGAACAACCACTTGAGAAGGATGACAATGAAGTTCTGTGAGAAACAAGAGACAAAGGATTACAAAATCTTTTGGTGATGATTTCATTGTGTACCTTGTGGATGATACTCCCACCTCTATCTCGAGAGGCATATGCATCCCGGATGTAGATGATTGGAAAGAAGTTTGTTCATAGTGAGATAGACTCGATTCTTTCTAATGGAACTTGGGAGCTATCGATCTACCATTCGGTTATAAACCAATTGGATGTAAGTGAGTGTTCAAGAAGAAGCTTAGACCTGATGGTACTATTGACAAGTACAAGGCTCGGCTTGTGGCAAAGGGTTATACTCAAAAGGAGGGCGAGGATTTCTTTGATACTTACTCACTGTTGCTAGAATGACCACTATTCGAACACTACTATCCTTTGCTTTGCCTCATATGGTCTGATCATTCATCAAATGGATGTAAAGATAGCTTTTCTCGTATGGAGAGTTGGATGAGGAGATTTACATGGATCGGCTGATGGATTTGTAGTAAAAGGTGAAGAGCAAAAGGTGAGCAAGCTATTGAAATCTTTGTATGGCTTGAAACAAGCACCTAAACAATGGCATGAGAAGTTTGACACTACGTTAACTAGTGCCGGTTATGTTGTCAATGAAGGTGATAGGTGTGTGTATTATCGACATGGTGGGGCGAATCATTATATTATGCTTATATATGTTGATGATATCTTAATTTTTGGTTCCAACATTGATGTGATCAATGAAGTCAAGTCTTTCTTGTCTAAGAGTTTTGACATGAAAGATCTAGGAGAGGCTGATGTAATTCTAAACATCAAGCAAATTAAGGAAGAGAGTGGGATTATATTGTTGCAATCTCACTATGTTGAGAAGCTTTTGAGCGTTTTGGCTTTATGGATAGAAAGCCTTCTCCAACACCTTATGATCCTAGTGTGACATTGCGGAAAAAATGAGAAGAGTACTAAAGATCGGTTGAAGTACTCTCATTGTTGGTTCACTCATGTATCTAGCAAATGCAACTAGACCAGATATCTCTTTTGCTGTGAGCAAGTTGAGTAGGTATATGTCCAACCCGGGTGATGATCATTGGCATGTACTAGAGAGGGTCTTGTGCTATCTTAAAGGTACAATGAGTTATGGCATACACTATTCCGGGCACCCAGCTGTGCTAGAGGGATATAGTGATGCGAACTGGATATCTGATATTGCTCAAATCTACGCCACAACTGGGTATGTCTTTACTCTTGGAGGTGGCGCAGTGTCATGGAGGTCTTGTAAACAGACTATTTTGACTAAGTCAACCATAAAAGCAGAACTTACTGCTTTAGAAACAGCATCTGCAGAGGCAGAGTGGCTGCGTGAGCTCTTGTCTGACTTGCCGGTGGTTGAAAAAACCGGTACCGGCTATCCTTATGAACTGTGATAATCAAACAGTGATCACTAAAGTGAATAGTGCTAAGGATAATTCAAAGTCAACAAGACACGTTAAAAGACGCTTGAAGACTGTCAGGAAGTTGAGAAACTCCGGAGTAATAACTGTATCTTATATACAGACAACAAAAAACCTGACAGATCCCTTTACTAAAGGGCTATCACGTAATGTGATAGAAATTGCATCGAGGGAGATGGGTATGAGACCCATATGAGTTTACAGTAGTAGTAACCCAACCTTTTTGATCGGAGATCCCGTGACTAAGGATCTGGGAAGAACAAGCTATTGGTAAACTGAGGAGAGTATATTTATAACCCTCTCTAAGTGAAGATGCAATAACTCTCAAATGCGTTGAGGCAATATATGGCGAGGTTGGCTAATGCCTTAATATGTTCTATTGGCTTTGACAAGTGAAGATGCGATCCTCTGAGCATTCTTGAAAGAACATACCTATATGAGTTTGACTGTTAAACGTCGTAGTCTATGAGACTTGGGTGGTCTCTAGTAAGCTCATGAAGAGACCGGGGAGTATGGCGTATATGCTCCACCCACGGGGTAAGGCTACTTGCGGCCCGGGTACTAGTGTGGCTTTAAGTAAAGCTTGTTCGCACAAAACTTACAATTCAAGGCGTAGTCCATTGTTCAAGTTGTGAATAAGTGTAGCTTAAGGACCTAGGCGAAGTTCAACTTCACGATCTCTGCCCGAAATACTTGGTATATTAAACAAAGGCGAGAATTGGCAAAACTCTAAATGGGTATTTGAGATGCGGTGGGGGATTGTTGGAATTTAGATGGGCTTGGCCCAATAACAAATTCGGAAATTCCTAGAGAGATCTCAAAGGCCCATTCTATTTTTGGTAATCTTGGTCTTCAAGGCTGCGAGTCCTCGAATCGACTCGAGTAGAGAGTCCTAAAGCGATCGTGATCGCGACACGATGTTCGGGATATATATAAGCGACCCTACCGGCCCACGCCAAAAATTAGATCGACATCTCATCTTGGTTTAGAGAGGAGTCCCTTGAATGGACAATCTCTCAACTCCGGAGAATTGAGATAGAGTTTTAAGCCTCTTCTTGTTGTTGCGCCACCGTAGCTACTCCAGCCCGATTGCTTGCGTGCACCGGCGGCCGGGCGGCGGGTCTCGAAACCCTCATCTTTGCGATCTGCAGCGGGAGAAGGCGAATAAGGTTTTTTGGGAAGCGCTCTTTCGCGACTGGCCTCCCGATCTTTGTCCTTTGCTTTCGTCTTCCGGGAAGGACACGTAGAGGACCGTCCCCAGCGCCATCTTCATCGGCAGCTTCTTCGACTTCTTCAGGCAGTAGCCGCCGATTGACGACGGCGACCGCGACACGAGGACCTCGGCGTCGCTTTCGAACCTCTTCATTACATTGTCCTCAATGTCGGCCAGGTATAAACATATCTAGTGTACAAGTTGGGTTTACACTAGTTATTATGTTCATACTACGTGATATCATGATCTATCCTGCTAGTATATGCGATATCTTGATCTGTCATGCTAGTAATTTAAACATGTTTAATCTAGTTCATCTATTTGTCATGATTTATATTTTGGAATTAATCTGAAATTGCCTAATTATTTCAACAATTAGTAATGTATTTCGTTGCTGGTTATGAGCTACGTGGTCCCCTCTGGCCCTCCCCCGCTCCGCCTCCTCCACGTTGCGGTGGCCTCCTCCGGCGTCGGCGGCGACGCGGCCTCCTCCCTCGATGGTGGCGTCCTCCTCCGCGAGAGCACCTCCCTTCCCCTCCTCCTACTGCTGCGTCGCGTCGTCGTCGAGTTCCCCAGCAGCGCCGCGGTCGAGCTCATCGATGGCGGCGTGGCGACCACCCTCCCAGTGTCTCTCCTAGAGAAACGCCTAGCAACGCCTAGGCGCGATTACTCCCGGCTATGCGCTAGGCTGGGGTCGCACCTAGAATCCGCCTAGCGCCTAGCGAAAATAGGTGTCGGCCTGCTAAGAGGCATCGAGGCATGGCAAGAGCCCAACATCCCGGCATCCTCCCCAAACCATATCTACCTCCCCACGAGAGCCTCTCCCCATGCGAGGCGCGCGGTCGCTGCCCGTCGCGGCGTCGCCCCGCTCACCCCACCGCAGACGGACTCTACCCCGGCCTCACGATGCACTCTGCTGATACGCCTTCCCGCGACTTCTTCGGTCGCCGGCTGGTGGCGCCGCACTCGCCCCCTCGACACGGCCTCGCCCCTCCATACGGCGCCGTCGCTGCCGCACTCACCCCCTCCGGATCCGGCGTCCTCGGTGGGCAATGTAGAGTGCGGCGACCACCTCCACCCTCTCCATGTTAGCCCAGGTCAAGCATGGCGGTCGACACCTCGTGCTCCCGTCTCCCTCCCATCGGCGCCCGGGGCGCCATTTGCACCACCGCGCAAGACGCCCGGAGTCCGTTCCCTCTCACCGGTCAAGCATGGCCTCTATTCCCCCTCGTTGGAGCTCTTGGGCTGGCACCACCCGACATTTTGGCCGGGCTTGTCGAGCCGCCCGGCCGAATTTGGCTCGGAAGGCCGTGCACGGGCCGTCGGTCGGGCACAAGGCCTGGCAAGGCACGGCACGCAGGTGGCCCGATGGCTGAGAGGGCCCGATAGGCCTCGACGTCGGGCCATGCGGGCTGGGCCGACGATGGAAAAAGTATAATGGAGGCTATTGAATATTGATTAGCATTTGGTGCCTCTATCATCAATTTGCAACAATCTGTTTTCTCAAATTTCAAATTGCTATAGAAAATGAACCGTCACATACAAAATATCCACTAAAAATCATGATTTATGTTTCATAAAATATCTATAATCGCGTACACCTTACTGAATTGGCCAACTACGAGACAACTAACTTTTGTACTCGTGAAATTAAAAAACAGGTGTCAAATAACATTTAATTAAAAAAACAAAGTTTATGAAATGTCATAGAGGGCGTCGCAAGCTCACAAACTCTAGTGTGTAATATGTAAATCACTTTAGACCTTTGCGTCTATAGATGTCCATCTGGCCCACAGACACGGCGTCGAGGCCCACCTTTTGGCCCGGTGCACAGCACGGCCCGGTCCCGGTGCATACGAACCCGCGGGCGGCGACGGCCCGATAGCGGACCGGGCCATGGGCGCTGCCTCGGCCCGTGGCACGCGGTGCCGGCACGGCTTCGGTGGTGGAGCTGGCCCGGTGGTGGCCCTAAGTGAGAAATCTACAATACAACATATATAGCCCGGCAAACAATAGTCCGGTTCATGGCCCATGCCAACATTAAAGCCCATAATGCCCCTCCCTCAACCAACCCTAACTTCATCACAACAAAATGGCAGCCCAACAAAATCTCCCGAGACCTTGCGCACACGCGCCGCCAAAGACCATACACGCCGCCAACAACCGCACACTTCGAGTCGACGACGCATGCGCATGCGGCCATGCGTAGTGCCTCTCCTCCTCCTCCACTCCCGGCCATGCGTACCACATCTCTTCCTCCTCCACTCCCGGTTCGCCCCGCTGAACGCGTAGCCGGGCGCGGCTACGGCGGCGCGTCAAACGGCGGCGCAGCGGCCAGTGCCGCGGCGGGAGCAACAGCGGCCGGTAGCGGGGCGGCGCAGCGCGCGCTAGCAGCAGTGGCGGTGGCGGGAGCAGCAGCAAGCGGCGCGGGAGCGTGGCCCGAGACGGAGGCGGCGGGAGCCGCCAGACGCCGAGTGCCAGGCCGGCCCGACGGCCCACGGGCCAGCCATGGGCCGAGGTCGTGGCCGAGCCCGTGGGAGGCACGGCCCGTCGGCCTGCGTGGCCCGACGCGGCCCGACGGGACAGGCCGTGCCGGCCCGAGCGAGCCACGAGCGGCACCGGGCGGCCCGTTGGACATCTATATTGCGGTCGGACTAACGGTTCATTGAAAAAGGTTTTGCCATCTACTATATGGGGTGCACCCTTCCACATCCGCGTTCTCTTTGCACTCACCCAAGTTGACCAATAATGAAGGATCGATTTCCATCCATCAAGAAAGGCTTTGGAAAAAGAATGGAACAATACACATACTGGGCGTGTACTTGGCGTCTAGCAATCACCTTGAATGCGAGGAATTAACAAATTAGAAAAAGCCTCCGCCTCAGAAATTGAAAATGAAAACCGCGTTGCTCGCGCCGCCTCCACACAGCAGCCGGGTGGCGAAAACCCTAGCCGCCGCACCCACCCCCCCCTCCCCTCCCCCCGCGCGCCGGAGGGGGCTGCCGGCTAGGCCGTCGCGGCCAGCCAGACGGGCGGCGGCGGCGGGGCGACTCGCTCCTTCAGTGGTGGCGGCGCGCAAGTCTTCTGGCAGGCGGCGTGTGGCCTCGCCCGAGCCGTGTGGGGCTCGGCGAGGTAGCCCAGCCCACGGCGGCGGCAGCAAGCCGGGGCCCATGCAGGCGCTAGGGAGGACGGCAAATGACGGATCCCTTCGTCCCCTTCTTTTCGTCTCTTCGCCCTCGAGCTTCGATGCCGCGCTATCACGCTTCCCCGTGCCGGGCGGACGGATCCAGTCCCCCCCCCGGCTGGATCCAGCGGCCCCGGGCAGGGCGGGGGCCACGCGGTGGTCGGACTTGGAGGGGCGGCGTGGCTTGCCTGGGGCTCGGATTCTCGTCCTCGTGGCGGATCCGGGGCCCTTTGGCCGGGGGCGGCGCTCAACATCGGCAGTGAGTTCCCTTCATCGTGCAAGGTCTCCTTCTTGTGGATGGTGTGGTCCCTAGGCCGGATGCCTAGATCCGGTATCCGGGTGGCGGATCTGCCTTCGGACCGACGGTGGGCGTGGTGGTGGCCGACGATCGCGCCGCGGCCGGTGGCGCATGCCGTGGTGGCTCGGGCCTCGTCGCGGCGTTGAGGGACGACTCCTCTTCTATGTTGTTCCTCCACTATTGGCTTGAGCTGCCATGGTCGCCGGCGTTGCATGCCGTGGCGCGGTCATGAGGGCATCGGCGTTGGCATGCGGCGGTGGGCGCGCGGCGGCGAGTGAATGCCGGCTCTTGGCATGCCACCTTGCTAATGGGGGGTGGTGAAAGGTCCCTTGTGGTTTTTGGTAATTGAGTGTCAACATTAGGTGAACTAACATGTGTGATTAAGATGATACACGGGAGATTAGTTCACATATGATGGTGCAATGAAGGAGCTTATTGCATATGAAACATGACATGGAGTCATGTGACCAAGGTGGTGAAGATCAAGACAAGGCTTGGCTTGATGGACCGGTTGCAAGTGTGAAGGGCAAGTCGAGGGACTTGGCGCCGATGGATCGACGCAAAGGTGAAGTGCAAGTGAGGTTAAGATCGATGGACCAAGAAGGTCATGTGATGATATGAAGTGGATCATATCATTCCTGATCATGTTGGTGCATGTATTGCATCGGCATTTGGAGATGGAGTGGAATGGAAATGCACAAGGCAAAGGTATAACCTATAGGGCATTTCATTTCGCGGTCATGAGGAGCTTAGAGAAGTTTATGACCGGATTTGGGATAGATGGCCGTACTATCAAGAGGGGTAAACTTGTTTGCATATCGGTCATCTAGTGCCACTTGAGCGATCTAACTTTTCGATGTGTTAGGATCGAGTGGCGTGGTAAGAGCAAGAGAAAAATCCTTTGAAAAATGATTGTGAAAATGCTAACACACATGCACATGGTGATGTTCACTTGGAGGTGTTGGCACATTTGCAAAGGAGAAGTTGTTTCGGTGTTTCTCGGACACTTGGACTGCTCTTAGAGTGGAATACTGCTTTGATCCATTGTGAGTTGGATCAAGTAACCATGTGGGTTGTGTAGCCCTCTGAGTAAGCTTTCCATAGAGTCCAAGATCATCGAAAACGGAGTTCGGATGAAGGAGATATCGCCGTTTTACCGAACAGTGGTCTGACCGGACGCACCGACCGGAGGCTCCGGTCAGTGCGTCCAGCAGAGAGCTCTGCAAACTGAATTTTGCCGGACGCGTCGACTGGACGCTTTGACCGGACTCGCGACCGGACCCGCTGGTGAGTCCGGTCGGTGCGTCCGGTCAACTCGCAGAAACCGTGGCTTGAAGCACCAACGGCTCTATTTGGCTTGGGGGCTATAAATAGAGGGTGTGTTCGGCCATGGCTGGTGCTTAGCACCTTGGGGACTTTGTGTCCATGCTTGAGAGTGCTTGAGAGCCCTCCCACTCACATATGCTTGATATCGTTCATCCGATTGAGTGAGAGATCGAGTTCTAGTGCGTTGCGTTGAGAGATCGCATTCGTGGCACTAGGTGATCGTGTTGCAAGCCGTTGTGCTTGTTTCTCTTGGAGGTTGCCACCTCCTAGACGGCTTGGTGGCAAGAGACTTCGTGAAGCACGCAAGGAAGATTGTGCGGTGCTCCGGAGGAGGATTTGTGAGAGGTTCGTTCTCACCTTGCGGGGATCGTGAAGAGCAACTCTAGTGGAGCGTGTCATTGAGCTACCACACTTGTGTGTGGGTTCACACGGTACCCTCTGAGGGATTGGCTAGAGGACTCACACTGTGTGAGGGACTCGATCGAGCTCCCACTGTGGGATTTGGCATTGGCCATTAAGCTTGAGGATCATCACCGGGTGATTCGCCAAACCGTGAAACCACAAGAGTGTTGGTCGACACAACGAGGAGTAGGAGGAAGTTGGCAAGCTTCCCGAGACCTCGGTAAAAAATCACCGGTGTCATCTTGTGTCCACACTTCGCGGTGGTTTGCAATCTCTTCGTCTCAAGCTTTGTTCTTACATTCATATATACATTGTGATTGTGCTTGAGTAGAGTAGTTGTAACTATCTAGCTTGTGTAGCTTGTTTAGTTATTTTGCTTAGCTTGTGTAGCTAGGTAATTTGAGCCTTTTGGTTAGGCGTGTGTTGCCTTGTCCATTGTGCATCTAGTGAGCTTTGGGGCTTTGTGCTTGTGCTTACTAGAATTGTGTAGGAGCTCTCCGTGCTTGAAGTACTAGTGCTTAGGTTTGTGTGACCTTGCATTAGAATTGATTAGGAACTCAAGCTAGGCTTGTCATCTCACTCTTCTTGTGTAGGACCTTTTGTGAGGTGATTTAGAGTCTTAGTTAGAGGGGTGAAGTCTTGGCTAGACCGATAAGTTTAATTCCGCATTTGTTTCGGTTAGCCATCGCAATTAGTTTTTAAAAGGGACTATTCACCCCCCCCTCTAGTCCCCATCTCGACCCTTCAGGTGGCTGACGCAGCTTTGCGGCCGCGGTGTGCAACCGGCGCGTCGAGGACCCCTTTAGAGAGGTTTCTGCGCAGGGCGGCTTGCAACGACGGCGGTGGCGACAAGCGGGTCTGAATCTCGGCCGACGTCGAGCTGGGGTCATCTTGGGGCGAAAAGCCTTGCGACGGCGATACCGCGGGCGCCGTTCTCCCTGTTTAGCGTCACGTCCCCAGTTTTCTACAGGTGAAAACCCGGTCCGTTGGACGAGCGACGGCGGCGCTTGAACGTCGTAACCTTTCCCCGGCGCCGCTGTGGATTTCGGCGCGGCTAGGATTAGTGTGTGAGGCCATGGCCAGAAGTCGGAGCTGCGCTTGCTTTTGCTTGTCTTTGGGCAACGATGACCTCCTTGGCCTCGGGTGTTCCGGACTTATATCTCTCTTGGGTTGTCGTTCTCTCTCTGTTTGTATTGGAGGTTGGTTTTCGGGGCCCGGTTTTCCTCGTAAACAAGGCCAATTCTCTTCTGCTTATTAATATCAAAGCCGAACAATTTGTTCGGATCTTTAAAAAACAAATTAGAAAAAATAAATATCACAATAACTTGCAACTAACAAAGCAGAGCCAGCATGATTCATACCAACAAAATTAAACTGAGTTACAATATCGATTCAGACATGTACATATCAACAAATATATTACAAATCTTCGGTGAAAAAAAAAACAAATATATTACAAATTGAATAAACAAACAAATAGCACAAAACCGAGATCCATTGCCTTAATTACATACTGCAAAAGATCAGAACACTCCTAGAATAGATGATGAACGTTTGTACCATCTATTAGTAACAGCAGCGTGTTTGTACAGGCCAGTCGTCAAGGCAAGAAATAGCAGAACTGAGCAGTTGTCTCCCAGTGTAGCATCATCTGGGCGCACCCTGGCCACACCTGCAGGTTCTCATGCATGTTGTATATCGCCTGTATGCAGCCGCTGAGCTCCTCAAGGGTATAGCCCGCCACGGGCGTCGCCGTCCAGTAGTACAGGGCCATCCTCGCCAGCAAGATCGCCGACGCGGCCACGGCGGACGGCAGGAACGCCACGCACCGGTAGTCCAGCAGCGCCATGTCGGCCAGGTGGTGCGCCAGGGCCCTGACCGCCGCCGCGCCCCTCCTCCTGGCTGTGCCTCATGAAGTGATCAACGAACGTGTAGGCCGTGGGTCCGCTCAGCCGGTAGCCTAGCGCGGCAACCAGGTCGCGCTCCTGCTCAACAGCTTCGCTTCTGGTGCACCCAGCGTACATGGCGACGTGGTCGGAGTTGATCCTCAGCACGGTGCTCCTGTCCTCGTACTTGGCCGCGGCGAAGACGGCTGCGGCGCCGAGGAGGCAGATCTCGCGCTCGTCGCGGCTATTGATCTTCTTGGCCGACAGGAACCGGTCGACGAAGGAGACGGCGCGGTGGAACGCTCCCGGGGCGAGGTCGTAGTGCGTGGAGAAGCGATGCATCTTGTCGATGAGGTCTGCACGGTCCACCATCATCATCTCCCCGACTGTCGATCGCTGAGGTAGTCCGGGGACGGTCGCTCCATGACCTCTGTCTCCATGGTCCGGAATGTGGCGTCGATCTTGGCGTCGTAGTCGTAGTCGTTCTGCTGCGGCTGCTTCTTCGTCTTGGGCAATGTCTTGATGGTGATTGCGTCGACGTTGTCCTCGGTGGCATCGTCACCGCCGTAGCTGAGCGGCGCTGCAAGCACCACTGCTCCTGCTGGCGTCCTTGGGCTGTCGTCAGAAGCATCCACGTGGTTCGGCACGCAAGCAAAGCCGGCGGCCGGGATGCGAAGGCTCGGAATACCGCGGAGGATGGCCTCGAAGTCGCTGTCGTAGTGATAGAGGTAGCTGTCTCGCCGAGACCGCGCAAGAAACTCTGGGGGCAGGTCCACGGCGGCGGGGGTGCGAGGGCGCACGACGGCGTGTATGTCCCGAAGCAACGCCTCGATGTCGCCGTCATCGTCCACGCTGTAGCCATAGACGTCGCACCAGCGCGGCGTGGCAGGAGCGACCTCTGCGTGCGTGGCCTTGGTCGTCCTCTTCATCATCATGTCTGCGCCGTCGAGGGTGGAAAGGACGAAAGGAGCTACGGTGCACATGGTGGAGATGGCGGCGCACAGCACGGCACAGGAAATCTTGGAAGCTCGTTCTTGGCAGAGGAAGGGCAAGACGGAAGGTCGGTGGCCTGCCCTCACTATTTGTCCTAACGATCGATGCACAAGAGCTCGATCGGGGGCTGCTTCCATCCCACGCGTGTGGATCCGGAGTGGAAATGGCAACAAGTACCGTACGATGCACGCGGCCCGTTCTCGTTTCGTTTCCGATTCAGTTCAAAGCACGGACGCCGAGCCATAAGTATCCTCCATCGTTGACGATCGCATCCCACATCTCCATCAAACATCAATCCCTTCGGCAGGCGACGCGCGCCAAAGATTCGCAACCTAGAGGTTAGAGATCGTTTGCTTGCATCGCGACAGATCATGGCGGCCCTTGCCATTGCCGTTTGCCCTTTCGCCGGCGGCCTGCCTCGTCGCACGCTAACCTCCCCTTCTGACGCCGCTGAGCGCGCGTCCGGGAAGAAGCGTCCGCGTGCCGCGTCCACACGAGACTCATCGTGCCTCACCAAGACGACCCGCAACAGCATCGTGAACGTGACCGCCGGCGGCGGCGAGACGTCATCCCAGGAGCTACTGCAGAAGCGCCTGCCGTCCGAGCTCGATGCCTTGCGTGGTCTCCAGAAGAAAGCAGAGCTTATGTCCCGTGGGCGTGGGGGTAGGGCATGCAACGGCGGCGCACCAATTGCCGGTAAGAAGGACCGGTTGTTGGCCTCCAACCACAACCAGCGAGCGAAGCCAATCCAGGAAGATTTCAGTGTCCCTTCGGTGAAAAGGAGGAAGATGTCAATGCGTCTCGAAAAGCTGTCCTCCGAGGAGAGCAAGGACGAGAAGGTCGCCGAGGAGAGCAAGGATGACGACAAGGTCGCCGAGGAGAGCAAGGATGACGACAAGGTCGCCAAGGAACATGTGTACGCCGACATCTCCGGTGGCCTGTCCTTCGCCATGGAAAGATGCAGCAAGCCGAGGTCAAGCAGCAGCGGTGATTCAGACACGACAGTGCCGGTGCAGCAGAGTAGGGAAGCAAGGAAGGCCCAAGACGCCCAGCGGTATGCCGCGGCCAAGGCAGTCGACATGCGCGGTCTGCTCTACAAGGCGAACCTTCGCCGGCAGCAGTTGGAGATGGAGAGGGCTTTAGCAGGGCAGCTGTAGATTTTTATTCTTTTTTTAAAAAAAAGATCGGCAGCTGTAGGTTGCACAACATAGAAACTGGAATGGTGTGTGTTTTTTTTTCAAGTTTTAACATAGATCCATGGCATATGCCATTTCATCTGGGCGTAAACTTTCCTCTGTTCAAGCAACGCCAGTATAACTTTATCCAATTCAGTTTCAAAAAGTATTTAGACCACAATTTTGCAACTCCATATGCCCTCTTCCATTTCATTTTTTTTCAAGTTTTAACATAGATCCAACAGCAATTACAATTCATGGCATTACATCTTTTTATAAGTGACGGTATCTACACGAACCTGCTCGACTACACTCTTCCAAATCCTGCTGCAAATCATGCAAAGGCGTGAGCGCGGCAGGGCAACGTGTGCCAGGGCTCAAAAGAACAATGGACGCTGCACATATTATTTCATTTACATGGTTACTACTTACATGGATACAGCTGGGATTATATTTTACAGGTTACAATAGTGCGGTCAGAACCAGGAATCACATGCCAATGGCTCGCGAAGACGAAAGCTCAGCTTCTCCATCCATTTCGCTTGCCACTCCATCTCCCGACACCTGTCACAATTATCATATTAGCAATGTTCAAAAAAACATGACTAAATGTCGTTTAATCGATGAATTGGATTGGGGTCTGCAGTCTGCTAGTCTTTATGCATGCTAGTCCTTATGCTGTGCAGCAACAGCAAGAGGTATGTTCACTACTTAGTAGTGGTATTATTACTTACTACTAATCTTGCTCTCACCAGCACAAAAAAAAAAACACAAACAATTAATCATGTTTAATCTACCTTTAATCTTCCTAGCTGCTAGTCACTAGGCTAGCGCCTAGCATTTTCTTGAACTTTGCATATTATTATGGTTTTGGCAGCAAAATGGTGCAGATCTAAAGATAATGTGATCTTTCAACATGATTTAGTAAGCCTTACCTTTGTCTGGGACAGATATTGATCCAAAGCACCGTCACCATAAAGAATCTTAGCTCCGCAGCCAGGTTGGTCCACTGATCCTACTGCATCTTCATCTACAACCACTGCATCAATTCGCTTCTCCCCAGATTTTGCATCTGGAATCTATAAGGAAGCAAATCAAGTGCAACAACAATTAGTATGCCAACTCCAGAGACTGCACAGGTTATGTGAATAGAAAGAGAATACAAAATCAACATGCAACAAACCTCATACATAGAATCCATGAGAATAGTCTCAAGGATAGTTCTTAAACCCCGTGCACCAGTATTTTTTGACATTGCCTTTTTGGCAATTATTCTAAGTGCACCATCTGTAAAGTGAAGCTTAACCTGAAACCCAATGTTGAGCCAAGTTGAGACACTAGGGAGATACTAATTTCTGCATGTTTTCATGGTAAGCATACTCACATTATTCATGCTAAACAATTTCTTGAATTGTTTACCCAGGGCATTCTTTGGCTCAGTGAGAACCTAGCAGAATAAAATTGTATCAGTACTGTGTGAGAAGTTCTCTAACAAGTACTGTAATAATCATATTGAAATATAAGGTAGCAGCATAAGCATGCATTACAAGACAGACCAGGATGTTAGGAAAGACAGAATACAGTAGATGCACGTGATACCTGAACAAGTTGGTCCTCATTTAGAGCGGCTAGGCTCACAAGGATAGGGAAGCGTCCAATAAATTCTGGGATAAGTCCATAAGCTATTAGATCACCGCTCTCAACCTGAAAAAAGGAGGGAACATTGAAACACCTCTAGGACAGAAAGTTGTGTAATCAATAGTAGAACACTACTAACCGATTCCAACAAGGATGATGTCACTTGGGCACTTGAAATGCCACCAGCCCTCATGTTTGCACGAACTGGTGCGCCAAAGCCAATAGAAGAATCCTGCCGTCTATTTTTTTGTGTAAAAGAAAAGCCAAAAAACCTTGGATAAAGACTGAGAGGAGACACCAGACAGCAAATTATAATGTGTGAGTTAATGAACAGTACCTCTCTGATATAGTTTTCTCCAAATCCACAAAAGCACCACCACATATAAAAAGAATATCTTTGGTATCTATCTGCATGTTCATAAATGCCATTATACCATTGGAATTAAGTAGCTAACCAATGTAACAAAAGGCCAAAACACAAGCCAAGACTTAATAGGCAGCGTGGAAATTTCTTAAAATGACTACTCCCACTGTTTCATATAGAAGTCCATGTCCACCCATATGCAGACATATGAAGCATAAAATCTAAGAAAATAATTTTGTCAAAAAAAAATCCCTGATCACCGGATTAGATCATGCATGCCCTTTTCAAGTGGTGTACTACAACTAGTAGGCAACTTTTATAATTTAGTGCAGCATTGACACAGGGGTCCAAGATTAATTTGATTAACTAAACTCTTGATCTTCTCAGTGGGATAATGGAGTTAACATACTCCCTGTGTCCATCAATGCAAGGCAAACTTTGCCAGGGAAAAAGTCAACTTGTAAGTTTGGGAAAAGAAACAGTCAAATTAATGTGTATTTAGTGTACAAACAAAAGATGCACCAATATATACTCCCAAAGTAGATCAATGCAAATCGTGTTTTGTTCTGGAAAGTCAAAGTTGATAAATTTTGACAAACAATTAATTAAATTATATGCATGTTAGTTGCATCGACACTTCAACAGGTTAATTGTCATATACTAGTATAATACACCAAACATTATGTCGATTTTCTAGCAATTGACAATGCGATGGAAGAGATCACTGGACAAAATCTAGTTTTAATCACTTTTTCCCTTTAACGTTTGTGTGGAGTAAAAATGTAGAACATCATAAATAAGCTTGCAAACTTTACCTGTATATTATCACCACGAGGATGCTTCCTTGCTCCTTTCTCAGGAACGTTGACTATCTAAGCATGCCAGAATTTCAAAAGGAAAACATAAATAATACATTTATAGAGAGACATGAAACAAGTTATAATTTTGTTATGCTCCAATGAAGACAAACTGGTAGATAATCAAGATGTTATGCCACCCATATCTTTTGTCTAAGTCACAGTTCAGATCACACAAACTACATTATATGCAGGCTTATTTGAGGTTTTTTCCAGGATTTGATCTTGCATCATGATTATAATTAACAATTGCACCACATCATGAAACAAAGCCATGCAAAGGTCAACCGATTGAATACAAAGTGAACTGAGTTCCTTTGATATGTAACTGCATACCCAATGTAACATTGTAACTACATAATACCTGGTGCATCATATCAGACATGTTGTGAACCCATAAAAGTTGATATAACAAGAGACACTCCAGAAATTTTTTGGCAATATATAGCACCACGACATACTAGCACTAGGTAAAAAGCAATTCAACTACCACTACAAATTTCAATTCAAATGCAGATACTATTTGTCGCTGAGCTTCATTTGACCAAGGAAATAATCTACACCTTCCGATTCAAAATAGTTGTTTTAGTCCCTTAATTACATTAAAAACAAAAATACATTCATCCTAACTTATTGGCACTTTTTGCTTCCATTCTTACCCTTGATAACTAAATGCTACCACCCTCACAAATATATTATAACACCTCTTTTCCGATGTAGCATAAATGAAGGGTAACAAGGTCATTTGATCCATTTTCTTAATCACTGTGCACAACTCTACAACAAGCAATCGGATTGTATACAAATACAACTATGCATAAATACAATAATCTCGAATTACAGAGACATCTAAAATCGTTTCGATTACAACTCAATATGACAGCAGTCAAAAGGAGCACGAGGGAACCAGGCCATTGGGAGATCAATACTGTGTCTTACCGTGCCTTCCAGCATTTTCAGCAATGCCTGCTGAACACCTTCACCAGATACGTCTCTGCTGATGTTAAGACTTTCAGCCTGCATGCCAGATCACAAACTAATGAATGCCCACGCCAGGAGGGACAATTCAAGCCAAAGATTGATATGTCATACCTTTTTGTGATCTTATCAACTTCATCTATGTACACCATCCCTTGCTGTGCTGCTTGCACATTAAAATCTGCCACCTAGTTAATGACAACATAGAACAGCCAAAAGTCACTCTCAAAGGCAAGATATTACAACGGTTCACAGTTCAACTTGTTTCACTGCACAAGTGCAAGTCAAAAGGCATACCGTGAGTAATTTGTATAATATAGATTCTACATCCTCTCCTACATACCCTGCCTGCAATAAGTGGAAAATTTAGTTTTCAGTGCTGAAACCAAGTGGATAGAATTGGGAAAAGGAATCTAATAGAGACCATATGTGCAATAGCAAAACACAGGATACGATCTTTTTTATTTAACTAAATGGCTTGGTAAGAACTACTAAGATAGAATAATGTGATAGGTACTGCAAAATCAGTACCTACATTTAAGCAGACTTCGTTAATAGAATACTTCTTGCTAACATAGTTTAGATGGTATCACTGATGAATGCCTGCAATACTCTCTATAGAATTATGTTTGTTGTGTGCTTAACCAATATGCACTTCTCTCTAGAGGGCAATGTTAGTAAATACTTGCCTGGGTCAATGTCGTTGCATCAGCAATTACAAATGGTACATTCACAAAACGAGCTAATGTCTTTGCAAGTAAAGTTTTACCTGTGAAAGAAATGAACCATCAAAATAAAATACTGCTGAGTGCCCTTCATTTTTACAAACAATTAGTTGATCCAATATAGTAGTCAGAGCTGACATAAATCCAACTTTAAATGGTTGCAATGCCCTTACCAGAGCCAGTAGGTCCCATTAACAGTACATTGCTTTTCTCTAGTTCCACATTGTCGTCATCATCAGCTTCCCCGTCAATACCACCCAAATCTGCTCCAGACCTACTTGTTTAGCTTATATACCACATAATTAGTCACTGAAAGATATTTATGAATTTCAGTTTCTACGGATGCAGGAATGAATATCATTCATTATTGGCAGAAAAGACAAATTGACACGGCAAGGTGAAACTGACCCCTTTTGTAAAGATTGATGGTATATCCGTTTATAGTGGTTGTAAACGGCAACAGATAGCACCTGCAGGTTTACAAGGATACATCAGTACTGAGACAAAGAAGCATAGATTATCATGAGAACTAGAAAAAAAAAATCTATGGAAAAACTTAAAGAATTCGTAGCTAGTATATCCCAATTAAAAAGGTATGAAAAACTTATTCTTTTTACTTGAACAGACAGGTGAGTTGTGCATCATTGTATTAGAGATAGAAAAGAAAAAAAACAGTCTCATAGAGGCAAGGTTAAACACAAAATACACAGACAGAACATACGCAAACGCACATTAAAGTAGAAAAGTCCTCTACTTAGGATCTAGATCAGATGACAATTCAGACAGGACATAAAATCAGATTATTCATCTTTGTTTCAGTGTTAAGGTGCTCACATTTCTACAATAAACAGAACGAGTAACAGAAACCATATCACAACAGTATGAAGGGCCTAACAAAGTGAAACCACAGTGGGGCAAGTGCATTTCTTTGATTCTATTACAATCTTTATAGCATGGTCCGTTCCCAAAAACCATTTCAACTGAAACCAGCATTCTATATATATTTCTTTCTCTAATTTGGAAAACACTTTTCATTGCAATTATATTATATATCAACTAGCCTTTAAATAGTCTATAATCCCAACTCTAAACAAGAATTGAGTTGGAGAAAACTCTCATTTTGTTGAAACAGTAAACAATCAAAACTCAGCTGTGCTAAAGTCCTCAATCAAGCTATAAAAGTCCCTCCAGTGAAGAATTGGAGTGATCAGAGGTTTTAGCACAGTTTGCATGAGCTGACCCCATCAGGATGCCAATTCTAATAACCATGAAATGAAAAGCTACCACATGAATCCTAGAGCATTTATTTCACCTTCTTAGCTCTGTCCTGCCCAATCACATACTTGTCGAGCCCCCTTACAAATCTCCTTGGGCGTGGGCAAATCCCTTCCGAGATTGGAACCACCCCAGCCCTCCTTCCCCGCACCTTCGTCGCCAGCGCCACCTCCCCCGCCGCCAGCGACACGGACGACGTTAAGGTTGGGGTGGAACGGCGGGCCGGGCGGGACGTGCACGGCGACGCCGCCGCCATCCCCGTCGTCGCGCGACGAGGAGCTGGCCCTGATAGCCTCCCAGAAGATGGGGTCCCTGGCCCTTGCGGCGGCGGGGTGGTCGAGGAGGTCGGCCCGGACGCGGCCGATCTCGACGAAGGTGCCCTGCAGCGGCGCGAGGACGTGGGGGCGGAAGAAGTAGGCGCTGCGGCAGTTGGGACAGAGGTTGAGCGCCTGGTAACCGCCGGGGCCGGTCGTCGGAGGGCCCCCACGGTGGGAGAAGAGGATGTCCATGTGCTTGGAGCAGCGCGGGCAGTGGGCCTCCGCGCGGATGCGGCGCGGCTCGGGCTCGTCGGTGGAGGAGGAGGAAGAGGAGGAGCTGCCCCCGAGCCGCCCGATGAAGAGGACTCCCACTTGCGACGCTCCTGGAGGCGCCGGTGCGGCGGCGGCGGGGCGACTGCGCCGGCGACCGTGCCAGCGGCGGCCGGGGGGAGCACTCGGTCGCGGTGAGGGTGGAGGCGGCGCGCGTGGCGGCGCCGGCGAGTCGACGCCACCGGAGGAGGCCGGACATGGTGAACGCCGGTGGTGGGGTGGGTGCGCGCGGATGGATTGGGACTTGGGGAGAGTCTAGAGGCGGAGAGGAGAGAGAAAGTGAGAGTGGCCCTGTTCGCTTTGCTTATCAGCCACCAAAGCGTATTTTCTCTCACAAAGACGCCGCCCAGCAGCTCACAACAACATCAGCCCGGCAGACAGCCAGCCGAACAGGCTCAGTGATGTCTGCGTTGGGATTTTTGCTGCCTGTGGGTAGCGAATTTTGGGGTTGTTTTCCTTTTTCGCGTCTGATGCTGCACTTCGTGTTTTTTGCGTCGTGGCCTGGTGGATGGAGATACGTGACGGCGGTCACTGGAATCTAGGGATCGGATAAGAAGGGGAGATTGCTGCAGCACTGTTCCATTCTGCCAATCTGCCAATCCACCAAATCATTACTCTTCGTTTTTCGCTTTACAAAAAAATCCTCTTTCTAGGACTAGGCCTTTTTGGTGGATGGGAGCTCCTTGGACCCTTTCATCCTTCAATTTCAGGCGGTCCCAAATCTAGGTTTCAGTTTTTGGCACATTGCACTTGCCTTGTGCGTCAAGTGTGGATTTTCAGAACTAAAAATGCTACTACTTCCTCCATTTCAAAACATAGATTGTTTTGTTTTACTTTTGTTGAACAAACATACATTTTGACTTCATCTAGGCTTTCACGAAAAAAATGTATTAGCATATAGCAAAATAGATATACAGTTATGACATATTTTGTAGATGTAAAACTAGTTTGCTATTGTTGGTGTGTCTTGTATATGAGTTTAGTTTAGTTTTAATAAGACAACTTTGACTTGAAATAAAACTAAAATGACGGAGATTTAGGACGAAGGGGAGTAGGTTTATAACAGTTTAATAAACGACAAAACCAGAGAGTGATCGAGCCTCCCAGACACAAAAAAAAGATTGCAAACAGAGATATATATGTTGTGGGGTTTGTTAAAACAAATATGGATATAGCCACGCTTTAAATAGCGGGCGCTATAGCGCCGCTATAGCGGCGCCGGCGGAGCAACTCATGCGAAAGCTATCACACTTTTTTCAAGGTCATTCGCGCTTATTTGAGCTATAAGCACGCTATTCGCTATAGTGTCGCTATTTGCGCTATAGCGCCGCTATTTGCCGCTATTCGCGCAATAGCGCCGCTATTCACGCTATAGCGGGCGGCAAGTGCCCGACGCTATCTGGCGTAAGCTGCCGCTATAAGCGCTGCTATAGCGGCGCTTATAGCGCCAATAGCGTCGTCGGCTTGACGCTATTTTTCATAGCCCGCTATGTAAAACATGGGGATATAGACATGAGGGCGGTGTCCATGACTTTGTGCTAGCCACCCAAATACCAACAATTGTGAAATACGAACTACACCTTATGATCATTTTGATGGTGGAGAATTATTAAGTTTGCATGGACCGTGTAGGAAAACATGTACTAGCATCTCAAGAAGTCTGAAGCCTTGTTCTCTCTCTACCTTTGGAGATGAAGCTATATACTGATCGAGTCCATGACATTAGTAGGGTTCTTTTCCTCTTTTCACTAATGAGAAATTACAAGAAATGGCATCTCAATGAATCACCTAAGGTAGGAGATAATAGGGATGAGCTAGTAAAGAAATTCTACACAAGGTTCTTTCCCCAACGTAGACTGCCAAAGACACAACTGCCTTTAAGAAAGGATTGACAAAAAAACTCATTGAGGCACGGAAGATATTCTAGAATTTGTCTAATCAAGATCCAATTTGGATTGCCAGAGTGATTGTCAAAACCTCTATCCTGCATCATGACAGAAAGCATCTCTATAATACGTCATGTGTATGCTTCTTGAAGCTATCAACACTCTGAACCAATAAACCTGAAGAACATTGTAGATTTAGAAGTTGCAAGCAAATATTTTGTGTGGAATGTGGTTATGGACAACCTTCTAACCTGCTTACCCAATTCATGCCTTAAAATTGTGTAGTTCCAACCAAAGAAATCACCAGCTAACGTTTGTGTAAGAGGCATACTGCCATACGGAGAAGATTGACACCAAAGAGTAATGCGACCTAGTGTCGCCTAGGGGCCAATTACCCGCGCCTCCAATATGTATAGGAGAAGAATTACGAGATAACAATGATGACTTGAACCTAGTTGATATTCAATCAGAATGATTTGGTGGATAGGCTTCACTCAACGCTTTTTAGTCCTCTAATCAGGTGCACGTCAGTGTGTTTTTTTCGAGAGCGTGCATTAGCACGTATATCATTAAGCAGAAGAGTAGTTTCTTTTGTTACAGTTGAGGTAATCCACGAATTTGCACGTCGGTGTCTGATGAGCCACCAAAGTCGTATATGTAGCATCGGTCTATCTTGTGCGACATGAGAATGTACGTAAAATATTATTTCACTCAATATTTTTAGCAAGACTTTTAGATTAGGTAGTGTTATTGACTTGTATTGAGAACTTTAATTATGGTCTGATGGCAAAGAATCTCAACAATCAGGACAGTGGGTGACATTTTTATAAATGAAGTACCTATCCTAAGCACACTTAGCTCTACTACTAGTTTGGATTTAACTGGTTTTCTTGGATTGGTAATTTGTCTGTAGCTCTTTTGGGTCGGGGAACATCATGAGCTGTCCTGGTTGAATGGTTTGGTCTGAATCGTTTATTTTTTGAAATAATATTTTGGAGATTTGGAGTGGCCTCAATCACACTGAGCTCAAATAGTTCTTAGCTCACGGTTCTCAATAGTTCCCAACCCACGGCATAGTATATGCGAAAACAGGCCCTTGTGAATCCATCGGGTGTACGCGCTCTAAATTATGGCCTCACCCGCAACCATGACCTGCAGCCCCGTAGGCCGCCGTCACGCCTCCAGTCTCCTCACCCTGTCCCTGCAAGTCTATCACATCGATTGTCATGAACCAAAAGAGTCCGGCCCAAAGGGGCCCTTGGCCATGCGCCTGCGCAGGCCTGGCCGGCCGCCGCCGCCATCCGCCTTCGCCGCGTGATTGGCTTCATCATTAAATAATAATTATTTAGGGAATAAATATTTAGGGAAAGAAATAAGATTGTCGCTAAAAGAGGTATTCCAATCTATAAGGAAAACCTCATAGATATTTCTTAGCAAGCAAGTCTTCCTCCGGACTATAAATACAAGGGGCATGTAATCGTTTGCATCTTAAGCGAAAAAAAAAAATTAAAGGGTAGCTCCCCAAACGCTCTTGTCTCTCCAGCTCTCTTGCTCTCCCAACCCTAGCCTAAGCGCTTGGCCGCCGCCTGCCGTGCCGCCGTCGCGCTCCGTGCCAAGGCCGCCAGCGCCATACCGCCGCCGCGGCCGACATCACCTCCGCCCCGTCACCTCGCCGTTCCACGCCATCACGCCACAGACGTCATCAACGCCGTCTCCTACCTCACCATTCATCGCCGACTGCGTCATCTACACCGACTTCGCCGCCCGATCGCCGCCCGACCAACCACCGCCACCCCGGCCAACCACCGCCGCCTTCAACGCCTGCCGCCTCCTCGCCCTACCCCCGCACACGCCGCCATCCTCCTCGAACACATGCTGCCCTAGGGCTGCAGTGCGCGCCGCCGCCACCTCCATCGCCCCGACGACCAACAATTAGGTGTCGATTCCGCCCAATCTAGCCGGTCTCGACATCGATGGAATGATTTTTACGACACGGCCTAGCGGCCGTCGTCATGGCGGTGGTCGGCGGTTCGCCGACGGTGAGTGAGGCGGCGGGCGCCGCTGCGCGGGCCAGGGCCGGACTCATCCGGTTGGGTATGGGTAAGGCGGCGGGGCGAACCGGAGGCGGCGGCGGCGCGGGCGGCTAGGGTTAGGGTTTGCCTGGGCGGGAGAAGAAGAGAGAGGGAGGGAGAAGGCGGGCCGCCGCCGCCCCTGGGGCTCGGCACCGGCAAGAGGGGGTTGGGCGCGGAGGGAGGAAGAGGAAGACGCCGGAGGCGGGCCTTTGGTGGGCCGGCCTAGCCCTGGTGTGGTCGGCATCTAGTACGCCCGCATTCGCCTAGGGTCGCGCGCCCGCCGCTCGGCCGGGACGTCCCGGGAGTGCCGTTGCCGACGCCACCCGCCGGCCGGCGTGAATCGGGCAGTGAGAACCCGCCCTTCCCCCTCTCCCGTAATTATGCGGGCGTGTCTCGCTCTGAGGAGGAGTCTGTTCGCTCGTTGTTGTTTCTCCCGTCCCGTGGTGCCAATTTTGTCATTTTGCTTTTTATTTATTTATCAAACTAAACACATCTCTAAAATTTTTTAGCATTCTGTATTTTTCACTACAAAGGTGTTGACATTTTGTATTTTGAATTTCATGGGAAACTAAAAGCCCCTTAGTATCCACCGTATTTGGTTATTGTATAAAGACAAAAACACCCCTAATTGATTCATAAAATTTGCATCCCAACTAGTGGCGGAGGACCCGGTAGGGCGAGGTAGGGGCTTCGCCGTGAATCCCCACCCCCAAGGTGATATGGCAGCCATGGATGGCTGGATGGCGGTTGAAGTTTCACGGCGGTGGGGCGATCGCCTGCTAGGGAACGAGGAAGATGAGTATTGTCGAAACGTTACTTTGTATAGCATTTTGGGCCTTGACACTTCACCCTTCACTGCTTGCCTTGTGGGCTTTGGGCCTTTGACTGCGCATCGATTTCCATCGATAGGGTTGGTATTCCATTCAAGAGAGCATGGGCGACGTTTTTTTGCCTTCAGCCGCCGGCCGCTCCGATTAGCGATTTCAGTATTTGACGAATCACGATCACAAGTCACCGGTTCGCGTTCTGCCGTTCCTCATCGCGGCATCGCTTGCCGTCTGCCGCTCCGATCGGGGTTCACGAATTCACGACCTCGCTATACCTTAAATTTTTTTCGTCCTCCGCCACTAATCCCAAGCTATAATAATGAGGGACGGGGGCTGTTCTTCTAGGCTTTTAATCCTCTTTATTACTAGTCATTAAAAGGACTAAAGGACTAGACTTTTTAATCCATATTTTAATCACCTGTTTGACAATTTACTTAACTAGTGATTAATTAGTTTAAAGATAGTTGACTTGAGAGTCAGCCGCAAGCTGCTGCAGCACTACCACAGGTCCACCGCCTACCAAATAGAGCGCGTACCACCACCAGGGGTATTTTGGACACAACAAAACAAGAAGGCCAAGAAGGGAAGGTCGGGCTTCTCCTCCCCTATTTCCCTTTCGCCCTTTCCGCGTTGCAACCGCCAAATTCTCCGCCCACCTCGCAGCAGCACGTGGGGCTGGTGATTCTCTACCTTCTCTTCATTAGCCGCCGGGAAAGTGGATTCTTTTCGAGCTCTTGCTCGCTGATTATATATATTATAAATTATAATACGGCGTGTGGCGGCCGCCCTTGCCGGGTTCGTCATTCTCCTGAGCCTGCTGCTGGTCTAGATAGAGCGTCTCAGGGACGGTTTGACTCTTTCTTGTGTGGCTGCATCAGCGGCCGCCGGCTATTCTGCGTGTCCAGCTATCCGTTCCAGGACGGCAGGACTTCGGGTTAGGTGGTGACGAGATGATGCGGCGCTGCGTCTCCGAGTTGGCCCGCCGGCGGCGACGGCCGGATCGCGCGGTGAGTATTTTGTTTCCTGAATCGATCCTGCTGCTGGGTTTGTTAGTGTTGCTATAGTCCTTTTTTAGGTTCTTACACATATTATTACCATGTATTTCCTGCGACCCGATTGGTGAAATAGATACTAGTTCAAGTCCTGCTTCCTTCCCTGCTTTAGGTAAATCAGCCAGATCCTAATTAAAATATTGAATGCCGTGATAGTAAAGCTATTCTTTTGGAACTTAGTTTTGCCAAGTTTTGGAAAATTGTTTGGACATCAAGTCGTACCGGAATACTTAATTACTGGCAAATCTTCTATTCATCTGTCGCTGGATTTTTTAGAGGAAAAAATCAGTAGGATTCCTGACCATAAGAATTCAGTGATTAGTTTGTACTTATGTATCTCTATTAGGCTGCTTGAGGCTTCAAACTTTTTCATACTGATTTGTGGATTCAGTTCGTGCACCGTATTGTATATAAGTATATTTCAGTACTATATTCATTTGGGGCTTTTCAGTTATTGCTGCATAAAATCTATCAGAATGTATGTATGGAGTAACAAAATGTTCTAGTGTATTATTTTTATTCCATCATATTTAAGTTTTTTAATTAAGGTTGAGGTAGTTTAAGGGCTCAAAAGCTTGTTATTATTGAAACTGAGCTAAATTTGTTTCTTAAGCACTTTGGAACACTCTCTAGACCTTGTTTCTTTGCTCCAAATGTGCATCACATCTTACCTTTTCGTTGTAGCAAAACATTTTTCCAATATGTTTTTTCTGTCTGATTCTTGTTCTTGGCCACTTCTAAATAATCACAATATTTGCAGGTTGATACTATGAAGGCAGGATTCCAATGTTTGGTGAACACTTCCTCTTCAATAAGAGCCACTGACAGCCAAAGGTGCTCAAGTACGTGTGTTACTTCCTGTGCTGCCGATCCAGATGTTTTATCAAGAGAAACATCATCATCAGAAATGCTTGTTGATTCATTTGGGAGGTTTCACAATTACTTGAGGATCTCCTTGACTGAGCGTTGTAATCTGAGGTGCCAGTACTGTATGCCTGCTGAAGGAGTTGAACTAACGCCAAAGTCAGAGCTTCTGTCACATGATGAGATAATTCGATCGCTAACCTTTTTTGTTACTTCGGTGTGAATAAGATCCGATTAACTGGTGGAGAACCTACCATACGAAAAGATATTGAAGATATTTGTTTGCATCTTTCTGGTTTGAAGGGATTGAAAACTCTTGCAATGACCACAAATGGAATTGTTCTTTCAAAGAAACTCCCAAAGTTGAAAGAATGTGGACTCAATGCTTTAAATATAAGTTTAGATACACTAGTACCTGCAAAGTTTGAGTTCATGACAAGACGTAAAGGGCACTCAAAGGTCTTGGAATCAATAGATGCTGCTGTAGAACTTGGGTATAGCCCTGTTAAGGTATTTAGCTTTTTGCATGCTACAATTCGCAATCCTATCAAGTCAAGTGTTTTCTCTATCATGGAAACATATTCTCAGAATGAACATATAGTATTTAGTTTCACTCAATTATTGTTCCAGGTCAACTGTGTCATCATGCGTATAAATGATGATGAGATCTGCAATTTTGTTGAATTGACGAGACACAAGCCCATCAATGTTAGATTTATTGAGTTTATGCCATTTGATGGTAATGTTTGGAATGTGAAGAAGCTAGTTCCTTATGCAGAGATGTTGGACAAAGTGGTAAGGTACACCTCTGAAAAGTGCACTACTATATTTTTCTGCCGGTGTCTATGGCATTATGTACTGAATCTTTTCTTAATTATTTAATCATGTAAGCAACTACCTACTTTTTATTGAATAATAACTTATTTCATTGGCATCCATTTTGATCAGCGGCAAAATTATCAAGGAGTAGAGAGACTTCAGGATCACCCCACAGACACTGCAAAGAATTTCGGGATCGATGGACATGTTGGGACAGTTTCATTTATTACATCAATGACTGAACATTTTTGTGCTGGCTGCAATAGATTACGGTTATTGGCTGATGGAAACTTCAAGGTGTGCTTATTTGGCCCCTCAGAGGTATGTTGTACTGCTTTTACTGCTATGGCATCGATTTATGTTTTCGATTTTCTTTCTTATGTAATTTGCTAATGTGTTACACCTTCTGGGTTCATTAATATAAAAGTATCAGTAAGCAGATCTAGCAATGTTAAGAGTTTGCTATGAGTAACTAGTTCATGGTCATGTTGTTTTTCTGTGACAGTAGTGGTTACAGTGTCCCAGCACAAATTTAGATGTTATGGTCAGCTGATGCGATGATAATATAACTTTGTAATGTTTCTGGTCCTTGTGTAATTTGGAAAATAAACCACTGAATTAAATGCTGATTTTACTTTTTTCAACTTCATATTCCATCAAAATTACTTTTGTACTCATTGTGAGTGTTGGTTAAGGAGTAAGGATCTGTATAACATTTGGGCACAGTGTTACACTTGCTGTGTATGCAATATTAGGCAATGATAATTCTTTTCTCAGCTTTTGTTTGATCTACCTTAGCTGTAATTGAGGTATTTATTAGATAATTTATTTAAGAACTTTATTATGTTTAAGCAATTCCAAACATGATACTTCTTCGTGGACAAATATTGTGTGGTTTGAATTTGTTCAAGTGTAAAATGCATCAACTGATTTGTTACTTATTTCATTTTTTCGATCTCAAAATCAGGTTTCAAGGAGGTAAACCAAAAGTTTGTTAGGTGTAGCATCCTTGATGATTGAGTTTCTGCTTGAAGTCAATCTTCTTTTTGTTTTAAGAAAATAAATCTCATTCTCCAGCTTATTTCAATTTCATTGGCTATGCTGGACAAGATTTGATAAAAGGAGAAATTGATGCTCCTCACAGTATACAAATATCTTAGTACAATTGTCCTGATTTGTACAGGTGAGTTTGAGAGAACCCATCCGTATGGGTGTTGATGACGCTGGACTGAAGGAGATAATTAGTGCTGCGGTATGTAAACAAACTTATTAGGTTACTATGTAGGAAGTGTGCAGACTGATTAATATTTTTAATTATTTCTGAGTTGAGAATTATGACTCGAGTTTCAGATACAAACAATATGCTCAATTCTGGGTGCAGATTTTGTGATACTGAAAGATACCTGAACTCAGCATGTCTGTTTTTGTTTTTTACTAAGATGAAACAGAATGGCTAGAAAGTAATTAGATTGTTATGGACAGTCAAACTTTAGGAGTGGTAAGAGGAAGTAGAAATTTATGCCATGATAATTCTTAAGATATAGAACCAGTGCCCACATCTCTGTCAAGAGTTCTACTTCTACACTCCTATCCAGCGACAGCCTGTATTGAGTTTGTACTATTCCCTTTTACTTGCTTATCAACTTGTTTGAAAGTTACAATATTTATCTTGTATTGGATGCTGAAATTGTCCTTTTGGCCATGTTTTACCATTCCTGGGATGCTTCATACGAGCTTGCCTAATGATTGAGGTCACTGTTATTATGTGGGTACTAACAAATATATATCGCGTTTAATGATTTGACCTCCCTGTGATCAGGTTAAAAGGAAGAAAGCTAAACATGCTGGGATGTTTGATATTGCCAAGACAGCAAATAGACCCATGATACATATAGGTGGCTGAGGTACACTCCTATGAACATGTGTACATTTTTACTACATTGAGTATGTAATAGATTGTTCACGGAAACGACAAGATTGATATTTGAGATAATTTATTACATTGCAACTTCTCTAGTTGCCTTGTTGCACTAATTAAATTTGGTGGTTCTCAAACTTTGGTAGGAAAGTTTTCAGCCCCTTTTATGTTCTAGCTTCTAATAAGACAAAATTATGCAAACCATTTCATGAGATTACTGCTCAGAATGTCACCGCTGTGTAAGCTCGTTTTTGAAACCTCACGGTTTACGGCGAATTAAACTGCTACCGTGAGATTAATTGCACAGCCTCGTTTCCCATTTAGGAAATAGAAGACTTATATATCTTTTGGCTATCCATTGTACTTGTTAATTAATTTCTTTGGTTTGATGCCTGTATGGAGCTTAACAGCCATGCTTATAAGCTATGGTAATTTTAGTGTTTTTACCTTTCAGCAACAAAATAGCATTAACCGGCTGTTTATCAAATCATCAGCCAAACAGGGGCGAATATAGCTACTTAATTTATGCAAATGGTTATAGTTGTTAAGAGTTGCTTGCGAGCTTTACGCTCCAAACTGTGCCAACTTATCATGCTAATAAGGAGAAGTCATAATGAGTTAGTCATATCAGACACTAGCCGTCGTTGGGTTGATTCGGTGTGACCAAGTGAATGCGATGGCCAAAACAAAAAGCTTCTGGCATAGGTCATGTCATGAACTCAAAATTGGTTGATTCGGCACTTTGGACTTGTTTGGTTTTTGGTGAGGATAGAAGAAATAATGAGGTCTCTATTTGGCGGGAGGAGCCCGCCCGCCTCTTCGTGGGCACTTTAGGAGCATTGTAGGCTCGGCGAAATAGCTCCTGCCCGGGCCGCCACCAGAGTGGAGCCAAGGAGGTGGGGTTTCAGTTGCTCCTACCACCTCTACACTGCCAGACACATCGCTATACGAGTGAGTCAAGAGTCTCCGGCCAGCCAAACAGATATGAAAGTGTTTGAGGGTTTGTACGTGTTAATCTCCCCTACATGTATTGTGGCGTGATATGAAGCATTTTGTCTTGGTAAACGATTACACCGCTTGGTTGAAAAGTCCTAAGACTTTTACTACAGTACTTTAAAAGCACTCCAACAGGTACTTTTAACAAAGAAGTCGAGCAAAAAAAAAAAAAAAAAATCCAATGGTAAAAAGCCTCTAAACCAAACAGGGTACTAATAGCGCTTTTATCCCCTTTAAATCTTCTTGCAATCCTCATATACCGAGTGAAATTAAATCACTGCGAGTCAAAATACGCCTTGAGCCGTCAAACTCAGGCCTGCTTGAAAACAGAGATCTGTCTGGACACGAAAAATTCGGTTTAAAAAATCCCCAACCTTTTCTCCAGCCTTGGCGGCTTGGCCCCGCTCTCTCTCTTCTCCCCTGTTCAACCCCG
Organism: Hyparrhenia diplandra; assembly: GCA_015847255.1. NCBI lineage: Eukaryota > Viridiplantae > Streptophyta > Magnoliopsida > Poales > Poaceae > Hyparrhenia > Hyparrhenia diplandra. The sequence goes on along the minus strand of JADLZK010008025.1, from coordinate 3,875 downwards.
CCTGGCGACCGTCGCCGCCGCCCTAGACCAGGGTGCCCAGCTTTCAACAGCACTTCACCGGCGACGAGCACCCACTAAGTATGCGCGCCCCTTCTCTTCCTACCCTTTCCCGCTGTGCGAAACAGGGTTCCCTGAAACCTATTTGATCTGATCTGATTCCAAGTGTATTCATGTATTATGCCTACTAGTTTAGTGTGTTTTGCAAAATTATTGAGGGTACATGTCACATGTGCACACCCTCGTGTCCTTTACTGGGGTCCGTCCCTGCTGGATGTCAAACTTTTCAAAAACCGTGGGTGTTCATTTGGATCCCATGCCTTATGAGTCTACAGATCCATGCTTTATGAATCTACAGCAAGGTAATCTTAGACCAACCGTTGTTCTTCACTAAATGACTAGGCACTATGATTTTCTTCATTATGGGTGCAGACCCTCTGTAGTAAGTTAGCAGGTGTATAGTATGTTGCATCGAAGTGTGTCCTCCAACTTATTGTAAGGTGTTCTTTTTCGAACACCCAGGAGAGTCTGTGAACAGAGTTACAACACACCTTCAGATAAAAGGATTTCATGTGTTTTTGCTGCCTTTTTTCATTAAGACGGAAATAAAGGAACAACATACATGCCTCTAAATTTTGAAAAAGGGGCTACCGGACCTAGAACCCTAGTTATCCAGGCTAGGGCTGCATAAAATAGCCCCCTTAGCACCTACCATACTCCAGAGCTGGTACTCCTCACCAGCAAGGTATAGGCCCTGTTTGATATGATTATAAGCTGATTATCAATGACTGACCGTGAGAATCATTAAGAATCACGCCAAACGGTCTGGTGTCAACTATTCTTTCCATTGCGAAGTTTAAACAGAGATCTCAAGTTTATTTATCACAGCTCTGTTGTTGCTCTTGGTACTGTTGTACCGCTACCCAACCGCGGATGGATGGGAGGATTGTATCCAAACAGGGCCATAGGGGCTTTGGAGAGCCTCGGTGGGCCCTTCATTGAAAACTCAGTCATTCCTGTGTTTCCAGAGAGTTCACGCACCTAAAATGATTAGAGAATTTTAAACCTTGTTGGGTAAGGGCCACTCATAGTGGGCTACCTCTCTTGCACCCAGTCATCAGAAAAAGTTCTCCATGAGTTGAGGGCAGAAAGGATGACAATGACCTACTTTTTGAGGTGGTTTTAGGAAATTATTAATCATATAAACAAAACTAGTTTTTTTTCTTGTGCTTGTGTACCTAGCATTTTCATATACACAGCAAAAAAGAAAATATGGATACTATTGTAAAATACTAGTGTCCAAATTTATTCAAATTTCTTTTCTTAATAATTTTGATTTCCTGTATATCTTCCCTACTCTACTGCAATAAATACTAGTTCAGTTTTTTTTTTTTTTTTTTTTTTTTTTTTTGAGAACTCTAATACTAGTTCAGAATTCAGATTACCAACACACACTCTAAAACAAAGTATGAACTTGTCCTGGTCATATTTTAACTTAGAAAGTAGTAAGAGTCTAAAGAGGAGATTCTTGAAGGAGGGTGAAAAGAGGAGCAACTTGTTTCGATTAGCCAGTTGCTGCTTCCCTATCAAGCTGCAAACTGATAGAGGTGTGCAGAAGTCAGGTCAAGCTGCAAAGCTGGAGAAAATGGATTCATGGACCTTTTTCTATTTTTTTTCTATCCCTGTTGAAATGCCCCCTTATCCTGCCATGTCATACAACATTGACCTGAAACTTTTGTTGTGCCATGGAGTTTTCAAAAGCAGGTTCATTGCTTTGGTTTTAGTAATCACATACTCCCATGAGTTTCCCTGTCAATATTTAGAATATGCCTAGCTCTTATGGTTAATTGCTATTTCAGTAATAATCATATAAATGCAACAAAAAACTGAACACCTCCAATATCTTAAGAAATAGTAAAGCAAGGTTATTCAGGCGGTAAGGTGAGGCACGGCGACCCATCCGCTTCCAGATGCCTATGCAAATTAGGGCGCACGGCGAGGCCACTACATACACATACACTCATATACATTAGAACAGGATAATCATAATTTGATACATACCTTTTTGCTGCCAATTTTAGAGCTATGCACAAGCAGCAGGAACCGTGAATTGGTGGACAGGAAGGTGCTCCAGCTGTTCAGGTGCTCCAGCCGCTATTTCCTCTTCCCTCCACCTCCTTTTTTTTCTCCCCCTCAATTAGCGAGCTGCAGGGGATGGGGTGCGACGCCTTTTTCTCCCGCGCGCCCCTTCTGCCCCGCCCCACGTGGTGCCTTTTTCAAGACGGAAGCCATGGCGAGCCTGACTCTCACTTGAAAATCGCCCAGACGAAACCTTGATAGTAAGAGATTCTAGGAGGGACATGGAAGCAAAGTAATGATAGAGGGAGTGCCAAATCCAAGTCCCGCAGGATGCAAAAGTTGGAGATGGACTCCTGGACCCCTTTTATTTGTGTCATTCTTTTATTAATCTGGCCCTTATTCCATGTATAAGACAGGTAACTTTTACATGTGAAACTTATGTTGTGGCATAGAGTTTCCATTTAGGTTAATTACAGTAGCAGATCCAGAAACTTATTTACTAAGGAAAAACACAATGCTCCCATTGCATCAAATAAAATTTCTGGGTGGCGAGGGGTCGGGCTGTGGGTCCCACACTGGTTCATTTTTCTGGTTTCATGCGTGAATCTAAATTCCTAAAAACTCCATAAAAATATCATGTTTTCCCTGTCCACCAAGTCTCTCAGAAGTTTCAACTGCATAATATAGTTTGTATATGGACATGAGCTAAGTTCATGAACAAATATAAGTAATAATATTAAGCATTTCTGTCCGATCACATTCATTAATATGCTCTTTTGAATCACAGTATTGCTATTTGCTTGGCACAAGATTGTACTTTGTGAATGCCTGTAAAACTACTCACCCTATGCTTTTTTGAGATTTGTCTCAAATGTTAGTTTTTCCAGCATTTCATGCCACATACCTAACTTGCATCCTGAATTTCTGATCCCTCAAGTATCTTGGTAGTCCTAAAATATATTATGTGTTCCAGTATAGTGTTGGCTTGGGGCTTGCCTCCATTATATACTTGTTTAAGATATGCAATACTACCATATTCTACTTATGTATTTTATACACTATGAATGACGTTAATAACATGTTTTGTTTTGACAACCTGATGCCTGTATTGACTTACTGTAGATAGGAGTATGTTGTTTTTGATTGACGAAAGTCCTATAAAAAAACCTTCCCTCATACCTTTTTCTTTTGATCCCTATGCACACCTTGCTTACACTATTCTTCTTTTTCTTTGGGGATTAGCAGAAGCGTGGCGTAGCAAAGTGGAAGCCAAAGGCCTTGCTGGCACAAAGCAAAAGTGAAGAAGGCTCTAGCCAAATCAGCGTGGCTACTATCGTTACCTACGGATCCCTCGGTGTCCTGGTTGCATCCTCTGTCTATGCTGCCTACAAATACTGGATAGGCAAAGGACCAGTGCAGGCAGTGGGCATCGAGGGGAGGAGGTATCCCCAGCTATGTAACTGGTTTTGTTGTTGTATCATCCAGTTGGATAGTTTTGGTTGTTGCAGTCCAGTGGTAAATGGTTTGATGGAAATATATGTATGTTGCTGCAATTTTACTGTAACCCCTTGGTATATTACATTGATACATGTATTTTAGATTTCCTTTGTGTGATCTGGTTGCCACTGCTGGATCTGTCTTAACGTGAAGTGTGAGCCTGTGATTGTGCAGTAGTCCAGAACTGCATAAGGGTTTCTTGAAGAGGTTCCATTGGACTCTGCAAAAATAAGCAAGCGTATGCTCCCTGAAGGCGGAAACTGATGTTTCCGTTAACCATGGAGGAATCACATTGACCTTGA